>SJYX01006046.1:169132-190865 GCA_006410675.1 Oreotragus oreotragus
CAGACGCAGCAGTGGTAGAGAAACCACCCTTCTATCCTTGTGATCCCTATGTGCTCTGAGAAGAGACTCACTGAGGGACCAGCCTGACCTTGCCTATTCCCAGATAAGACCCACCTTCACCATTCCTTAGTGACTTGCCTGTTTTATAAAACCTTCAGTTTTCTCCCTTTCTGAGACTGTCCTCATTAATGAATGTTCTCTCTATTGCAGTTTCCTGAATAAATCATTTTCTTAACTGCTGGATGCATTTTCTTTCACGAGTCCAAACTCCTTAGCAGTTCCCAGAAGGCCCTTCCAAGTCCAAGTCCAGACTCCCCTTTTGCTACTCTTCCAACAAGCCCTAATCTCCAGCCCCATAGCCTCCCTGCATCTGACTCTTAGCACCATGTTCTCCTGGGTCTCTCTGCATAAGCTACACCATCTGGGCAGAACTCCTTGCCCACCTCATCGTCCATAGCATTGCTTAGGACTGAAATGAGCTCTTCCCTTCTTTTGGAAGTCTTCCTCAACCCCCTCCACAACTCAGCATTTTGTTTACCTACATCAGAGTACTTATCACACTATTTTGGGCATACTGTGTTACAAGTCCTCCGTTTACTTACCTTAAAATGGATGAANATCGTCCATAGCATTGCTTAGGACTGAAATGAGCTCTTCCCTTCTTTTGGAAGTCTTCCTCAACCCCCTCCACAACTCAGCATTTTGTTTACCTACATCAGAGTACTTATCACACTATTTTGGGCATACTGTGTTACAAGTCCTCCGTTTACTTACCTTAAAATGGATGAAACACTATTAGACTCAGATATGTAGTGGCTGATGAGAAACTGCTCCATAAATGTTTGCTGGAAAAAAATCTGCCTGATTAATGATCAGAGGTTTAAAGCGGACTGCCTGTGACAGTAACCACCTCTGTGCTGTTTATGTGAGAATGAGCACTGTTGCTGCTCTGGTTTGATGGATGACTTCTCACCCAGATGAGAAGCCCTAATTAAATGTCAAAAGGGTCTAAATTGCAAAGCATGAATTGTCTTTTAATTAAAGGGAGGAAACAATTGAATTAAATGAGCTGATAATTATTTAAAGTGACCATGCTGAATCTTGAGACTCATCCTCAGCTCTGGATAAGAGCTGGAGGGATGGGCGTTACAGTGTCAAAAGGAGGGTCGCATGAAGGAAACCTTGGACTACCTGAATGAGAGGGTCCTTCCCTACATTCTTGTCTCTTTTACCTTCTTTCTTTCTCCTTCACATTTTAGTTTACTCCTTGCCAAATTATAGTCATTACCAGAGGATATACTTTAAAAATTTCTTCCATTCTTATGTCCCATTAATATTTTTTGTGGCTCGTGCCTTAATGCACACACAAGGCAAATTTGAGGTGACTACCTTAAACAATAACCAATATTACTTGTCGTGAGCCAGAAGTCACCCTCAAAATACATAGCATATCCTAGGTTTCTAGCCTGCCAAGAAATCTGCTCCACCCTGACAGAGCAGAAAAATTCAAATGGGTCCCCTCCCTAGGGTCCTGACTACCTCTAGAGGTTTCTCCCCTTGATTATCTTCTTTGGATGTGGTGAAAGGTTGTGTTTGAAATTATCATTCAGGTCCTATCTAAAGCCAGGTAGCTAACAAGTCTGGAGAAGCAGTAAAGAATCTGCCTACCAGTGCAGGAGACTCGGGTTTGATCCCTGGGTTGGGAAGATCCCCTAGAGAAGGAAATGGTGACCCACTCCAATATTCTTGCCTGGGAAATCCCATGGAGAGAGGAACCTGTTGGCCCACAGTCCAAGGGGTTGCAAAAAGTCAGAAATGACTTAGCTACTAAAACAACTAACAAGTCTCCATTTTAAGGCAAGGCAAGGAAAATGTAAACATAAAATTTTTCTGTTTTGGCCTCTGCCCTCACCCCTGGTATGCATTGTGCATCTGCATTATGTGCTAACAAGACCTTCTTAGTAGTAGAAATATCTGCTTAACCATGAACATCAGTTTTTTCTCCTTCTGGGGCCATTACCTTAGAAGATAACATTCCCTTTTCAGTTCTGTAAGGGGTTAATGATGACCCACCACTCACATTGCATGTGCAGACATCTTTGAAATGCTAATATATCATTCCCCTTCAGTTCAGTTGCTCGGTCGTGTCTGACTCTTTGTGACCCCATGAACCGCAGCATGCCAGACCTCTCTGTCCATCATCAACTCCTGGAGTCCACCCAGACCTATGTCCATTGAGTCGGTGATGCCATCCAACCATTTCATCCTCTCTTGTCCCCGTCTCCTCCTGCCCTCAATCTTTCCCAGCATCAGGGTCTTTTCAAATGAGTCAGCTCTCTGCATAGACTTTTCTAGAGTTCCTTGTGGTCCACACAGTCAAAGGCTTTGGCATAGTCAATAAAGCAGAAATAGATGTTTCTTGGGGAACTCTCTTGCTTTTTTTGATGATCCAGCAAGACAGCAATTGATTTAGAACAGACTGGTCAGATGACTTGGGGTGGGTGTGGCATGGGCGGGGGGAGACTGAGTCTCACCTAATGGAAGTTCTTGGCTTAAATACTTGATTATGACTTATTTGTGTTACTAACTTTATTACCTGTATTCTGCCTATTTTACTAGATTATTCCTTTCATTTAAGTTTTTGTCTGTGCTGGGTCTTCATTGCTGCGTATGCTTTTCTCTGGTTCCAGCAAGTAGGGGCTACTCTCTAGTTGCAGTGCATGAGCTTCTCCTTGAAGTGGCTTCTCCCATTGCAGAACACAGGCTCTAGAGCGTGCAGGCTCCAGGGGTTGTGGCATTTGTGGCTCCCGGGCTCCAAAGCACAGGCTCAGTAGTTGTGGAGATGGGCTTAGTTGCCCTGCAGCATGTGGAATCCTCCCAGATCAGGGATCAAACCGGTATCTCCTGCATTGGCAGGCGGATTCTTTGCCACCGAGCCACCAGGGAAGCCCTAGATCGTTCTTGAGTTGCTAAACATATGACTGAAACTCATGATTAGGTGACTTGAAACAATCAACCAACTATGTAGCTCTAGAAGAGCAATGATTGTGATAGTGTAACTCTAGATATGGGAAGAAGCAGCTAAAGGGAACCATTTCTTGGACCATAACAGACTAGAAAGGCAAATGGTCAAAAGGCTTTTGGCTGTTCTTAACAGAGTCTAGTACAGTAATAGCTAATTGAGGGGCCCATCAGTGAAACCCTTGCCTGAAGTGGGAATGAGCATTCCCAGCACTGTGGGACAAATTAGTCATGAATGCCTCCCAAATTTTGGTTGAAACTAAGATAAAAAGGGAAGGGGTTGTGGCATAATGTTGCCTACAATTCAGTTCTACAAGAACCAAGCCATTAGCCACTTAGCCACTGTGGTCATTGACCTACATCACATCCTGCAAGGAATTCAGGGCAAAGATCAGGATAAAACACTCTGTGCTCTAGGAAAATTGGAAAAATGGGGCTTCAGAGAGTCAGATGTTTTCCGAAGCTACTTTTTATGAATCTGAATTCTTGTATCTTAGAAACCACTAAACCATTAGGGTGTCTACTTCTAACGGCTTGCAGCAACCTTCTGCTGAAACGTGTGCTTCATTGACTGTCTCCCTTTGCCAAAATCACATATACACTGACCTCCCCCTTTGCCTTTTCAGTTCAGTTCTCAGAACTCTCTGAGAGACTGTCTCCCAGGTTATAACCCTTAGTTTGGCTTGAATAAAAATGTCCATTTTTTCCTTTATATCAACTATTAATTTTTTATTGACACCATTGGTCATGCACCACTGCTGGTACGCGTACCACACTTTGGATTACATCGCTGGAGTTCTCACCATCAAAACAGATGAAAACCTTGTTGCTATCTGTGTCGAGTAGGAATTCCTGGTTGTTTTTCATTTTTGTGCCTGAAACAGTTTTGATTAATATCTTCCCTATTTTACTTTCCAACACTTTTAACTACTTCTGTGTTGCTCTGGCTCCTCCTTGTGCGTGCATGCTCGGTAACTTCAGCCGTTCCCGACTCCGTGTGACTCCATGGACTCCTCTGTCCATGAGATACTCCAGGCAAGAATACTGGAGCAGGTTGCCACGCCCTCCTCCAGAGGATCTTCCCAACCCAGAGATCAAACCCACATCTCTTGCGTCTCCTGTACTGGCAGGTGGGTTTGTTACCACTAGCACCACCTAGGAAGTGGGCCCTTCTTCATGTCCCTTTAAAAGTCATGCTGTTCGANTCCATGAGATACTCCAGGCAAGAATACTGGAGCAGGTTGCCACGCCCTCCTCCAGAGGATCTTCCCAACCCAGAGATCAAACCCACATCTCTTGCATCTCCTGTACTGGCAGGTGGGTTTGTTACCACTAGCACCACCTAGGAAGTGGGCCCTTCTTCATGTCCCTTTAAAAGTCATGC
Organism: Oreotragus oreotragus; assembly: GCA_006410675.1. Taxonomy (NCBI): domain Eukaryota; kingdom Metazoa; phylum Chordata; class Mammalia; order Artiodactyla; family Bovidae; genus Oreotragus; species Oreotragus oreotragus. The sequence goes on from SJYX01006046.1 coordinate 173,538, forward strand.
TGTTCGAATTTGGAGCTGACATTTGTTGTTGTTTAGTTGCTAAGTCATGTCAATGAGCAAGCACCTATTTTAAGGTAACTTACATGGTCTATCTCTATTAATCTTCATAACAAACTTGAGAAATAGGCCTCATCCCTGTTCTAGAGATGCTGTGAAAATTCTGCTGTCCATTATAGAGCTAAGGATTTAACTGGCCCCGCTGGTTCACCGCTACTGGTGCTGCCTCTGAGAATGAGCTGGAATTTTTTCAGTAGTCACCTCACGGCTGAGGATCACAATACCACTGCCTTGAAGTTGCTACTTGCTATATTCCAAGTGATAAAATGAAATCCGTATGCCCCTAACTCATTTTCATTTTGGGGTCACTATGACCATTTCATTCAGAGATGGCAGATAGGTTTCATCTGAATGTCAGTGTCAGGACACAAGCAGAAGCTCTGCACTGGGACACAGTTTCAAGGTTTCTCAGGAAAAGATAATTAGAAATGTCTCCCATGGGTTCTGGAGCAGGGCGTGGCAGCACAAGGACCATGCATTTGTGAGGCTTGCTGTAATCTTTTCTGGAAATAATCTGTGCTCAGTTGTTCCCAGTTAGCATTTGCATGCTTTCTATTGTCACAGCTTATTTATAATATAAAGTTGCTTTTTGGTTTCATATTATTTCTTGGGCCACCCAAGTTTTAAAATTTAAATTCAATTTTGTGAAGGTACTGGCAAATCTTATTTCTCTTCTTTACATAACCCAGTATTATCTACCTACCTAAGGTGGTATAACATAAACTAACACAAGTACCTAAGAAGGAGCAGCAATATGCCACCCCAACATGTGCCACTTTTGACATATGGACTGCTTTGGGCTAAAGGCAATTAAGACCCAGCAAACTCAAGAAAAGTCTTTGCCTCTCTCAACTGCCTAAAAGAATTTGTATAGAGGGCCTGGACCAGGACAAGCTAGTACCAAAGGTAACTTTTTATGTCAGAAGGACCCATCTGCAGACTTCCATGGTTGTCCAGTGGTTAAGATTCTGAGCTTCCACTGCATGGTTTGGTCCCTGGTCAGGGAACTAGATCTTGAATGCAACAGAAAAATAAGGATTTATTTATTTTAAATAGAAAAAGAAAAAGCCTCACCTACATGTCATGTCATACAGCTGTTTCCCTCACATCTGCTCTGGACATCTGCCTGTGATTTGTCTTCCTTTCCTTTGAAGCCCCAGGCTCCTCTCCCTTCCTTTAGATCAGATGAACATGAGCATCAGTTGCCTGGCCAACTTTGAATCTGATGTTTTGACAGGACTCTACTACGTTCGAATTTTGTTTTCCTTCTGTGAATCCATCTTATGTCAGTTTATTGATTAAGCCAGCCAAAGAATATAGAAGGTGTTGAAAGGAAGAAATTTTCCTCTGCTCTTTTAGGTTCTTCTTGCTGATATGAATTAAATAGATGTGAGACAAATCAACAGGAAAAAAACAAACTGAAGCTTAATAACATGTTTACATGGGAGAGCCTCACAATAACTGAGTAATTCAGCAAAGTAGCTAAAGCTCACTTTGAAAATCATCCTTAGCTACAGACAAAGGGCTTCCCAAGTGATGCAGTGTTAAAGAACCCGCCTCCCAATGCAGGAGACACAAGAGTTGTGGGTTTGATCCCTGAGTCAGGAAGATCCCTTGGAGCAGCAAATGGCAATCTACCCCAGTATTCTTGCCTAGAAAATTCCACAGAGAAATCTGACAGGCTACAGTCCATGGTGCCTCAAAGAGTCAGACACAACTGAGCAACTAAGCACACACAGCTATGGACAAAAGATGTTGAACATGGGTAGTCAGTCAGAGAAGTTGCCAGGAAAAGCACAGCTAATAAGGGTAAATTTGTTATGCAGGTTTAAGTCCTGGCCTTCTCCATCTTTAAGTTCCTAATGAGACACCCTTACAAATGGAGATTTCTCATGTAAGTGTAATTGTTTCTTACAAAACAATAACTCCTACATGGTTATCAGTTTATCCTATGTCTGCTTATTTCTTAGAAAATAATAAGCTTAAAATATGCCAAAGAAACATATTTTGGAATGGAAATTTTGCTCCCCTACGAATGGAAAAAGGAAAGGTTTTCCTGCCGTATATGCTTCATGGAAACAGCCACTAGACTTGTCTGCCTCCATGAGATTTTATAATGTGCTAAAAATAAATTTCACAAAGTATATATTAGGTTTTGTCAATTTTTGTACTTGTAATTCCTAAATCCAAAATTGTTTACCTCTGAAATAAGTCTAAAACCTATATGCAGGTCAGGAAGCAACAGTTAGAATTGGACATGGAACAACAGACTGGTTCCAAATAGGAAAAGGAGTACGTCAAGGCTGTATATTGTCACCCTGCTTGTTTAACTTCTATGCACATCATGAGAAATGCTGGGCTGGAAGAAACACAAGCTGGAAGCAAGATTACCAGGAGAAATATCAATAACCTCAGATATGCAGATGGCACCACCCTTATGACAGAAAGTGAAGAGGAACTAAAAAGCCTCTTGATGAAAGTGAAAGAAGAGAGTGAAAAAGTTGGCTTAAAGTTCAACATTCAGAAAGCTAAGATCATGGCATCTGGTCCCATCACTTCATGGCAAACAGATGGGGAAACAGTGTCAGACTTTAGTTTTTTGGACTCCAAAATCACTGCAGATGGTGACTGCAGCCATGAAGTTAAAAGATGCTTACTCCTTGGAAGGAAAGTTATGACCAACCTAGATAACATGTTGAAAAGCAGAGACATTACCTTGCCAACAAAGGTCTGTCTAGTCAAGGCTATGGCTTTTCCAGTGGTCATGTGTGGATGTGAGAGATGCACTGTGAAGAAGGCTGAGCACACAAGAATTGATGCTTTTGAACTGTGGTGTTGGAGAAGACTCTTGAGNTGGAAGAGGAGAGTGAAAAATTTGGCTTAAAGCGCAACAGTCAGAAAACGAAGATCATGGCGTCCGGTCCCATCACTTCATGGGAAATATATGGGGAAACAGTGGAAACAGTATCAGACTTAATTAATTAATTTATTTATTTATTATTTTCTTTTCAGACTTTATTTTTGTGAGCTCCAAAATCACTTGCAGATGGTGACTGCAGCCATGAAATTAAAAGACGCTTACTCCTTGGAAGAAAAGTTATGACCAACCTAGATAGTATATTCAAAAGCAGAGGCATTACTTTGCCGATGAAGGTCCATCTAATCAAGGCTGTCATTTTCCTGTGGTCATGTATGGATGTGAGAGTTGGACTGTGAAGAAGGCTGAGTGCCAAAGAATTGATGGTTTTTGAACTGTGGTGTTGGAGAAGACTCTTGATAGTCCCTTAGACTGCAAGGAGATCCAACCAGTCCATTCTAAAGGAGATCAGCCCTGGGATTCCTTTGAAAAGAATGATGCTAAAGCTGAAACTCCAGTACTTTGGTTACCTCATGTGAAGAGTTGACTCATTGGAAAAGACTCTGATGCTGGGAGGGATTGGGGGCAGGAGGAGAAGGGGACGACAGAGGATGAGATCGCTAGATGGCATCACTTACTTGATAGGCATGAGTCTGGGTGAACTCCAGGAGTTGGTGATGGACAGGGAGGCCTGGTGTGCTGCCATTCATGGGGTCGCAAAGAGTCAGACACAACTGTGCGACTGAATTGAACTGAACTGAAGGGCAAATATAGAGCTTTTCTGTATGGGCAGGAGGAGAATGTACTCCATGGGAGAAATGATGATGAATCCAGGCTTCTTTCTTCTTTCTGTGGATGGACTGTGCTCAGTTAAGGAAGCAGATAGGAGAGGGCATACCCCAGGTACTCTGAGACTGATGTCACCAAGATAAGTGGAATCTTTTTTAAAAAAATTTTACAAGATGTCTGGTTTCCAGTGGATTTTCAAAACACATAAACAATGGAGTGGTGGTTTGAGAGGAGCTGTAGATGAACAATGAAGGGTCGGGACTCTGCCGGCAGTCTCTCTGGTTCTCTGGCTCCTCCATTTTTAGACACAGCTTTAGGCTTTTGACCTGGACTCTCTGTGCACAGGCTCTCCTTGTGTACACTGGGTGTGAGATTAATTGTCTCAAAGGGAGAGGGTGGTCCACAGTGCCCCTTCGCTGGACATTTTCACCTCCTACTGCTGTTTCCCTACCACCAAATGAAGTCCTAGACACAGAGCATAGACTCAATAGATATGTATTACATGATGAAATAAAAAGTGCACAGTAAAAGAAAAGAAAGTGTCAGTAGATATACCATCAGCCCTCAAATCTGCAGGTCCTGCATCTGCAGATTTAACCAACCACAGATTGAAAATAGTACAAATAAAATGACAGAAAGTTCCCCAGATTAAAACTTGGCTTTGCTTTGGGTTGGCCACCATTTACATAGCATATATATATTCTTTACAACACTTTGCATAGTATTTGCATTGAGTTAGGTATTGTGAGTAATATAGGGACGATTTAAAGTGTATGGGAGCATGTACAAAAGTTATTTGCAAATAAGAGAATGGTTATTAAGAAATCAAAGGTAAATTGATTAAGCAGATCAGCTTTAGGAACAAGTACATTTGGAAGGTGAGTTCCTTAAGACCATCTCTGCCTCAGTCTCCAGCAGAATGTATCCTCTTAGGAGAGTCCAGACTCCAGTCCCTCCTGTTAAGACTGCAGCAAAATATCATCCTGCTTGGCAAGACTCACATGCCTCTCTGTCTTTAGTCTTTGCTCTACTGATTTTTCAATAAATTCAGCCTTCTGTATCTGAGGGTCTGTCTTCTATGAATTCAAGCAACTAGGATCAAAAGTGTTTGAAAAAAAAAATAATTTCAAAGAAGATCCGAAATGCAAAAAGTGGGTTTGCGGCATGCCAGCGACTATTTACATAGTATATACATCGTATTTACAATCATTTGCATAGTATTTGCATTGTATTAACTATCATAAATTATCTAGAGAGGACTTAAAATCTATGGAAGGATGAGAGTAGTTTATTTGTAAATATGCACCATATTATACAAGGGACTTGAGCATCTGTATAACTGCATTCATAAGCAGGTTATTAGTGATGCTAACAAGCATAATGTCAGTGTCCTAGAGAAACCAGGAACTACAAAACAGTGAAGTGGATGTATGTCAATAAAACCAAATTGGATTATTTTTTAATTTGTTAGGAATTAAAATGACTAGAATGAGCAATAAGGATCAGGAGGATGGTTCATGCATTATAAAGGAGAAATTAAAGGATTTTATATACAGTAGTCACTCCGGGAATTCATTCTAAGAACCCCATGGATACAAAAATCCACAGATTCTCAAGTCCCTTGTATAAAATGGTGCATATTTGCATATAACCTGCTCACATCCTCCCATACACTTTAAATCATCTCTAGATAACTTATGATAGTTAATACAATGTAAATGTTACGCAAATGATTGTAAATACATTGTATACACTATGCAAATAATTACCAGCATGTAGCATATTCACATTTTGATCTTTGGAGCTTCCTGGAATATTTTTTCAAATATTTTTCATCCAAGTTGCTTGAATCCAAATAAGCCAGACCCTCAGGTACAGAAGGCTGACTACTGAAAAATCAGTAGAGCAGACCAAAACTAAAGAAAGAAGAGTGTGAGTCTTGCCAAGCAGGGAGGGGATATTTGCTACAGTCTTGACACTGGAGTCTGGACCCTCCTAGGAGGGTACATTCTGCTGAAGACTGAGACAGAGATGGTCTTAAGGGACTTACCTTCTATACGTACTTGATCCCATGACCGATCTGATGGATCAGTTTTCCCCTGACTTCTTCATTATCATTCTGTTCCTATTTACATCCAGGCATGCTTCTCCAAGCAATATGCATATCCAAATGAAATGACGGTTATCCATACTTGTGGCAGTACTGAAAATAATGAATGATTCTAATGTCTGGGTACTAAACTAGTCTGCAATCAGAAGGTTTTCAATTCCTCATGTTCAAAAAATTTTTGTACTACCTAATAGAACTGTCAGCTTATATAACATTTAAAAATAAATGGAATAATTGATCCCACAGGGCTTATTAGTGTATCACTTGGAAAGAGGTTCTCAGAATTTTTATTTGTAGCAGGACATAAATATAGTAATGGAACTGAAGATGTAATGACTCATTCTAGCATGCAAATCATTAGCTTACTTTAAAGCCCCATTTTTCTAATTAAAATGCTCAACAAATATTTTCTATGTATTTAATTTTAAATTTGTCAGCTTGATTCACTTGTGGTAAGAATAACAATGATGATAATTCAAACTAGAAAAAACGTTGACACCTAGAGACATATAGTAATATAAGACTCAGAAAAAATAGTAACTAATTATATCTTGTGTATGAGTATACATTTATTACCAATTAATAAAATAATTTAAGAATAAATACATTACTATAAGGTAAACTTATTTTGGAACAACATAATGGAAACGCAAGTTCATGATGATAAAAGGGAAATGTCAACTTTATGATCATAAACACAAGCTTGCTGATTGGATTCATTTGTATTTTGTCAAATTAAAAGACTAATGTAGCATAATTTACAATGTCCATATCTGCACAACATCCTAAATTCAATCTACTTTAACCATGTAAAACACAAAATAAAATATTTTGATTTAAAATTTAAATTGTTTTTAAAAAGCTTCCAGTTTAAAAGTAATTTGTGTGTGTGTGTGTGTGATTCAGACCTCATGATTTTATTTCAAAGAGCCTCACCAGTTGGAAAGAATGAGCATTAAGTTGGGTTTTTTACTGCACATATCTTTTCTACTACTTTTTTTTAAATGCAAAAACAGTGGGATGGTAAAAACTAGTTATTAGAGAATGACATTCAGGAAAAAAATACAATAGTTATTAACCTTTTAACCTATTATTTGTTACAGTTCTGTTCTAAATATAAAATGATTTTTTCAAGCACATGAAAGAATCTTCTGAAAACTGCTAGCATTAAGTGTTAGCAAAGTGGCTGGACAACAACAGAGATACATTCCTTGTACAGGAATAAATTATTAAATCAGCTAGGGCACAGCACTGTGCACAACTGAGACAGACCTGAGTCATTTGAACAGTCGTCTTCATTACTGCTCTGTAATCTAGGCATTTGTTAAAGTAGTCAGAGCTCAGTTGATGATGGCATCTTTTTTTTCTCTCTCTCTCGAGTGTTCAGAATTTAAAATTGCTTCTGCAGAGTTATAGACAAAAAGTGATTATGAGAAATCATTGCATCGTTTTAGTTCCTGTTAATTAAATATAAATGAAGCTATGGTTTTTAAATCTACAAAATCACAATCTTAATTAGAATACAGGCTTACTTATTGAATTCTCATCCTTGACATACTTTAATTGATACATAACAAAATTAAAATATATCTGTGGGACACAAAGAAGTAAGCTGTTAGTTAATTGTAAAAATGAAATATCTTTCTCATCCAGACTCCTGTAATAAACTTGATGGCAAGTAGAGTACTTTATTAACTTCAAGATTTGTACAGAGTAAAAGCAATAATTAAAATACTCATTCACAGAAACAACTTATTTATATGCAGTTCTGGTTGTCAAGTTTAACAATCATTAAATTGAGAACAATACATATGAGTATTACAGCAGGGTTCACAACATGATTCAAAGACTACTATGGGATTATATAGTCATATTTAGTGTGTTTTAGATAAAACTGAGAGAAGGAGATGGTTTTGGCAATATATTTTTTACTTTAATCATGCTGAAGAGAAACATTGTCATATAACAATCCTCCAAAAGCAGATATATTTGGGAGCTTGCAAAGAGTAAGTGTAATGTATTTTCAAAAGTAATTATATTTAAACATCTTTTCATATTATTATATACTTATATGAATGTCTTAGACCCAAAGCAGAGACTGAATAATTATTTTCCTAAGGGAAATATATTTCATGTTTATATGGAGACATAAGATGAAGACCTTTGCAAATTAAAGAAAATGAAGATGTGTGTTCAATAAATCTGATATTTGACAATTTACCCTACCTTTGGTATACCATGTTCATCTCTAATTGGTATTTTCTGTTTAGCCCAATTGATCCTGATAAAACTACACTCCAACTCATTATTCTAAGCTTACTGAAAGAAGCATTTGTTAATTTCTCCATGATGAGATGTATGTGATTTGCTCTTCTAGTTCCTGTTACATATTTAATTGATAGAATAACAACAAATATTTAGAATATAACACAGGCAGGTCCCTCTTTGCTTTTAAACAGCTACATGTGACTTGATATTCCATTGGAATTTTACACTTGAACAGTTAGTTGTATAACTTGACTGGGAATACTCAGAGTTGTCATTTAGGAAAGTTTTATTCCTACCATTCCTGTTCAGTATTCATGTAGCCAGAAGACTCCCCGTATATTCTTACTGGTTGATGATGTAGTATTAAATTAGCTAAGTGAGATGAAACCTCAATTTTCCATCTTTAAATGAAATAATTTTTCCCAATGAACCTTAGTATATGCATAAGAAAACAACAGCAACAAAAGACCCACACTATCGGTAGAGAATACTGCTTGTAATTTTATTCATAAAAATTATTTATTAAATTTAATAATATGAAAAAAAAAACTTGCTGATCAACACCTGTAAGATTTAATTCCAGTTGAAAGGAGGTTTCTCCCAGAAGGTCTGAGAAGCTGTTCTTATTGAATAATCATTTTGCAAATATCCCTGCTGAGATTAGACAATTATTTTCCTCATCTCTATGCACTTTCTTTATTTTAAAATCTTTTTTGTGCTTTAAAAATATTTCAAAAAGAGAGCAAACATTTCTTCAAGTATTAGGAAGCATAATTTTTAGAATGAACGAGGTTTTTCAATCACCGTTGAATTAGTATAGCAAATTCATTTATTTTGTAGTATTTTTAGCAATTGGAAAAATAAATCATTTTCATTGCTGCCTAAATAGCACTTAAAATTAGAAGTTGAAGATAAACTGGGTGAAATCTTAAAAAATACACAATAGAATTTGGAAAACAAATAAAAAAAACAAGGCATATAAAAAAAGTGAGAAAATTATTCTTTAACCTTTCAAATTCCATTGCTTGAGAAGGAATTATTGATATAAAAACAGAGTTTCTCAAACTTTAAAGTCTAAGAAATGCTTTAAACTAGTCAGTTTCATTAAAGTCTTCCTAGAGCTTCTGTTTATGTGGATTACATCTATTGATATTTATCATTTTAGTAATTTAAAATAGTAATGTTAAAAATATTAGTATATTTAAAATAACACACTCATTAAAGTTTAACATAAATATAATATTTTCATGGAATAGAAGAATATTTTTTAAAACCAAACACAAATTTAACTAGAAAGGAGACTGTTTCACATTTTGTGAATCTCATTAATGTCTGATTCAACAAAATATAGCTCAATTCTCATGGCTATTGGGTTGGCCAAGCGGTTCCTTTGGTTTTTAAATAAAAATAAAAGACATTTTTCATTTTCACCAAGACCTTTATTGAACAACACATTCACCATTTCATTCTACTTTCTTCTTCTGTTTTTCAAACAACTAAATGATTCTGTCTTCCCAAAACTTTTTATCTTTCTGAGCAAAGTACTGATCCACGTGGCTTTTAGGGTCTTCCAGGTAAGTGGAACGTTTTTCATTAAGATAATTTTTAAATGACAGATAAATGGACTTCTGATGGTGCGGTGTATGATGAATTCGGCAGATGCATGCGAACTTCCCAGCCAAGCTCTAACAGTTTTTGCCTGGTCAACAAAGGGACATGTGGTCTTGTGTTATCCTGGTGGAAGATGATGCATTTTCTGTTGACTAATTCTGGATGTTTTTTGTGGTATGCTGCTTCCAGTTAGTCTAACTGGGATCAGTAGTTGTTGGAATTAATGCTTTGGTTAGAAGGAGCTCATAATAGAGGATTCCTTTCTAGTGCCACCACATACACAATATCATGTCCTTTGGATGAATATCGGCCTTTGGTGTAGTTGGTGGTGGTTCATTTCCGATGTCCCATGATTACATACATTTAGCAAGTTTCTAAGAGATTACTCTAGACAGAATTCAATGTGGTATTTTTCTAACACTACTTTTTCATGTAATTTTCTAAGGATTATGTCATTACTTTGTTTGTTTGTTTTTTACAACATTCAGCTGAGAAATATGCACATGACTATGTAGAAACTTGTTTATTCCTTTTAGAAATCCTATTTGTGTTCAGTGATTTTAGTACTGTTTTATTTAAAATTAAGTGAACATGTTTTGAGCAATGAAATACCATTTACTAAATTACAATTGCATTAAATTAAGCCATCAAGTGATCCTCCTGAAACATCAGCTCTCAGTGTACACATACTAAATCCAGACTCTCTGTTTCCTAAATTAAGGTGGAAAACTTCATTACTCTACCTAAATGCCTGGATATGTGTGGACTGCAGGCAATTTAGAGAGCAAATAAAAAAGGAAGGCACGGCTTCTTTGTCATTTTCATCTTTTCATCCGGGGGTAAAAATGTGAATTGAGGGCAGTTTACAATAACATTGTCACTTCATTTGTTTCTGAAATATCCTTGCCACATTTACATGAAACTATATGAGTAATTTTTTTTAATAAAACATGAAGATTTTCATTATGAGCTATTCAACCTTGCTGCTGCTGAGTCACTTCAGTCGTGTCCGACTCTGTGTGACCCCATAGACGGCAGCCCACANTTTTTTTATAATTAATCCAAAGTGAGCATAAGGTTATTGTGTTGCGCTGAATGGCTGATGTTAAGAAAAAGTGCCTGTATAATGAAAGCAGCTTGAGAAGCTAAAATTAGAAAGGTTGACAAGATAAAAACATTGAAAAATTATTCTGCTAGTTTTTCTTTCTGAAGAGCAAGCTTAATTATTGGAAGATAACTGTGACTGCACTCACCCCAGTTAAGCAGATGACTTTTAAGTCTTTCATTTGTAACTCTGATAATAAAATTGAATGAAATATCAACTACCATATTTAGGATTTAATATGTGAGATAAAACGTTAAAGATAATGCCTCAGTAAGATTCAGAATGATGAGATGCGTGCTGCTGCTGCTGAGTCACTTCAGTCGTGTCCGACTGTGTGACCCAATAGACGGCAGCCCACCAGGCTACCCCGTCCCTGGGATTCTCCAGGCAAGAACACTGGAGTGGGTTGCCATTTCCTTCTCCAATGCATGAAAGAGAAAAGTGAAAGTGAAGTCGCGCAGTCTGTCTGACTGTTAGCGATCCCATGGACTGCAGCCCACCAGGCTACTCCGTCCATTGGATCTTCCAGGCAAGAGTACTGGGGTGGGGTGCCATTGCCTTCCCCGGATGAGATGCCTAGAATAGTCAAATTCATAGAATAAGAAAGTACATTGGTAGATTCCAGAGGCCAGGGTGTGGGGAGGTGGGAAGTCAGTGTTTAATGGGGAAGGAGTTTCAGTTTAGGAAGGTGAAGAGTTCAGGAGGTGGATGATGTTGACAGCTGCAAAACAATATAAGTGTACTTAATGCCACTATGATGTAAACGTAGTTAAAATAGCATGTTTTATATTACATGACTTTTACCACAATAAAAAAAAATTAAAAGTTCAGGATGATGATATAAAGAATAAAGGAGTAAGTAAACATTTTCATGTAAGTAAACATTTTTGTGCATATAATTGGGTCATAAGAATTATTTTATCATTCACAAATTTGAAAGAGTTAAAACCAAAAGATGGGTTAAAATTTAGAATGAAGATGCAGCAAGTCCCCTACATATGAACAAGTTCCATTCTGAGAGCATGTTTTTAAGTCTGGTTTATTTGTAAGTCCAACAAAGTTAGTCCAGGTACCCAACTAACACAATTGGCTATATAGTACTGTAATAGGTTTATAATCCTTTTCACACAAACGATATGTACATAAAAACAAACACAAAAAATAAAACATTTTTATCTTACAGTACAGTATCTTGAAAAGTACAGCAGTATAGTACAGTAGCTGGCGTACAGTGGCTGGCACCAAGTGAACAGGTAAGAAGCGTCACTGACGGGAGGAGAAAGAGGTGGTGGGAGGTCGTGGAGCTGAAGGCTTGTCAGTGATAGGAGCTCCAGGGCAAGACGCAGTGTCACTCACATCTGATGCTGATGGCATAGGTCCTGGTTCTTTGCTGGATTCAATTTTATCTACTCTCTTGAAAAAAAAAAAAAATCCAGTGATGTCTGGATAGTAGCTCTTTTTTTTTTTTTTTCTTATTGTATCAATAGATGACACAGTAGCACTGGATTCATTCTGAATGGCTGCAACCTTCATGCCTTATTCTGTGTTCAGGTCCTGTGCATCAAAAACAAACAGTGCCTCCTCAAATAAAGAAAATCTCCTTGCCATTTCCAGAGTCATGAATCTCTTCTTAGCAGTACCAGCTACAATAACCACTGCTTTTATGCTTGCTTCTGGACATCCTGAGCTTGAAATAAAGACACGGTACTACTCTATATATAGGACTGTACAGTACATAAAAGCACAACCACTTATGAGGATGCTTGCACGTGACAATGCATGCCAGACATGTGAACTAATTAAAAAAAAAATCCAAAAGAACTGAGTTTGGTTCTCTTTCTTAAAGGATATTTATAGCAAGAAATATGAGAGACGAAGTTTTGCTTATTGAATTCTTATTAAAATGATGACTCAAGCCAACACGTTTTCCTTGTCTTTTTCAAGACCTCACTAAATCCTAATTAGAAAGTGTCTTGAGGCAGAGAGACTGGGGTGGGTGAGGGGGAGGCTGGAGAGGGAGTTACTCAGAAAATAAAAACTATTAATATTGATTGGGCAGAAGAAGAGAAAAACAGAAGAAAAGGAGAACCTTAAAAAAAAGGTTCTAGCTCGAAGGAGACCAGAAAGATCTGACAGCCAAGAGCAACATGTGATCTTTGGATCCTGCATTTGGGAGGAAAAAAGCTATAAATCTGTTATTACAATGGACAACACCTGAGTATGGCATACACAGTAAATTAAAATATTGTATGAATCTTGGCAATTGTGAGTTAAAAGTGAGATAATTAAATTGAAGTTATATGGGAATGCTTCATTTGTCCTAGGAGTTATGTGCTTAAGTAATTAGGGGCAAAGTGATTTCACAATATACATTATGTTGTCTGTGTGTGTGTGTGTGCAAAAGGAAGATAGGGAGACAGAGAGAAGACAAGCTTGATAAAATAAACATTTCTGATTGAGGTTAGAGAATACCAGTTCTCACTGTGTTATGCTTGTAGATTTTATGAAAGTATAGTAATTAAAAAAAATCATAATAAAAACACAAAGATGATTAAGCAGCATAAAGAAAAAATGCTCAAAAAAGGAACTCAAAGGAAATAAAATATCCATGCCAGAAGAAAATTATATGAGTGATAAACTATTTGACTCTTTAGTAAATACATTTAAATTGCTGTCATATAAGCACTGTTTATTGATTAAATTTTACTGGAAAGGTGAGTGTGGAATAAGCACTGTAATAAAGTTAAACTTTGTCTTTTAAATAAGGACATCAATAGATAACATCTAAAGCAGAAAAATCAAGTCATCGCATAAAAAGTGTACTATTTTGATGTTTGGATGCAACAATTTGGGCCTTCCTCAATGGCACAGAGGTGAAAGAGTCCACTTGAAGCGCAATCAAGAGTCCACTTGATTCAGAAGATGCACTTTTGTTCCCTAAACTGGAAAGACTAACTGGAGCAGGGAATGGCAGGCAGCTACTCTAGTATTCTCGCCTGGTTAAGCCCATGCGTGGCCGGCGGGCTACAGTCCATGGGTTGGAAAAGAGCTGGACATAACTGAGTGAGCACACACACACACACACCAATTTAGAAGACATTGGGGCAGTGATCAGCACTGCCCTTGTGAATGACCCCCCGGTGCAGGGACGTGCAGCACTGCCTGTGTTTCACCACGGGCCTTTGAGGACAATGATCTTTCCTCTTAACTATGTGCGTGGAGGCCATAGTTTTAAATAATTACTTAAAACTAAAATAATATTGATTCTCTAGTACTTGGATTAAGCACATGTACATCATTACTGGAAGGATGTGGGGCACTCCATGGAACAACCAAGCCACAGAGAGGGCAGGAACCCTGCCTGAATATGATGTAAATTCACCATCTTCCTTCTTATAACACGACAGGAAACAGCCTCTGAAGTTCCTAAATTTACATCTTACAGCTTTAACTCAGGCACAGGCTCGAGTCCACAGAAACTATCATCAGACTCAGACCAGGCTTCTACCCCTCCATCAGTTCCCTGGGAGACAGAAGGTGTGTGGAGACAAACTTGGCTGTTTCTGAGGGAAACATGGTCCAGAAGGGTTGGGGCTCTGAGACTTCACCCCACTGGTTAGGCTGCCATTGCCACCATCTCACAGGTGCCAGAGAAAGAGGGGAAGGGACTAAGGGAATTCTTACAGCACAACAGTGAGCCCAACTTTCCATTTTTTTTTTCTTTTTAATAGCTATATTGAGATGGAATTTAAAAAAAATCCATATAATTCATTCATTTAACATGTACAGTTTGAGAGTTTTTCATGCATTCACAGATACTTGCAACCAGCATAATCAATTTTGGAATATTTTCATCCCTTCCAAATTAAACCCTGAGCCCTCTGCTGTTGTTAGGGACCATGTCTGGGGACAGTCACAAGTGTGGGGTGATGCGGGGAGGAACACGGCATTGGATCCACCAGGCCCAGTGTATTGAAGTGGGCTCTCTGAGCAGAGATTCTACATCAGTGTTGCAGCTTTGGGAGTCTGATTTATTGGTTGATTTGAACATGGACCCCAAAGTGGTCCACAGTGAGCGAGTTATAACTGCTAGAGTGGCCTTTTCTTGATGTAGAGGAAGGGATTCCAAGTCTCAGAGAGAGCAGGATGTTAGGGAGGAGTTGTCATTTAAGACCTACTCCTCTACCCTGGGAGGGTCCAGGGGACAGCCTTTCACTGTGACTGTGAGAAATAAATTTGTGACTTCCCCCACCCTCCATCCTACATCCTCAAAGAGGTCTTTGATAGGTCCTTTCTGTGGGACCAAAAGTATAACCTGAATCCTAAACACAGAGGGTTAAACTTCTGCAGACCCAGAACTCTTTGAATGAAGGGAGGTCAGGACTCCCCCAGGAAGGACCCTCATGCACTGCCAAAAAGGTATATTGTTAAACTTCTGTTCAGCCTTCCCCAAAGGGACTGCCAGCCATTTATGAGCTAACTGTACTTTGGTAAGAAGGGAATAATCGGAACTTTCAGGGGCTCCTGAACACTGGCTGGACTGATCCGAATTCCAAGAGAGCCAAAATGTCCCTGTGGCCCACCAGTTGGAGGAGGGACTTATTGGTGTCAGGCTTAACCCCCAGGGAGCCCAACAACCCATCCTGTGGTTATTTTCTCAGTTTCAGGATGCATTATTGGAATAGAAATGCTTAGCAGCTGGCAGCATCTTCACATTTGTTCCTTGACCTTTCAAACAACAGACATTATGGTACAAAATGCCAAGTGGGAGCCCTGAGAATGGGCTCTACCTAAGAAAATACTGAACCAAAAGCAGTATCACATTCCTGAAGGGGTTGCAGAGATCAGTGCCCCCATCAGGAACTTGAAAGATGGAGAGGTGGCGATTCCCACCGCATCCCCTTTCACTCACCTATTTCACCCTTGCAGAAGACAGACGGGTCTTGAGACTGAACGTTGATTCTTGTTAGATTAATCAGGTGGTGACTTCCATTACAGCTGGTGTAATGGTTGTGCTTGAACAAATTCCACCTGGGGTTCAGCTACTGACGTGCAAATGCTTTTTTCCTCCATACCTGTCAATAGGAAATAGCTGAAGCAGTTGCTTTCTGCTGGCAAGGCCAGAAATACACCCCACTGTCCTACTTCAGGGGAGCGCCCACTCTGCAGGCCTATGTCGTCATGTAATTTGCTGGAATAGTGATCAAATGTCCCTTTTACAACATACCTTACTCATCTATTATGTGATTGACATTATGCTGATTGGGCTTAGCTGGCAAGAAGTAGCAAGAAGTGGGCCAGAAGGGTAAGAAGTACATCTGACCGTAGCTCAAGGCATGCAGTGGTGTGGGGCGTGTAGAGGTACCCTTTTTAATGCAGAGGATAAGGGGCTGTCTCCAGCCTCCGCCACAACCAAAACAAAGGCAAAACACCCAGTGGGCCTCTTTGGATGCTGAAGGCAATCTATTCCTCTTTTGAGTGTGTTATTCTGGCCAATTACTATATAACATATAATATTATCCTTTTATGATATAACATAAGATGGCTGAACTTTATATCATAATATTTAAATATCATTAACTGCACATCATTATATTTACATCATTATTAGGGATATCAAAGAGAAAACATCACTCAAAGATGTTACCTCCTTTGAGGAAGGGATTAGTGTTTTTGAGTGTATAGAGGATTGTTATATCAAGTTTGGAAGAACTGTAATCTTGTTATTGTTTCTACTCAAACATTAAGTTTCATTTAAGATGTGCATGGATGCCAAGTTGACAAAGAGTATTCTTGTGATGATTAGCTTGATGGGTCACAAGGCATTTGGTCAAATATTACTCTAAGGGTGTCTGGGGTGATGTTCCTGATGATATTAATATTTGAATCAGTAGTCTGAGTAAAGCAGACTGCACTTCCTAATGTGGGTGGGCCTTATCCAATTGGCTGAAGGGCTGAATAAAACAAAAAGTCTGATCATCCTACAAGTAAGAGGGAACTCCTTCAGCCCAACTGCCTTCAAACTGAAACATGAGGTTTTTTTTTTTCTTTTTCCTACCTTTGGATTCAAATTGAAATATTGGCTTTTGCTTGGGTCTCTGCTGGCATTTGGACTGGAACTTAAACTGTTGTTTATCCTGAGTCTCCAGTTGGCCCACTACAGACTTTGGGTCACATGGGCCAGCTCCTGATAACAGATCTTGCGCCATCTCTGTCTGTATAGATCAGCATGTATACATAAAATAATACACATTCTGCTTGCGCTCAGTGCCTAAGTCATGTCCAGCTCTTTGTGACTCCATGTACTGTAGCCCACCAGGCTTCTCTGCCCATGGGGTTTTCCAAGCAAGAATACTGGAGTGGGTTGCTGTGACCTCTTCCAGGGGATCTTCCAAATTCAGGAATGGAACCCTTTCTCCTACATCTCCTGCACTGACACGCAAATTGCCACTGAGTCACCTGGTAAACCCCAATAACCTGCATGCCGCTGTGCTGTGCTCGGTCACTCAGTTGTGTCCAATTCTTTGCTAT
>SJYX01006046.1:192861-231325 GCA_006410675.1 Oreotragus oreotragus
AATAATACACATTCTGCTTGCGCTCAGTGCCTAAGTCATGTCCAGCTCTTTGTGACTCCATGTACTGTAGCCCACCAGGCTTCTCTGCCCATGGGGTTTTCCAAGCAAGAATACTGGAGTGGGTTGCTGTGACCTCTTCCAGGGGATCTTCCAAATTCAGGAATGGAACCCTTTCTCCTACATCTCCTGCACTGACACGCAAATTGCCACTGAGTCACCTGGTAAACCCCAATAACCTGCATGCCGCTGTGCTGTGCTCGGTCACTCAGTTGTGTCCAATTCTTTGCTATCCCATGGACTGTAGCCCACCAGGCTCTTCTGTCCATGGGGATTCTTCAGGCAAGAATATTCGAATGGGTTGCCATGCCCTTCTCCAGGGGATCTTCCCAATCCAGGGATCAAATACAGGTCTCCCACATTGCAGGAATATTCTTTACCATCTGAGCCGCTAGGGAAGCATAAGAATACTGGAGTGAGTAGCCTATCCCTTCTTCAGAGGATCTTCCTGACCCAGGAATCAAACCAAGGTCTCCTGCATTGCAGGTAGATCTTTACCAGCTCAGCTACCAGGGAAACCCAATAACATGCATATATATCCATATATATGGAGGTATATATATATATACCTCCATTTATTTATTTATTTATGTCTTCTATGTAGAGGCCATGCAAATTTTTATTTGGAATTATTCTTAGATACTTGATGTTGATTGATGAATTTGTAAATGATTTTCTTCTTCTAATTTCACGTCTAATGCTTTACGAAGCTGGTATAATGGATATATCATTATACCTATTATATATATATACATATATGCATACATTTATACACATAATATAGAGATGGGAATACCAGTCCACCTTACCTGTCTCCTGAAAAACCTATATGCAGGTCAAGAAGCAACAGTTGGAACCTGACATGGAACGATAGAGAAAGGAAATTGGAGAAAAGAGAAATGAAGAAAATTGGGAAGGGAGTACGACAGGCTGTATATTGTAACCCTGTTTATTTAACTTCTATGCAGAGTACATCATGCGAAATGCTAGGCTGTATGAATCACAAGCTAGAATCAAGATTGCTGGGAGAAATAACAACCTCAGATATGCAGATGATTCCACCCTAGTGGTAGAAAGTGAAGGGGAACTAAAGAGCTTCTTGATGAGGTGAAAAAGGAGAGTGAAACAGTTGGCTTAAAACTCCACATTCAAAAAACTAAGATCATGGCATCTTCTTCCATCACTTCATGGCAAATAGAAGGAAAAAAGTGGAGACAGTGACAGATTTTCTTGGGTTCCAGTATCACTATGCACAGTGATTGTAGCCATGAAATTAAAAGACGCTTGCTCCTTGGAAGAACATCTATGGCGAACTTAGTTAATAAGTTAATTTATACCATTAAACAGTTTCCAAAGAACTAACTTATAGCTTTGTTGATTTTTCAACATTCTCATTTTTCTGCTAGTTTTTACTCTTTACTTTTGTGTTTCCTTTCTTCTACTTTAATTGAATTTAATTTGTTATTTATAAATTAACTTATTTGATCTATAAGCTTTTTAGAAAATTGTTGTTTAATTTTCACGTTTTTAGAAACATCCTAGTTTTCCTTTGATTAAGGATTTTTACCTACCTTACTTCCACTGTAGCCAGAAAAAAAAAACCCTCACTTTATTTCAGTCATTTGAAACCTGCCTTACTTATTGTAAGGAAAAAAATGTGACTAGTTAGTAAATATTTTATTTTTACTTGAAAAGAATGTGCTTTCTGCAGTTATTGGTTGAAGTGTTCTACATATATTGAATCAATAAAGTTTGCTAAACCTATTCTTTATTGTTTCAAGAACTGATTTGCTTCTTAGCTTGTTGTATTTCTGAGATAAGTGTGTTACATTTTTGAGTGATTGTTATGGATTTTCTCATTACTCAACTTCTGCTTTACATATTTTCAAGCCATGTTAATAGTGATGGGGATTTTAAGGTTGCCATATTTTCCTGTTTAATTGATGGGCTTAGTACTATGCCTTAAAATTATTGATATTGACCTAATTATACCAACTCTTTTTGGTAGTTCAGCTGGTAAAAGAATCCTCCTGCAATGCAGGAGACCCCAGTTCCATTACAAGTTCGGGATATTTTCAAGCCATGTTAATAGTGATGGGGATTTTAAGGTTGCCATATTTTCCTGTTTAATTGATGGGCTTAGTACTACACCTTAAAATTATTGATATTGACCTAATTATACCAACTCTTTTTGGTAGGACAGCTGGTAAAAGAATCCTCCTGCAATGCAGGAGACCCCAGTTCCATTACAAGGTCGGGAAGATCCCCTGGAGAAGGGAATGGCTACCGACTCCATTATTCTTGCTTGGAGAATTCCATGGACAGAGGAGCCTGACGGGCTACAGTCTATGGGGTCACAAAGAGTCGGACATGACTGGTTGACTTACACTTTCACCCTTTGACTAATGTTAGTGCAAAACAACTTTTTTCAAGCTTGATTTAAATGTATCTTTTTTGAATATCATATTGTCAGGTTTTATTTTTTAATATAGCTTATTGTCTTTTAGCTGGAGTTTTTTTTATGTTTGGGTTTAATGTAATCACTATTATAATTGAATTTAAGTCTACCATCTCGCTATTTTTACGGTCATATAAGCCATTGTTGCAGAAAGTCTAGATAGCATTCGTTTTAAAAGAATTTTAAGAGAATATCACCCAGGGGTACAAAATTGCTTTGCAGTTGACAGAAAGACACAGTTTCTCCATTCATTCCCAGCAGGAGCCCTCCTGTGCTTCGACTGCCATCTTTTTCTACTTTGGTCTGCTCTGGGTTCTGAAAGTAAAAGTGAAAGGCACTCAGCGTGTCTGACTCAGACTCCATGGACTGTGAATTCTCTGACTTACTCCCATTCTAAAATCTGGTGCTCTGCCAGTCTCGACTCAGGGTCGCTGGTGTTTTCTCTAGTCCCTCCCCTGGATGGCTCCTAGGTTTTAACTGTTGCTCACCAGAGTTGTGAAGACACAAAGCTCTCTGCTCTGCTGGTTACTCCTTGTCCAGGCATTATTTGCTTCATGACCTGGGAAGACTCAAGGGCAAACACTTCAAGGAGAAAACTAGGGGTGAGTGTTGCTATCACTTCTTTCTCCTTCTCCCTGGGATCTTAGCCCCTCACTAACTATCTGTCTTAAGAGTCCAGTCCTAGTGTGTTTTCTTTTCTGCTTTTGTGAGATTCCCCAAAGCTTGCAGAGATCCTGTGATTTACCTGCCACTTCTGGACTCTCTCCTTAAACCAAGAATTGCACATGATCAAGTGAATGGACAGTAGACAAATGCTTCCTTTCTGTCCACATCCTTGCTTCTCAGGTCCTGGGTGGTCTGGAAATACTCCAATATTCCAAATAGATGTGTAAAAATCTTATTATGCCCATGTATCATGCTCAACAGGACTATTGGTCACAGCATCGTTAGCAGAGGAATCTTGTGGTTTAGTGTTCATTTTTCTTATTGGTCATGAGTTTGAGCACCCTTCACATGTTCATTTGTCATCCATATATCTTCCTTTTTGGTGTACTAGTTCAATATTTCTTGTCTACTTTTCTCTTGGGTTATTGGTTTTTGATGCCTAGTTTTATAGAAGTGATCCATATATTCTGGACATAGCTGCTGATGGTTGTGTGACTGGTAAATATAATCTCCTAATCTTTGGCCTGTCATTTCTCTCTCTAAATGAGGTATTTTGAGAAACTAAATTTTTTAATTTTAGTGAAGTCAGTTTATATTTTCCTCATGATTTCCTCAAAGAAAGGCAACACCAAAGAATGCTTAAATGACCACACAATTGCACTCATCTCACACTCTAGTGGTGTAATGCTCAAAATTCTCTAAGCCAGGCTTAAACAGTACATGAACTTCCAGATGTTCAAGCTGGTTTTAGAAAAGGCAGAGGAACCAGAGATCAAATTGCCAACATCTGTTGGATCATCCAAAAAGCAAGAGAGTTCCAGAAAAACATCTACTTCTGCTTTATTGACTATGCCAAAGCCTTTGACTGTGTGGATCACAATAAACTGTGGAAAACTCTTAAAGAGATAGCAATACCAGACTATCTGACCTGCCTCCTGAGAAATCTGTATGCAGGTCAGAAAGCAACAGTTAGAATTGGACATGGAACAACAGACTGGTTCCAAATAGGGAAAGGAGTACATCAAGGCTAATATTCTCACCCTATTTATTTAACTTCTACGCAGAGTACATCATGAGAAATGCCGAACTGGAGGAAGCACAAGCTGGAATCAAGATTGCCAGGAGAAATATCAATAACCTCAGATATGCAGATGACACCACCCTTATGGCACAAAGTGAAGAACTAAAGAGCCTCTTGATGAAAGTGAAAGAGGAAAGTGAAAGTGAGTGTTGGCTTAAAGCTCAACATTCAGAAAACAAAGATCATGGCTTCTGGTCCCATCACTTCATGGCAAATAAATGGGGAAACAAAGCGGCAGATTTTATTTTCTTGGGCTCCAAAATCACTGCAGATGGTGACTGCAGCCATGAAATTAAAAGACGCTTACTCCTTGGGAGAAAAGTTATGAACAACCTAGACAGCAGAAACATTTCTTTGCCAACAGAGGTCCGTCTAGTCAAGGCTATGGTTTTTCCAGTAGTCATGTATGGATGTGAGAGTTGAACTATAAAGAAAGCTGAGTGCCAAAGAACTGATGCTTGTGAACTGTGGTGTTGGAGAAGACTCTTGAGAGTCCCTTGGACTGCAAGGAGATTCAACCAGTCCATCCTAAAGGAGATCAGTCCTGAATATTCATTGGAAGGACTGATGTTGAAGTTGAAACTCCAATACTTTGGCCACCTGATGAAATAACTGACTCACTGGAAAAGACCCTGATGCTGGGAAAGATGGAGGGCTGGAGGAGAAGGGGACGACAGAGGATGAGATGGTTGGATGGCATTGCTGACTCTATGGACGTGAGTTTGAGTGAACTCCAGGAGTTGGTGATGGACAGGGAGGTCTGGCGTACTGCAGTCCATGGGGTCACGACTGAGCAAATGTAGAGTACGGAACTGAGCATTTCCTCTCCTGGCACCCAGGGAATATTTTCCTATGCCAAGAATTCAGAGATTTAAAAAAAACATTTCATAGAATTTTAAGTGTTTTGGAATTCACATTTAGATTTAAAATCCATTCATATCCATCTTCTTATCATATGAACTGTATATCAATTTTCATTAATTTCAATGTCCAACTGTCTGGACAACATTAATAAAAAATCTTTCCTCAACTTCTCTATTATCTTATTTTGTTTTCTATATCTGCCTTGCAATTGCCTTAGAAATTAAAACTGTCCTCCTGATTTACCACCCCATGCTTCATATACATTCTAGTGGGAATTTTCTTGAGATTACACTGAATGTTGGTTTAATTTATAAAGTCCTGTCACCCTTACAACACTGATCCTTCTAATCTGTGAACAGGGTATATGCCTCCATTTCTTAGATCATCTTAAATTTTACTCAACTCCTTTTATAGGACAATGTGCAAACAACAGCCAGACTTGGTTAGATTTATTGATGTTTATTTGAGCTTTTCATGCTATTTAAATGTATAATTCTAAAAGGTCTATGCATGTAATGACAGCTTACCCTTTTCAATATTCATATTAATTTTTCTTGACATGGGGCAAAGGCTTTCAGCACATATTAAATCAAGTAGTGATGTCAATATTTTTGCTTTATTCCTCCTAATCTCTTAGGGAAATTTCAATCTTTATTTTACATATTCAAAGTGGATAAAAATCTGCTAATGTATCAGGTTTAAATTGTATGCTCTCTGTGTCAATAACATGAATCCAATAGAGAAATGTCTGATACAAGGTGACATTACTTCCTTCTCATTTATTTTTTATTTATTTATTTTTTAGAGCTTCCATTTTAGTTTATTTTACTTTACAGTACTCTATTGGTTTTGGCATACATTGACATGAATCTGCCACGGGTGTACACAAACTCCCAAACATGAACCCCCTCCCACCTCCCACCTCCCACCCCACCTTCTCATTTTTATACATCAAATGCCTTTATTAGATTCTTAAGTTATTCTCTAGTCCCAATGTATATTTTGATTCTTTTTCCCCAAATCCTATAATTTTGCCTTGTTTAAGTTTGGACTGGTTTTCTTCTCCAGTTTATAACTGTTTTTTTTTTAGCTTTGCCCTCATGGTTCTACTGTCTGGAATTTCCTTAACGTATGAGTGATTTTTTTCTCACTTTATTTTCTGCATCATAGCTTCAAGTACTACCTAAGTAAAGGTGTGATAAATAGAATTTATCTGTTCTGGCATGTGTAAACATATCTTTATCTTGGCTTCAAAATGTGTTGGTAGTTTGGGTGAAGAATCCTATGTTATAAACTGTGTTTCCTAAGAATTTACAAAGTTCTCCTGTGTGTTCTAACATACAGAAATGCTGGTAAAATAATTGAAGTTAGGCACCCATTTAGTCCTTTGAGGTGACCCATTTTGTTTTCAGGAAATTTGCAGGATTTTATCTTTTATGGTTTATAATTTCATAATTTTGAGTATAATTATGGTACTCATTAGGAAATTTCCATCAAAAACTTCTGTTTCAGCTCTGAAAAATTATCTTCCATAACACCTTTAATAATTTAGTCTACCCCATTTGCCATGTTCTCTCCTTTTGGGAATCCTATTAATCAGATGATAATACCAGATTGATTCTGCTGCTGCTGCTGCTGCTAAGTCACTTCAGTCGTGTCTGACTCCGTGTGACCCCATAGACGGCAGCCCACCAGGCTCCCCCATCCCTGGGATTCTCCAGGCAAGAATACTGGAGTGGGTTGCCATTTCCTTCTCCAATGCATGAAAGAGAAAAGTGAAAGTGAAGTCGCTCAGTCTGTCCGACTGTTAGCGACCCCATGGACTGCAGCCCACCAGGCTACTCCATCCATTGGATTTTCCAGGCAAGAGTACTGGGGTGGGGTGCCATTGCCTTCCCCAGATTGATTCTATTTGGGTTATTTTATTTTTAAAAGAAAAATTTTGTTCCATAGTTTATATTTACAGCAGTTGTAAAGATAGTACAGAGAGTTCCTGAATATCTTGCACATGGAGCCCCCTGTGGTTAACATCATGAGATATTATGGTATATTTATCAGAAGTCATGAACCAAAATCGATATATTAACTAAATCTATCATTTACATTAGGGTTCACACTCTGTTGTCCCATTCTATGGGTTCTCAAATATGTAATATGTTTTTGCTAATTTTTTTTTGTTGTTGGTATTTTCTTATTTTCTGGTTCTACAAGATCCTCTACATAATCATCAGTGAAAATGGCAGAGTAAGGGGCTGCAAGTCAATCCCTCTAAAAATCAATGAATCAACTGGCAAAATATATTAGTATAAACTCTCAGATCTTTAGAATTCAATTAAAGTGTTATAGCAGTCAGGAGAACACAATGAAGGAAGAACAACAGCAAACAAACTGTATATAAAGCAGGGAGATTGTAGTGTTTCAGCTGAGGTGGGGCAGGCCCTCTCTCCAAGGCTCAGCAGTGGCTTTGAAAATAGCCACCCATGTTTCAGTGCATGAAACTGTTATTTAATAGAGCAGAGCAGACCTTCTTCTCAAAATACTGTTGTTGTTTATCTTGACCTCAGGGGTCCTTGTAGAACTGTTTCAAGAGACTTGCCTTTATTTTGCATAACTCAGAACTTTTCCAGGCTGATTAATCTATCCAGGGATATTTGTTTGAAACATTTAAAGGAAAATGTATCAGCTGCTGCCACCTGGGGATAGCAATAATTAATATATAGGGAAAAGGAGCCTACCTGTAAAGTTTTGGAGGAAATGCTGGGGGATGAGAAGCTTTGGGAAATAAAAGCTTTGAAAAGCTCCCACCTTTGCTTTGGCACTTGGAGGATGTTCAAATCCGGGGCTGCACGTGCACTTGGGGGAGATCTGAGAAGGCCCCGTGTGCTCAGCTTTGGCTCTTTGTGTGCAGAAGGGAGAGCTGAGGCAGGGACACAAACTGCTGACTTGAGTGTTGAAGGCTTCCAGACACACAGAGACGTGAAGTTGCTCAGTCATGTGCGACTCTGCGATTCCATAGACTGTCCATGGGATTTTCCAGGCGAGAGTACTGGGGTGGGTTGCTATTTCCTTCTCCAGGGGATCTTCCCGAACCTGGGAACACAGAGCAAACCTGTGAAGACTGGGATTTTGTTGTTGTTGTTGTTAGATTTGTTCATGTGTTTAAGGAAATTCTGTCAAACATCCAGCTGACCTGTAAGCTAACAGAGACCTCAGTGGCCACAAAGAATACAGCTTTTACAAAACTATGTCATAAAAGTTACTAAACAAAGAGATAATAAGATAATAAGAGATAATAAGATAATGCAACCAACAACATCCTCTGGTGAGAAGGTAGAATTTTATTTCTACAACTGGCACATTAAGAATATCCAAAATGTTTAGTTTTCAGCAATTCTTTTTCATATAGTGATTTAGTTTTCTTTTTAACAAATTTTATTGAAGTATAGTTAATTTGCAATATTGTGTTAATTTCTGCTGGGTTAAGCAAAGTGATTCAGGTCTATATAGATATATATAATATTTCATATTCTTTTCCACTATGGTTTATCTCATGATTCATAATAGATTTAAGCAAGCAGAAGGAAGAATCAGTGAATTTGAAGAAAGGTCAATAGAGATCAGTAGGCCCAAGAAGCAGAAAGAAAAAGTAATCAGCAAAAGCAAACAGGGCCCATCCCTATGGGATGGCATTAAATACAGCAACGTACATATAACTGTTATCTCAAAAGGAGAAGAGGGCAAGAGACTGAGAGATGATTTTTTAAAAATAATGGTCAAAACTTCCCAAATTTGCAAGGCTGTTGCCCAAGGTAAATCCTGTAGTTAATAACGGAATCCATCAGGCCTGCATGATGAAAGCTCAGTACAGTAAGTCCCCTACATATGCGCCTTCAAGTTGTAAACTTTGAAAGGTGTGAACATACATCTGGTTCCAACAAGGAACCAGAGCCTATGCCATCCATGTCAGGGGTGAGTGAAACTGCAGCTTGCCCTCTGTCTCCTCTTAGCAACGTTCTTCAGCTCTACCACCTCCCACGTCCTCTCTGTCCTCCAGGCAGCAACTCTTCTTGCCTGAAATTCGCTCAATGCCAGCCCCTGTATGTCAGCTGTTTATGTACTACACTACTGTACTTTTCAAAATAATTACTATCTGATTAAAAATGTTTTCTTTATTTTTGTGTTTCTCTGTTATGTACTATTTAGGCCAAAAAATATTATAACCCTATCCCAGTAGAGTACTATATAGCCGATTGTGTTAGTTGGGTATCTAGGCTAACCTTGCTGGACTTACAAACGAATTTGGCTTACTAACAGGCTCTTGAAATGGAACTCATTCATATGCAGAGGACTTCCTGAACAAGCTCTGGACCCGGAGCCCAGTGGGCTTCCTGAGCCGTGGTCACATGGCCATAGCAGTCGGGAGAAGCACCCAGATCTCACAGGGAGAAAGCACAGAGATTTGGGGTTCAGTTTTCCCCCAGAACTCAGACTGTGTGTCTCTCATTTGACTGGTCCTGTGTGTGTGTGAGCTGAGTCGCTTTAGTTGTATCTGATTCTTTGCGACCCCACGGACTGTAGCCCCCCAGGCTCCTCTGTCCATGGGATTTTCCAGGCAAGAATACTGGGTGGGTTGACATCTCCTTCTCCAGGGGATCTTGCCAACCCAGGGATGGAACCCATCTCTCTGATGTCTCCTGAACTGGCAGGCAGGTTCTTTACACTAGTGCCCCCTGGGAAGCCCTGACTTGTATCCTTTATAGAAAAGCTGCAGTCATACATACAGTACTTTCCTGGATTCTGTGAATTGTTCCAGCTAATTGTCAAACCTGAGGGGGTTGTAGAAACTCCATAGAATTGGTTTCATTGGTCAGAAGTGTGAGTGGCTTCACAATCCCTAAATTTCTGGCCACAGTCTGAAGTGAGGTCAGTCTTGTGAGGGAGCTGTGGGAAACCCTTGGATCTAGAGCCCCTGGTCAGCAGTATGAGTGGGCTGGAGACCACGGAACTTGTAGCATCTGAAGTGAAGCCAGTCCTATTGATCAAGTCCTTTAAACTGGACTATAAAGAAAGCTGAGCACAGAATTGATGCTTTTGAAGTGTGGTATTGGAGAAGACTCTTGAGAGTCCCTTGAACTGCAATGAGATCTAACCAGTCCATCCTAAAGGAGATCAGTCTGAGGTGTTCATTGGAAGGACTGATGATGAAGCTGAAACTTTGATATTTTGGCCACCTGATGCGAAGAGTTGACTCATTCAAAAAGATCCTGATGCTGGGAAAGATTGAGGGCAGGAGGAGAAGGGAACAACAGAGGATGAGATGGTTGGATGACACCACCGACTCAATAGACATGAATCTGGATAAACTCTGGGAGTTGGTGATGGACAGGGAGGCCTGGCAGTTCATGGCGTCGCAAAGAGTTGGACACGACTGAATGAGTGACTGAATTGAACTGAACTGAAACGGTAGGATCTGACACTAATTGTGGGGGGTTAGAATTGGAATTGTATTGAAATAATGCATCATGCTAATCACTAGGAGAAAAAAGAATAGTACAGAATAGAAATAGAATAGAAATAGAAAAGAAACAGAGTAAATAGAAATAAAAATAAAATAGAATAGAATAAATAGAAATAAAAACAAATAGAATAGTACGGTAGGATCTGACACTAATTGTGGGGGGTTAGAATTGGAATTGTATTGAAATAATGCATCATGCTAATCACTAGGAGAAAAAAGAATAGTACAGAATAGAAATAGAATAGAAATAGAAAAGAAACAGAGTAAATAGAAATAAAAATAAAATAGAATAGAATAAATAGAAATAAAAACAAATAGAATAGAAACAGAAAAGAAATAAGGATAGCATCAAAATGGAACACTAGAAAATATCTATAGAGACACAACACACATCAATCAATTAAAACACACATAATGTAATGGAGGAATTAAGGATGTAAGTCAGAGAAAACAAACAGCTAATTGACAGAAGTAAGCACTTCCTTTTCAGTAATTACATTAAATAAAAAAAAATAGATTAGGTATTTCAACTGAAAATGCAAAATGTGGCAGAAGTGATTAAAAAACAAACAAACAAATATATGTTATCTAAAAGGACTCATGTTAGGTCCAAAGACACAAATAGCTTGACAGGACAACAGAGCATTATTTAAGTCTGTAAGTAAAATCCTGGATTGTCTATTTCTCTTTTGAATTCTACTTTTTCCTTCAGATATCTTGAAGCTCTGATGATAGGCATAGATGCATTTACAGTTGGTCTCTTTTTGGGGGGACTAATTACTACAACAGCCTTCTTTGTCTGTAATAATTTTATGTTGGTTCCTTCTGGTTTTTTGTCCCAGTCTTTTCTCTCTGTTCACTGCTGAATTATTTGTATAAATCTGAGTTGTCATTTCTTTTCTTTCAGCAATTAAAGAATATCCTTTCTCCCCTCTGGTTATCATGTTTTCTGAAGAGAAATATGCAATCATTTGAACTGTTGTTCTCTAAGGAAATGTACCTTATTTTAATCTGGCTGCTGTCAAAATCTTCCTTTATCTTCAATTTTCAACAAGTTGATTGGTGGGTTCCTTTGTGTGATTTCTCTTTGAGGTCCTTTGGCTCTGGAAATATAGGCATGACTTATATTGATAGCTACATCTCTCCCATGTCCACATCCATCTGCTGGATAATTGTGTCTAAATTTCCACTCCCACCCTTTTTTTTTTTTAAATGATGTCACTTATCACTGGACATTTCTAGAGAACTTTCAGGTTTACAATGAACTAAGAGGGAGATACAGACAGTTCCTACATACTTTTGAACCCCCACATGAATAGATTCCTTCATTAGAAATATCACTGATTAATCACCATCATCATAGGTGATTTTTTTTTTCTTTAACCAAGGATGAATCTACATTAACATATCTTAATCATACAGAGTACATAGTTTACTTTAGGGTTCAGTGTTGGGGGTGTATTCTACAGGTTCGGATGTATAATGACATATATACATCAGTAAAATATAATACACAGTATTTTCATTGTTCCAAAGATCCTCTGTGCTCTGTTAATTCATCTCTCCTTCACTCCACTGCTGATGACTACTAACCTTTTTTCAATCGTCTCGCCTGCTTCACCTTTTCCAGAATGTTAGGTAGGTGTAACTCTAAAGTATGCAGCCTTTTCAAATTGGCTTCTTTCACTTAGTGATATGCATTTAAGTTTCTTCCGTGCTTTTCCACAGCTTGATAGATCATTTCTTTTGATTGGTGAATAATATTCCACTGTCTTGATGGGCTGCAATTTATTTATCCATTCACACACCAAAGGAAATGTTGGTTGTTTCCAAGTTTGGGCAATTGTGACTAATATGAACATTTATATGCAAATTTTTGTCTAGACATAAGTTTTCAACTCCTTTGAGTAAATATGAATGGGTGCAATTGCTGGACTGTATGGTAAGCATGTAATAGTTTGGTAAGAAATAACCGTCTTTCAAAATAACTGTACCATTTTGTACTCTCCTGAGCAATTTTAAAGATGGCAGAGTAGAAGGATGTGCACTCATCTTCTCCTGTGAGAACTCCAAAACTGCAACTCCCTGCTGAACAATCATCGACAGGAGAATGTTGGATTTCAAAAAAAAAAAAAAAAAAGATGCCCCATGTTCAAGGGCAAATGAGAAGTCCCAGCAATACAGTTGGAGGGGTGAAATCACATTTAGAATCAAACCCAGTTTACCTGCCAGAGACGCTCAGAAGGCTCGAACAAAACTTTCTGTGCATCATGAACCAGAGACCCCACAGAGACTGAGCCAGACCTGCCTCCGAGTGTTTGAGTGTCTCCTGTGGAGGCACAGGCCAACAGTGGCCTGCTGCAGAGACAGGAGCTCTGGCCGCAGCAGACCTGGGTCATGCAGCATGTGACCCGTGCTGCATGGAGGAGGTATCCATTAGTCCCACCACAGAGCTGCCCAGCAAATGACCCACAAAACAATTACACCAAAGAAATTCTTGCACT
Source organism: Oreotragus oreotragus (assembly GCA_006410675.1). Taxonomy (NCBI): domain Eukaryota; kingdom Metazoa; phylum Chordata; class Mammalia; order Artiodactyla; family Bovidae; genus Oreotragus; species Oreotragus oreotragus. Next base: position 206,010 of record SJYX01006046.1, read on the forward strand.
GTTAAAGTTCTAGGACCCACAACAGATTTCCAAACCTGGGGATCCAGCAAAGGGACTGAGAAACCACAAGAAATCTGACTTTGGAGGCCAGTAGGGTTTGATTACAGAACTTCCACAGGACCGGGGAAGCAGACTCTTGGTGGGTACAAACAAAACCTTGTGTGCACCAGGAGCCAGGAGAAAGGAGCAGTGTCCCCACAAGAGAGTGAGCAAGACTTGCCTGTGAGTGTCCAGGAGGCTCCAGTGGAGGCGTGGGTTGACAGTGGCCTGCTGCAGGGTTGGTGGCACTGAATACAGCAGTGAGTGCACAAGTCCTTTTCAAGGAGGTCGATGTTACCTTCATTAACCTCACCATAGTTTGGCCTCAGGCCAAACAACCAGGAGGGAGCACAGCCCCGCCCATCAAAACAAAAGTGGATTAAGGATTTTCTGAGCATGGCCCTGCCCATCAGAACAAGACAGTTTCCCCCAAGTCAGTCTCTCCCATCAGGAAGATCCCATATGCCTTTTATCCTTATACATCAGAGGGCAGACAGAATGAAAACCACAATCACAGAAAACTAACCAAACTGATCACATGGACCAAAGCCTTGTTTAACTCAATGAAACTATGAGCCATGCTGTGTCGGGCCACTGAAGATGGACAGGTCATGGTGGAGAGGTCTGACAGAATGTGGTCCACTGGAGAAGGGAATGGCACCGCTTCAGTATTCTTGCCTTGAGAACCCCACGAATAGTATGAAAAGGCAAAAAGATAGAACACTGAAAGATGAACTCCTCAGGTCGGTAGATGCACAATATGCTACTGGAGAAGAGTGGAGACATAACTCCAGAAAGAATGGAGATGCAGAGCCCAAGTCAAAACAACGTCCAGTTGTGGATGTGACTGGTGATGGAAGTAAAGTCCAATGCTGTGCTGAATAATATTGCACGGGAACCAGGAACTTCAGGTCCATGAATCAAGGTAAATTGGAAGTGGTCAAACAGGAGATGGCAAGAGTGAGCACTGACATTTTAGTGGTCAGTGAACTGAAATGGACTGGGATGGGTGGATTTAATTCATATGACCATTGTATCTACTACTGTGGGCAAGATTTTCTTAGAAGAAGTGGAGTAGCCATCATAGTCCATAAAAGATTCTGAAATGCAGTACTTGGGTTCAGTCTCAAAAAGGACAGAATGTTTGCTTCCAAGGCAAACCATAATATCTCGGAAATCCAAGTCTATGCCCCAACCAGCATTGCTGAAGGAGCTGAAGTTGAACAGTTCTGTGAAACCTACAAGACCTTCTACAACTAACACCCCCATAAAAGATGTCCTTAACATCATAGGGGACTGGAATGAAAAGTAGGGAGTCAAGAGATACGTGGAGTAACAAGCAAATTTGACCTTGGAGTACAGAATGAAGCAGGGCAAATGCTAGCAGAGTTTTGGCAACAGAGTGTGTTACTTATAGCAAACACCCTCTTCCAACAACACAAGAGACGACTCTACACACGGACATCACTAGATGGTCAATATTGAAATCAGATTGATCATGTCCTTTTCAGGCAAAGTTGGAGAAGCTCTATACAGTCAGCAAAAACAAGATTGGGAGCTGACTACAGCTCAGATCATGAACGCTTTATTGCAAAATTCAGACTTAAATTGAAGAAAATAGAGAAAGCCACTAGACCATTCAGGTATGACCTAAATCAAATCCCTTATGATTATATAGTGAAAGTGACAAAGAAATTCAAGGGATTAGATCTGATGGATGGAGGTTCATGACATTGTACAGGAGGCAGTGATGAAGACCATCCCCATGAAAATGAAATGCAAAAGGCAAAAGGATTGTTTGAGGAGGTCTTACAGATAGAAAAGAGAAGTGAAAGGCAAAGGAGGAAAGGAAAAATATACCCATTTGAATGCAGAGTTCCAAAGAAGAGCAAAGAGAGATAAGAAAGCCTTCCTCAGTGATCAGTGTAAAGAAATAGAGGAAAGCAACAGAGTGGGAACGNGACATTTTAGTGGTCAGTGAACTGAAATGGACTGGGATGGGTGGATTTAATTCATATGACCATTGTATCTACTACTGTGGGCAAGATTTTCTTAGAAGAAGTGGAGTAGCCATCATAGTCAATAAAAGATTCTGAAATGCAGTACTTGGGTTCAGTCTCAAAAAGGACAGAATGTTTGCTTCCAAGGCAAACCATAATATCTCGGAAATCCAAGTCTATGCCCCAACCAGCATTGCTGAAGGAGCTGAAGTTGAACAGTTCTGTGAAACCTACAAGACCTTCTACAACTAACACCCCCATAAAAGATGTCCTTAACATCATAGGGGACTGGAATGAAAAGTAGGGAGTCAAGAGATACGTGGAGTAACAAGCAAATTTGACCTTGGAGTACAGAATGAAGCAGGGCAAATGCTAGCAGAGTTTTGGCAACAGAGTGTGTTACTTATAGCAAACACCCTCTTCCAACAACACAAGAGACGACTCTACACACGGACATCACTAGATGGTCAATATTGAAATCAGATTGATCATGTCCTTTTCAGGCAAAGTTGGAGAAGCTCTATACAGTCAGCAAAAACAAGATTGGGAGCTGACTACAGCTCAGATCATGAACGCTTTATTGCAAAATTCAGACTTAAATTGAAGAAAATAGAGAAAGCCACTAGACCATTCAGGTATGACCTAAATCAAATCCCTTATGATTATATAGTGAAAGTGACAAAGAAATTCAAGGGATTAGATCTGATGGATGGAGGTTCATGACATTGTACAGGAGGCAGTGATGAAGACCATCCCCATGAAAATGAAATGCAAAAGGCAAAAGGATTGTTTGAGGAGGTCTTACAGATAGAAAAGAGAAGTGAAAGGCAAAGGAGGAAAGGAAAAATATACCCATTTGAATGCAGAGTTCCAAAGAAGAGCAAAGAGAGATAAGAAAGCCTTCCTCAGTGATCAGTGTAAAGAAATAGAGGAAAGCAACAGAGTGGGAAAGACTAGAGATTCCTTCAAGAAAATTAGAGAGAGGAGCTAAAAAGCCTCTTGATGAAAGTGAAAGAGGAGAGTGAAAAAGTTGGCTTAAAGCTCAACATTCAGAAAACGAAGATCATGGCATCTGGTCCCATCACTTCATGGGAAATAGAAGGGCAAACAGTGGAAACAGTGTCAGACTTTATTTTTTTGGGCTCCAAAATCACTGCAGATGGTGCTTAAAGCCATGAAATTAGAAGACACTTACTCCTTGGAAGAAAAGTTATGACCAACCTAGATAGTATATTCAAAAGCAGAGACATTACTTGGCCGACTAAGGTCCTTCTGGTCAAGNTCAGACTTTATTTTTTTGGGCTCCAAAATCACTGCAGATGGTGACTAAAGCCATGAAATTAGAAGACACTTACTCCTTGGAAGAAAAGTTATGACCAACCTAGATAGTATATTCAAAAGCAGAGACATTACTTGGCCGACTAAGGTCCTTCTGGTCAAGGCTATGGTTTTTCCTGTGGTCATGTATGGATGTGAGAGTTGGACTGTGAAGAAGACTGAGCACCGAAGAATTGATGCTTTTGAAGTGTGGTGTTGGAGAAGACTCTTGAGAGTCCCTTGGACTGCAAGGAGATCCAACCAGTCCATTCTGAAGGAGATCAATCCTGGGATTTCTTTGTAAGGAATGATGCTAAAGCTGAAACTCCACTACTTTGGCCACCTCATGTGAAGAGTTGACTCATTGGAAAAGACTCTGATGCTGGGAAGGACTGGGGGCAGGAGAAGGGGACAACCGAGGATGAGATGGCTGGATGGCATCACGGACTCGATGGACGTGAGTCTGAGTGAACTCCGGGAGATGGTGATGGACAGGGAGGCCTGGCATGCTGCGATTCATGGGGTTGCAAAGAGTCGGACACGACTGAGTGACTGAACTGAACTGAACTGAGGGGACATTTCATGCAAAGATGAGCACAATAAATGACAGAAATGGTAGGGACCTAACAGAAGCAGATGATATTAAGAAGAAGTGGCAAGAATACATTGAAGAACTATACAGAAAAAGATCTTAAAGACCCAGATAACCACGATGGTGTGATCGTTCACCTAGAGCCAGACATCCTGGAATGTGAAGTCAAATGGGTCTTAAGAAACATCGCTATCAACAAAGCTAGTGGATGTGACAGAATTCCAGTTGAGCTATTTCAAATCCTAAAAGATGATGCTGTGAAAGTGCTGCACTCAATATGTTAGCAAATTTGAAAAACTCAGCAGTGGCCACGGGACTGGAAAGGTCAGTTTTCGTGCCAATCCCAAAGAAAGGCGATGCCAACGAATGTTCAAATACTACACAATTGCACTTATCTCACATGCTAACAAAGTAAAACTCAAAATTCTACAAGCTAAGCTTCAACAGTACGCAAATGGAGAACTTCCAGATGTTCAAGCTGGATTTAGAAAAGGCAGAGGAACCAGAGACCAAATTACCAACATCTGCTGGATCATGGAAAAAGCAAGCGAGTTCCAGAAAAACATCTACTGCTCTATTGACTATGCCAAAGTTTTTGTGTGGATCACAGCAAACTGTGGAAAATTCTGAAAGAGACAGGAATACCAGACCACCTTATCTGCCTCCTGAAGCAACAGTTAGAACCGGACATGGTTCTAACAATTGACCAGTTCCAAACTGGGAAAGGAGTATGTCAAGGCTATATATTGTCACCCCGGTTGTTTAACTTCTATGCAGAGTACATCACGTGAAATACCTGGCTGGAAGAAGCACAAGCTGGAATCAAGATTGCAGGGAGAAATATCAATAACCTCAGATATGCAAATGACACCATCCATATGGCAGAAAATAAAGAGGAACTAAGGAGCCTCTTGAGAGTGAAAAAGCTGGCTTAAAACTCAACATTCAAAAAACTAAGATCATGGCATCCAATCCCATCACTTCATGGCAAATAGATGGGGGAAAAATGGAAACGGTGACAAACTTTATTTTCTTGGGCTCCAAATTACTGCATATGGTGACTGCAGCCATGAAATTAATAGATGCTTTCTCCTTGGAAGAAAAGCTATGACCAACTTAGACAGTGTATTAAAAATCAGAGACATTACCTTGCAGACAAAGGTCCATCCAGTGAAACCTATGGTTTTTCCAGTAGTCATGTATGGATGTGAGAGTTGGACTATGAAGAGAGCTGAGTGCTGAAGAATTGGTGCTTTTGAATTGTGATGTTGCAGAAGACTCGAGAGTCCTTTGGACTGCAAGGAGATCCAACCAGGCCATCCTAAAGGAAATCAATCCTGAATACTCATTGGAAGGATTAATACTGAAGTCGAAGCTCCTATAATTTGGCCACCTGATGCAAAGAACCAACTCATTGGAAAAGACCCTGATGCTGGGAAAGATTGAGGGCAGGAGGAGAAGGGGATGACAGAAGATGATATGGTTGGATGGCATCACTGACTTGATGGACATGTTTGAGCAAACTCCTGGTACTGGTGATAGACAGGGAAGCCTGGCATGCTGCAGTCCATGGGATTGCAAAGAGTCAGACACTGAGTAACTGGACTGGACTGAACTGAACTGAGCAATAGATGAGAGCTCTTATTTTCCAGCATTTGGTGTTGTCAGTATTCCAGATATTCCAGATTTTGACTATTCTAAAAGGTGTATAGTGATAACTCACTGTTGTTTTAAATTGCATTTCCTTGATGACATCATATGTGGAGGATCTTTCCATGTGCTATCTGCCATTTGAATATCTCCTTTGGTGAGGTGTCTGTTAGTTATTGTTGCCTACTTTAAACATGTTTTTAAGATAAATATAGTTGATGTACAATGTCATGTTAGTTTCAGTTGTATAGCAGCATGATTCCGGGGAAGGCAATGGCACCCCACCCCAGTACTCTTGCCTGGAAAATCCAATGGACGGAGTAGCCTGGTGGGCTGCAGTCCATGGGGTCGCTAACAGTCGGACAGACTGAGCGACTTCACTTTCACTTTTCTCTTTCATGCATTGGAGAAGGAAATGGCAACCCACTCCAGTATTCTTGCCTGGAGAATCCCAGGGATGGGGGAGCCTGGTGGGCTGCCGTCTATGGGGTCACACAGAGTCGGACACGACTGAAGTGACTTAGCAGCAGCAGCATGATTCAGTTCTTTTTCAGATTCTTTTCCCTTACACATTATTACAAAATATCCAGTATAGTTCCCTGTGTTCTCCAGTAGCTCTTTGTTGGTTATCTATTTTACACATAGTAGTGTGTATCTTCTAATTCCATGCTGCTGCTGCTACTGCTGCTAAGTCACTTCACTCATGTCTGACTCTGTGCAACCCCATAAACTGGACTATGCGGCCCACCAGGCTCCGCCATCCCTGGGATTCTCCAGGCAAGAACACTGGAGTGAGTTGCCATTTCCTTCTTTTCTTGCCTGGAGAATCCCAGGGATGGGGGAGCCTGGTGGGCTGCCGTCTATGGGGTCACACAGAGTCGGACACGACTGAAGTGACTTAGCAGCAGCAGCATGATTCAGCTCTTTTTCAGATTCTTTTCCCTTACACATTATTACAAAATATCCAGTATAGTTCCCTGTGCTCTCCAGTAGCTCTTTGTTGGTTATCTATTTTACACATAGTAGTGTGTATTTTCTAATTCCATGCTGCTGCTGCTACTGCTGATAAGTCGCTTCAGTCATGTCTGACTCTGTGCAACCCCACAGACTGGACTATGCAGCCCACCAGGCTCCGCCATCCCTGGGATTCTCCAGGCAAGAACACTGGAGTGAGTTGCCATTTCCTTCTCCAATGCAGGAAAGTAAAAAGTGAAAGTGAAGTCGCTCAGTCATGTCCGACTCTCAGGAACCCCATGGACTGCAGCGCACCAGGCTCCTCCATCCGTGGGATTTTCCAGGCAAGAGTACTGGCGTGGGGTGCCATTGCCTTCTCCTTGCTCCTAATCTATTCCTTCTCCCGACCTTTCTCCTTTAGTAAGCATAAGTTTGTTTTTCATGTCTGTGGCTGTTTTGTAAATAAGTTCATTTGTATCATTTTTGTTTCCACATACAAGTTATATCATGATATTTACCTTTTTCTCTGACTTACTTCATTTAGGATAATGGGCTCTTGATCCAGTCACTTTGCTGCAAATGACATTATTTCATTCTTTTTTTTATAGTTGAGTAATATTACACTGTATATATATATATATGTATATATATATACACCTCATCTTCTTTATTCATTCCTCTGTTGATGGACATTTAGGTTGCTTCCATGTCTTGACTGTTTTTTATAGTTGAGTAATATTACACTGTATATATATATATATATATATGTATATATATATACACCTCATCTTCTTTATTCATTCCTCTGTTGATGGACATTTAGGTTGCTTCCATGTCTTGACTGTTTTTAGTAGGGTCATTCATTATCTGATTATTGAGTTTTAAGGGTGCTTTCCATTTTGAAGAGCAGTCCTTCATTAGGGATGTCTTCTGTAAATTTTTTCTGCTAGCTGCTGTCTTCTCATTCTCCTGACACTTTCTTTCACAGAGTAGAAGTCTTTTATTTTAATAGAGCCAAGGTTATTAATAGTTTCATGGATTTTAATTCTGGGATTGTGTCTAAAAGGTATAACCATCTCCAAGGTCATTTATGTTTCTCCCACATTATCTCCAAGGACTTTCCCTAACATACCTCATAATACAAAACTTTTGGTGGTGAGTTGTTTCAGCTACTACATAATTGAACCTTAGTTAATTTACCTTTGTTTCTGAAGGATATTTTCAGTGAGCAGATAATCCTGAAGTTTGTTTTCTGTCTTAAAATTTTAAAGATGTTGCTCCACTCTTCTCACTTGCTTTGTTTCTGAAAATCCTGCCATCTCCCACATCCCACCTGTACCTCTGGCTACTTTACACTTTTCTCTTTATCACTGATTTCAAGCAATTTGATTATGATGCATCTTGGTGTAGTTTTCTATATATTTCTTATGCTTGAGTTTTGTTGATTTTCTTGGAGTTGTGGCTATATAATACTCATCAAATTTGAAATAATTCTGCTTATAGATTTTTCAGATATTTTGTCTACCACTGTTCTTTCTTTGTGGGCTTGAATTACATGTATATTAGGTCACTGAAAGATGTGCCATAGCTTACAAATGCTTTTTTTTACATTGTTTTAAACTATTATTTCTCTATCTTTCATTGGATAATTTTTATTGCTATGTTTCCACATTAAGTAATTTTTCTATCTGTGATATCCACTCCACTATTAATCCAGCTTGGTATATATATAGTTTTAAATGCACAAAGTGCAATTTTCAGACCTAAAAGTTTGAAACAAATATTTTATATTTTCCATTTCTCTTAACTTTATAACACATAAAGTCAAAATATCTGTGTAGATCCTTGTCTACTGATTCTGACATCTGTTAGATATGTTTGAATTGATTTTTGTCCTCATTATAAATTACGTTTAAAAATTTCTTTTCATACCTACTAATATTTAATTGGATGTTAGAAATGTTAAATATTACTTTGCTTTGTGATGCTTATTTTTGTATTCCCACAGAGATATAATTAAGCTACTTGGAAATAGTATAATATTTTCAGATGCAGTTTTTAATAATTGTTAAGTGGGACCACACTCTCAGAAGAGGGAAAAGGATTTTCCACTCCCAATGAGATGCCTCTGGGTGCTCTTCCTGCTGTCCCATGAGCCTGCCTTGGCATCACACACTGTTCCCTCTCATCGTCTCAGCAACTTCTTTCCCCAGACTAAGATATTTTTCTCATACCACATGTGAGGGGAATACTCACAGGTGTAGTTTCTGGAATTCGTTTTCATGCAGCTCTCTCTTCCACATACTCTCTTAGGGAAGAGAGACCTCAGGAAATCTCTCCTGAGTCCCGACTCTTCCTTTAACTCAGAAAGTTTGCTGGCCTTTACCTCTTCTCCCAAGATCACTGAGTTACTGTGGTCCTCATATCATTAGTTAAACATCTTTAGGGATCACTGCCCTTTGATGCCTCATGTCTAGGGTCTTGAAACTACTGTTTAATATATTTTGTCCAGGATTTTGTTACTTCAGGAGGGACGTTGAATCCTATCTCTATTATTTCATTTTGGTTGAAAGTGTCTTCCTGATTAGTTTCTTATTATTAAAATTGTAGTTTTACATTGCTGATCAGATTTGCTTATCTTACTACAACACACACACACAGGACAGTAGTTCTACCTATGGAGAGTTGTCAACACCTTTCATGAAGGTTGCTAAAGTGATGCCTATCAGGGTTCTTGGCCTTCCCAAATCAATAGAAATTGATCAGAGACCAGACAAGAACAGATGAGAAATTCAAGCAAGGCTTTCCTGGGGGCTCTGTTGCAGCGGCGGGGGAACCAGAACAAGTAACAAGTATCCTTGCTTGGTCCCTGAAAGGAGGGTGGTGAGCTGCTCCTTACATGGGGTGAGGATATGGGTGTGTCCAGGGATTGGGCTGAAGGGATGGCTTAGGTGGTCTGCTCACCCTTAGGTGGTGATGCTGTACCAGGAACATGCACAGTACCCTGATCTTGCTCTGGTTCTTCAGAAGTGGCAGCTGGGCGTTTTGTTCTTTTTGTATTTTGTTGTCCATAATTTGCTCCCATTGCACATGCACGCTGTTATTTTTAGTCTCTCATAGATTCTTTGTATGTTGTTGCTGGGAGAGATATTTATCCAGGTGCAAGCACTGAAGCAAAAGATCCAGGTCCCAGGTCCCAGCCTGATTCAAAAACCCTTTGTGGATTACATGCTTATCTTCTGAGCATTCATGCATTTTTCTCAGTGCCTGTATATCCTTTGAAATGGTGAGTTTATACCTCTTTTTAACTCTCAGTTTAAATAATATCTTCCTGGAAATCTTCAGTGACTGTCAAAATGAATTAGGTGGTCTCCTTTATAAAATTCACAACCCCCTGAGCTTTTTCTGGCATGCCACGAATCACATTGCATTGTCATCACTTGCTTAATTTTCCATCTCAACATTAAACTGTGATTTTTATCACCAGTGTGGCTGGGAATTTTCACTAATTTAGTCTGCTCACCTAGCATAATTTATAAATCATGACAAAAGTTCAGAAATACTTCTTGAATCCATAGATGTCTAAGAAGTATTTCTTTCTTTTTTTTTTTTTAAATTTGAAACATTACAAGTATGTCCCTACCCAAGAAGGAAACTTTGCCACATAATTTAATGCTTGGCGATGTCAGTAAAAATCTTAATTCACTCAACTGTGTGCTTGAAAATCCATTTTTGGGATTGAGCAAAATCAACTGATTGAGTTCTTAACATTCACACTCACACTGACATAATTTTTTAGCCTTTTTCCTAATTAACCCTTTCAAAACTCTGAAGAAACTGACTAAGCATTTAGGAGGCAGAGTTTATTTTTACATTTTAATCTACACTGGATGATTCAGCTGGAAATCAACTAATTCAATCACTGTACTTTAAATGAATATAGGCTCTGATTTCTGGATGATGTTATTATAAATGCCAACCAAATACAGAGTGAGTCATAATATTTCCAAGGTATTTAAGCAATCAAGTCCCAGAGGCAGCAGGAAGGAAAGCTATGTGATATAACACATCCAGGACACAGTTGTCATTGGAAATGTGATTTCTGCTTCAGTGGTGCATTTTGAGGATGCTAAAAAATTACAGTGAAAGTTTAAGAAGATAATCACATATTCTTAAGGTCAATAATAGATGGGACAGATTTTACATAAATGCAAGGATGTAAAATCAATCTTCAGCATAGCATAAGTGTCACCTCAGTACATTTGCACTGAAAACATGCTGGGTGCTTGTGATGTGTCTGAGTCTACGTGTTGACTGGTGTGAACGACTGGCTGATAGAAGGCCACTCCCAAGTTCAAAGAGGGGTTGAATAAGCACTAAGTTCCTTTCAGATATTCTTACTTCAGGACTAAAACTGCCAAAAGGTGCTCCTGATTTAACTGAGTAACTCTTAACAAGGCGGTTAGTATCATTTAATTTAAAACCAGGAAACACAATATAGAGGCATGACATTCAAAATCACATATGCCTGTTTTGCAAAATAAGCCTCATCATTTATTTTGGCCATAACAGATACATTATTTAGTTTACTTTTAACAGGCAGACATAGGGAAGATGCCTTAAAGCAGAGCCACTGGAGAATCTGGAGGTTTAGAGGATGCGGATACTATAGATGCTGACCCAGCTCCCCCCTCCACCCCACCGCAAGCCTATTGAGTGGTTATGGGTGCAGCTGTGGTCTTGGGACTTTACTTAGAGCTCCTTAGAGCTTCTTCACTGGAAGCTCCTCAGGAAGTTGAGTATGGAAATGCTAGAGTACCACTCAGTCAAAGGAAGAAAGGCCTCCAAAGACTGATTTTAAGGATTCCTGACATTTCAGTTATATATATGCTTCTTTCCCTCTCTTTGTAATTTGAGTTTGAGTAGTTAAGATTTCACAATATAATGGAAATAGCAGACTTTCCCAAGCTCCAGCCTCTATCCTATATATCATTGACTGAGAGTGATAAGAAAAGGTTGTTCTTAATTTTGTCATTCCCGAGTGACAAATGTAGCAGTTTTCATATCCAATGCATCACCTTGAATTCCCTTTCCTAGACTGCATCCAATCTTCCTGTTACTCATAGCCATAGACTTTCTATAGCAAGCCAGCCCATTTGAACGATACAAGCCTTGTGACTTACGGATGAACCAAGTGAAAGTCATGTGCAATGGGATGGACCAGAAACCTCCCAGGATAAATGAGGAGAATCCTCAGGGTAGAGTGTAAGGGAAAGTGCTAACGGAAAGGTAACTCTGAAGCTACTCAAAGAAAATATGGACAGAGCTCTCAGAAGAAGGAATTAGAAGGCATTCATCCCAAATGCCACTGAGGAAATGGCATTGGTCCAGTGGCTGAAATCTCAGACACGGCGACTTTGTCTTCCCAATGGCCGCTTGTGTGGTGCATTAGAAAGACATGTGAATAAAAGGCCATGTTTGTAAAATGAAATCTGCTTTGCCCGAAATTCCAGTGGTTTAATCCTAGATGGCATGGAAAACTTGTTTTGCCTAGCTGGTGATCTGGCGACTTAAAATACCAAGAAAAAGATAAGAGACTATTTGAGCCTCCTTTTTAAAAAATTAAATTTTATGGGAGTATAGTGTTTTTTTGCGATGTTGTGTTAATCTCTGCTATGCAGAAAAGTGAATCAGCTGTATGTCTACATATATCCCCTCTGATTTGGATTTCCTTCCCATGTAGGTCACCACAGAGCATCGAGTAGAATTCCCTGAGCGATTACAGTAGGTTCTCATGAGTTATCTATACACAGTATCAATTTAGTCTATGTGCATATCCCAGTCTTGGCCTGTAGGATCTGAGTATTCTGAGGATGAAGCTAAAGGCATCTGTGGAAAAGCATGGCAAACAAAAAGGAGAAAGACAAGGTGAACCTCAGAGCCTTAGAACAGAGCCAACCTCTTCTGCCCATGGAGGGACCCCTCGAAGCAGATGAATGCCACACCTCCCTCTTGGAAAGAGGGCAGGAGGTGATGAGGAGACCTCAAGGGTTAGAGTCGTCCTCCATGGCTCAAAATCTTGAACCTCACACCCTAAATGAATGAAATATTTCTTCTCAACCTGAATATCCGCATGGTGTATAGGACAGAGTCATCTTTGAATCCTGTTCAAAACCTTCAAGTCTATTTTGTCATTTTGTTATGGTCAAAAAATAATATGTGACTTTCATGCTAAAGTAACATAAGCAACTGTCAGAGATTTTGCTTAACTCAGGAATTCATGAGGGGAATATGGATGAGGTAAATACCAGTTCAGATAGCATTTGCGAATCAAGATATATAGAGGCAATTTAGTTGATGACTGGATAAATGCAACACAAGTTAATCTGTGGCTATAAGCCACACTACTTAGGGTCATACCTGTTCCATTGGAGAGAAATTATTTGTAACTACAGTGGATAAAAACCTGCAAGTTATTCTCTTCCCTTGCTTGCATGTGTGCTAAGTTGCTTTAGTCACGTCCAACTCTTTACAACCCCATGGGCTGTAGCCTGCCAGGTTCCTCCGTCCACGGAATTCTACAGGCAAGAACATTAGAGTGTGTTTCCATGCCCTCCTCCAGGGGATCGTCTTTGACCCAGGGATTGAACCTGTGTCTCTCATGACTCCTACATTGGAAGGCGAGTTCTTTAGCATGAGCTAAAGTGGGAAGCCCTTAGTCATGTCTGACTTTGTGATCCTATTAACCGTCCTCTATCCATTGAATTCTCCAGACAAGCATACAGGAGCAGGTAGCCATTCCCTTTTCCAGCTTCTGCCCTTATGAAATCATAAAGTAGCCCATTATTATAAAGGCAACACCAGCCAAGCACTGAAGAATATCCAGACATTTCTTTTGCCTATTTTCAAGTGTCTGATGACTTTTCTGATGACTTAGGTATAACCATTTGATTTGGAAGCTTGCACATGGCGGAGGCCGCCCCAGGGACCACAAGACAGTACTTTATGGTGCTGATCCTCACAAACTGTTTACTCCTCAACATGTAAGCTCACCTCCATTGTTGAGGGGACTGTGCCTCAGAGAAGTGAGGAAACTTATTCATAGATTCTTTGGGTTGGGAAAGATAGAGCTCTAATTGAAGAAAAATCTTTCCAATTCCAGAGTCCTAAGTGTCCTCAACCACAACCTCCTGCTTCTCCTCAGGAGAAGTGTTCTTTCATCCTATGTGAAATTCACCTGAAGAACGTCCCTTGGATCCTGCATGATTTGGAGCATCCTTACTTTGTACTCAGCCTATGTTCCTGTTCAAATTGATGCTGGCCTTCTAAACACTCTAGCCCTTAGCTTTTGCTTATTCTGGAGAATTCAAGTGTTCTCCCCATGCTTCCTTCACTCTGCTGCCTCAGGGAAATCTTCTGGGAAGTAAGAGGTGATGGAAATGCTCCAGAAATGAAAGGAAGATGACCTGGGGACACATCCCTGTAACTGTTGTATTGCTGAATGCAGTATAGTGTCTACTAGGTGGAGGTGAGTCTTCATCGATGGGATGTGTTTGGCTGTTTAGCATGGCTCAGGATAAACACACCTGGGACTATGGATGTTTAAGGCATAGCAGCCTGAAAAATACCATGTAAGCTAGATAGTTAGCTATAAATAAATTAAGTGTAAGTTGAAAATGTTTCATGACTCAGATGTCTCTCTTTGGCCTAAGAATGGAGCCACTTATATTATTTAGAACCAACACATGATAAATGGGCCAAGTGTGTCCAACCTGATGAGAAGAGATTTAGAGACTTGTGGTAACCGTCTCGACTGATTTCTGCTTCACTTGCCTCCTGGTTACTTGTCTGTCCCCTTGAAATTATGAATGACATTGATGCTGGGAAAGAATGCAGTTTGTCTGAGTCTTATTTGACAGTTCTGTCCTCATTGATCTCAATCATTCTATGAATTTGGCTCAGAGATCTGTGGGTCCACACAGTTGTGTATGTTGGGCACTGCACAACTCTAGACAGGACTCTGCAGCTGCAGTCTGCGCACAGTCCACTCTGTGCAGCCCAGGCTGGGTCACCATGTAGGGTGGATCCCTTGTGGATTAACTCCGGTTCCAAGGGAAAGCACTAGGTTATAGAAGTCTTCATATTACTCATTTCCTTTGCCATTTTATAACGATTCAGAAAAAATGTCACATTACCAAGAAAAGTGTTTAAAATATGTACTTGATTTGGCTACATGATGTGATATGTGCAACAAGTTATGGTTCTTGTGGGAAACTCTGTAATTGAAGTATAAAATGTGTTATGTTTAATATTTTCACATGAAGAATCACTTTTTATTAGGGATAATTCTCATTCTAGGGAAACTCACTAATAGGTTCATTATCTGCCTTCATCAGTTTCTGAGAAAAATCATATGCTACTGAAAAAGCATTGATAACAAAGAATGTCATATGAAGAACAATAAATACCAGCATTATCTGGAAGGGGACAGCTCCTGATCAGTACTTTTTTTTAATGCTAAGCCCAGAGAGAACACATTTTAGATTTTCAGGTTCACAGTATCTGTTGCAACTACTCACCTTTGCCTGTGCAGTGGAGAAGCAGCTGTGGACAAGACAGATGTGAATAGTCACTCCATGAACTCTTTGCTTATAAGAATAGGCAACTTATTGGTTTTTTGAATACTAGTCTAGAGCGAAGTGTATATCTGCTGATAAGGCCAAGTCAAAACCTAAGGAGCTGGGGATAGGGGTTACTCATGGGGGTGCTTGCAAGTCACTTATATGTAGACAAAGGGAAATTTCTAAACCTCATGGGTTTGACACTGTGCCAGGAGAACAGCTCTTGGGCCTCTGAGCAGATGGAAGTTTGTTGGGGTAATGTCAGATGTCACCTTGGGACATGTTCCATACTTACTGTGTAAGTCTTATGTGGCATCAGAGAACAGAGCCTGTGTTCTACTTTCCTTAAATCCCTTTGAACGATCAGTGTTTCATTTTATCTTGTTGTCTGTTGAGTGTGTATGTGTGTGTGTGTGACTGTGTATGAAAAGTCCAGTTCATTAAAGTGGTGTTTGTCAGAACTCTTGGGTGAAGAGGTAGATTTGGGGGATCCTGGGGATCTGACACTGCGGTTGTTCCCACTGGGTGGCAGGAGGCAGAGTTCTCATGGGGAGATTCTGGAGATTGATCCAGAAATAAATGATCATCCAGAGTCTTTGGGCCTGAGCTGGAAATCTAGATCCCAGCGACAAGTAGGAAGTCTCCTTCAAAGAAAGGAGAAACATAATTTACAAAATTTACAAAGAAATGTAAATGAAGGTAGAATTAGGATTCAGAAATAGGGAAGAAGTAGATCAAAGGGCTCCTGCTTGAAGACAAGAGAAGATGCTCAAGTGTTGATGGCAAACATGTCTCGGTGTTTGTAATTTTTGAAATTCATGTGTGTGCTTGGTGAACATAAAAGTGTAGGAGTGATATCCTTAAAGGTGGGTGCTTGTGGCTTGAGAATAACAGTCAAAACGTTATAATAATGAGGTTCTTCATTTCCAAGTGTTTTCTATTTCTTTTCCTTAGTTTTTATTGTCTTGCATTACTGCTGCAGAATGGGTTTTAACAGTGGAATGAGTCCAGTAGAGCACAGAGTTTATTTAAAACTAACAGGACCCTCAGCCTCTTTAATTCAGTTGTTCTTGGCCCCTTTGCCTATCACAAATCTTCTGGCCTGACATGCACTTCCACGCAGCTGATTTAAGTGCAGGTATCTTTATCCCCTTACACATGGACAATGGTAACAGTTACACATGTGTTTCCAAGTAAAGCATATTTTCTCTCCCTTGCATGATCCATGTTAGCACATGTTGTCATCAGCTTTCAAGCGTCATAATTCAATTTTTTGTGGCCCTTTTGTCTACTTTAGCACAAGTAATAGAGGGATAACCAACTTTTTTTTTTTGAATGGGAAAATTCTACATTATGCTTTGCTTTAATGTGATGAGTAGCAATTCAGATCCGTTCCAGAATTTCAGTTGATAAGCATTCTTAAGAGGGGAAAAAATAGCCTAAAAATGTGAACTCATCTGGCTTCCCAGAATGACTTTCAAATATAAAGCACTTCCTCTGAGTAATTGGAGAGCTGTTATGGTCTTTAAGAAGTAGCAGGAGTTGAGGCAAAGAGAGAAAGCCTCAATCCTTCCAGGGGAGCTTAGGTCAGAGAACACAGGCTGAGGGTCGAATTGTTGTGCATAACGTGCTTTCTACACAAATTCCTTCCGAGAGAATTTGGGTTATGCGAAGAGGACAAGTGTCACCCGAGGAGGCCAGCTGTCTTCCTAGGCTCTGCCATTTATAGCAGCCCCATGATCTGGATTCTGGTTCTCAGCTTTGCAGTTTCAGCAGTTTACATTTTAAAGACACCCAGAGTTGATCACACGCCGGAAGACAAACAGATGCTGAGCAAGTACCAAGAGTCTGGTTTATAAACCAGAGGCCCATCTGTTAAATGAGACCAGGAGATGGGAGTTATCCCTTCCTGGGTACAGGGGTCTCCTAATCAGACAGAACCTTCTCTTCTATCTAGAAAGCTAACTTGCTTGTCCTGTCAATGTGGAATCACAGAAATACAAATAGAAGATGTTTATCTTAATCAAGTAGCTACCATATGTCGAGTGTGGTATAAACGTTTTACATTTCAGATCTTATTAAAACTCCTAATGACCTATAAGTTAGGTTCTATTACTATTCTTGATTCCCAAAGAGACAACAAGCTTTCTCATCCAGAAGTGACCTAGCTAGTGAGTGGTGGGCTTGGGCTACTCCATGTAGTCTAGCTTCAGATGCTCTTAGCCTTTAAAAAAATTATTTTTATTGAAGTATAGTTGATTTACAACTGTTGTGTTAATTTCTGCTGTACAACAAAAATGATTCAGTTATGCATAAATATACATTCTTTTTCATACTACTTTTCACTATGGTTTGTCATGGGATATTGAGTACAGTTCTCTGTGCTATACAGAAGGACACTGTTGTTTACCCAGTCTATAGGTAATAGCTTGCCAGACCCTCTTAGCCTTTAGCACTACTGCAGCACACAGACACCAAATCTCCGGTATGACACTTAATGCGATTCTCTTCTGTATTCATCAGACCAGGTGAGGTGTGGAGTCCTAACTAGGCTTTAAGATGATCTCTGGCACAATCTTTTGGAAATCACACAGTCTTTTCCAGTAAAGACAATATCATTTCATATACATAATTTGTTCAGTTCATTTAATGCAAACAAATTCAGCATTAACTGAATGTATTCTAAGTGTTGAAAATCTGCCATACATTATTTCGTCAGATTTGCACAAAAACCCGATCATTTTCTTTGGACATATCAAGAACTTATGCTCAGATATCTTGGTTAATTTTTTCCAAGTGTCACAAATTGTGTTACAAAATATCAGAAGGAAACCTTTGGCAAACAGAAAAACCTGGTTCCAATCAAGTTGCTGCCTCATTTGATGCTGAGTGATTTATAACCATGGAGGTAATATCAAAACCTCACAGAGGTGTCATCAGGACAGAAGGTGATTATTCATATGAAAGTGCTTTTTAAACACTAGGCAGTTATTCTCAGAAAAACGGCTGAATAAAAATGGTGCTGCCATTTTGGCCTGTTGAACATCATTCAAAATCAAGAAGGATGAGAATGAGGAATTCAAACTCCATCTTGAACAGTACTAGGAAACATCCATAATCTGGAAACATCCATAATCCTGAAACACAACCTATGAGGATAGACTGGCAAGTGGACTGAGGTTTAGGCAGGGCAGTGGGAGGTGCCAAACTCAGAGCAGGACAAAGTTCAGAGTCCTGTTCTTCTAGGAAACAGGGTGGCTGGCTACAGAGAGCGCCTCTCCCTTCAGGCTTGGTGCTGTGGGCTGTGAGAAGGATGGGGTTTACACATGCACAGCCATCCTTCTGGGCTCCCAAGAGTTCCTGCCATGCCACACCATCTTCCATGCAGACTCTGCAAATGCTGGATCCTGGAAGCTCTCACATTATCTGTGAATAATGAAAAAAAAAAAAAAAAGCCAAGAGGTACATCCACGGTGTCATGTGTTAGCACTTTACTCCTTTTTCCGTCTTTACTGGAAAATGCGTGGTCCTTTTATATGTTATATATATTAGTCCTTTTATATATTGATGGGCATTGACTGGGCATGAGGCCTCCTTGGAGGGTGATGAAGATGTTCTGGAATCAAAAAAAGTTGCAGTTGTCCAACTCTGTGAGTGTACTAATACCATGGACTTGTACACCTCAAAATGGTTAATTTTATATTGTATGAATTTCACCTCAAAACAATTGAGGATATTATATCAGTATTATGATGATCAAAAGAAACAGACAAGCAAAACGCATGCCAAAACCCCAATACAATGATAACAAAAGTGCAGGACAAACTGTTGACAGAAAACTATAGGAATAATGCCTTGAGGAAAAAAAAGTAATAACATATTTTGCCATGAATTCAAAGATTTCAACTAATAATTATGACTGACACTAAAATATTAATGATGCCTATTATTAATGCCATCCAAAATATTTTGGTTATGTACAAAATAAAATGGTGTAATATAGTGATGGCCAGAGACGGTCAGAAAGCAGTGGACATACTGATCTGATTTCCCCCCTTTCCTCCCTGTAAGAGAAATCTTGCCACCAGAAGAGACATTTTTACTGTGAGTTCAAACTTTTCAGCTAATTAGCCCCATTAAAAACAGATTTTGTAAAGACAGAAGAGATGGCAGAAAAGATATTACCTAACAGAGTTTGGAAAACAATGAAATTCCCGAAATTCAAAGTCAACTTGCCAAAAGTCTACCATGTATTGAATAAATGTGCTGATCAAGCAAAGTCAGATAGATATCTGAATGGATATAATTGTACCAGTCAGGGATTCCAGGACTGGTAAAAGCAACAACAAAAAACCCAAAAAACTAGACTTCCAGTGCTGTAGTTCAACAAAAACTCCAGGAGAACAGACTCCTATATACTTAAGACAGACCGTAAATGACTCTTACACATCTGGCTAAGAATCATTAGATACCACTAATCTAGAAGAATGGATGGTATATTTACCTTAAAAAGTCACTATAAGAGAGTGGATCTATGTATTTAGAGATAATTAGAAGTCAGATTTCAAATATATATTTGCTCATGGTACGAACAAAACTTTGAAACACACACATACACCAAAATGTTTTGGACATGCATCCAAAAACAACTTGTTGAGATTTAACCTGAAAGTAGGAGAAATTTCACAAGACAACAGATAATGGGTCCAAACTATTAATGGCACCTATTAGCAAGGTCACCCAAAATATTTTGCTTACATACAAAATAAAATGGTGTATAATAGCAATGGGCAGAGATCATCAGAAATCTGTGGGCACACTACTCTGACTTTCTCATTTTTCTCCCTGCAGGAGGGATCCTGCCACCAGGAGAGAGATTTTCAAAATTAGGCATTGGCCTAAATGACATATGGAATGATATAAAAACCTGCATAGATACTGTTTGGCCAAATAGTTGGACCTCAGTGATCCTGTAGCATAAGGATCAGACAGAGGGTGATGTATCACTAATGACAGTGTTCTTTAGGAGGCAGAGTCTATAAATAAAAGCTAAAATGTAGGGAGGGATGTACAAAGTTGGGCAAAGTTAGTAGATTCTTCTCAAATACCAGGTAGCACAAAAACAAATTTTTTTTTAAGGAAATTAATATTTATTGTCATATAGTGTATGCCACATGTGGTACAAATAACACCCTTTCATTCCATTCTCACAACAACCCTGTGAAGTAGGTATTATTCCCTTTTTACACATGAGGAATCTTTTTCTGACAATGTAGATTGTCTCTTGAATTTGCCTGTTGACATTAATTCACATTTATTTACTTTCATCCTCCTTATTGTCAAGATTTTGGCAACTGTATAACCCAAAATGTATACTTTCACTCAATAAATATTAATTTAATGAAATAAGTTTCACAGTACGTCACTGAATGATTGAAAATCAGAACCTACCATCCTTCTATCTCAGGTTAGATCTTTTTCTAGCACTCCTTGAAGACATCCTGACCTAGTGAGCACCCTTGCTGGTTCCCATATTTCCCATTTATTAAATACATACACAGTCAATTCATCATCAGCCCTATTGGACTCTCTGAGTTCAGTTTCCATAGTCTCATTTGTCATTGTGCAGTCACTCAGTCATGCCCAACTCTGTGATCCCATGAGCTGCAGCACCCCAGGCTTCCCTGCCCTTCACTGTTTTTCTGAGTTTGCTCACTCGTGGCCATTGAGTCAGCGATACTAAGCAACCATCTCATCCTCTGTCACCCTCTTCTCCTCCTGCCCTCAACCTTTCCCAGCATCAAGATCTTTTCCAGTGAGTCGGCTCTTCGCATCAAGTGGCCAAAGCACTGGGGCTTCAGCTTCAGTCCTTCCAATAAATATTCAGCGTTGATTTTCCTATTCTAAGAGGGACCAGAAAGCCAGCCTGATGGATGATACATAACCAATGCTCTTAATCGTGAAATCACTCCTCCAGCTTCTAGTTAGAATAATACCAACAGGATTTACCTATCTCAGAATTAGATAAAAGGGGACTGTATTTCTCCGTATAAGGTGAACTTATACGGTGAGCTCAGAAATCTTCCTTAACGGACCAGAAATGAAGAACTATATGACCTTCCTCTCCCTTCTCTGTGAAGGGTGGACCTTGGTCCTCATCTATACTCCTGAGCAAATAGAACCTTTCATTTTCTTCTCATCAATTTATCAACTTTCTCTTCCCTCATTTGATTCCAATTTTCTGGACCTTACTATAGTCTAGATAAAGGCATGTTTTGAAGGAAACAAGCCTGTGGTAGGAGGGACCAACTTATCTATGCCATGTTGCAACAAAGATTGCAAATTTGTAAAACCTCCCTTGCATGGACATTGTCCAACCCATCTACCCTGTGTCTTCAGAATTGGGACAACAGAAATGAAACTGCATTTCTCCGTCTCAAGGGTATATGGTGAGGGCAGTCTCATCCAGCATCATTTCAGGTTTCTAGGAAAATGTGTAGGGGAAGATTCAAGATCCGTGTCCCATTTCTCCCTTTAACTCCCACTAGAAAGTCTTTGTTCTTGGAGGAACTGGTTTCAAGAGTATACGACCTCCCCAAAGTGGGTGTTGTCCCAGGACCTTCATAAGATGCTGTAGCAGTAGGAGATACTCTCCACGCTGATACCTGCCACAGCTGCATACAGTTCAGGTACCACCAACTCTGGTACTTGCAACACAGCCTTGTCCTTTGCACTTTGAGCAGCAGTTTCGAGACACGAGTGTAGCTTTCTAAGTGAGGGGCGGCTGTCCTCACTCAAACGCCAGCAGGACTTCATGAGACCGTACATGGTGTGTGTGCAGCTACTGGGTCTCTCCATGATTTGCCCTCTTTGGAGATGCTGTAGGATATTGGTAGGAGGGACTTCAGGATATGGAGGTGCCCCTAGAGTCACCATCTCGTACAGCAGGATCCCAGAAGACCAGATGTCTCCTTTGATGCCCGCTGGTTTCAGCAGAAGCCGTTCTGGGGCAAGCCACTTGAGAGATACGACACGAGTGGAGGAGATGGCCCCTCGGGAGTGAACTTCATAAGCCAGGCCCAGCCTGCAGAGCTTAGCAGTGAGGTCACACTGGATTAGAATATTCCTGGCTGCCACATCACCATGGAACAGATGCTTCTGGAGAAATTCCAAAGCCAAAAGGACCTGCTTCCCAATGTGATATATTTGTTTCTCTGTGAAGTCATAGAGAAGACCATCCATGGTCATCACATCCCGGTGACAGGTCCAGAGAAAGCTGAGCAGGTCTCCCTGGGCCACATCCTCCACTACCATGTAGAGCGGCAGCCTGTCTGTGGAACAGCCTTCCAGATGTACCAGGTTTTTGTGCTTCCCCAAGTATTGATAGAATTGGATTCGTCCTAAGAAATCCTGCACCTCTTGAAGCCCAGTTGTTTCTTTTAAAGTCTTGAGGACCACACTCTTGGACTTCGCAGGGTTCCCAGTGTGTATCATGGTGCGATAGATGGCCCCATAGCTACCACTGTGGATTTGCTCCAGAACTTCAGAGAGTTGCTCCCAGGGCACCTGCAGCTTAGCCAGGATGTGTGCAGAAGTTCGCAGAAGGCTTTCCACCGAGGTCTCCTCAAGTGGTACAAACACAGTTCCCCCAGGTCCTGCTGCTTCTTGGCTTAGGTTCCCAGATGGAGGCATGTGGGCAACACCTCGAGGTCCTGGAGACTGCTGTTGGGCTCTCTGTCCTCTGATAAAAAGTCACAGGATGACGCCAAGGAGGATGAGGAAGGTACCAACTAGGAGGGTTGGGATGATGATGATTTCATACTGCTGTTCCCGGATAATACACAACTTGTCACTGAGACTGCATTCCAACCGCATCCGCATCACGCCCCTCTCATTTCCCATCACAACGCAATGGTCCACTCCAGCGCTTGACCCCTTATTGAGGCAGAGTGTCTCAGTTCTGGAAACACATATGCAAAGAAACCTCCCAGCCAGTTGAATCTTCTTTTCACTCTTCCTGGAGCTCCATGAGTTTGTCAAATGATGGAATCCGGGATCACTTGCTTTGTTTGTTCATTTTCCTGGTTCTGAGCCCAAGCCTATTTCTACCTTCCATTTTAGGGAGAAGGACTTGAATTCAGACTTCCACTGTGAGCCCCGGAGGGGTTGGAGTAAGGAGTCAGGAAGGGGCCAGAACCCTGAGGGGACACAGCATGCAAATTATTCAAGACTTCGAGAGCCTCAGACAGAAGAGCTCCCTAAACCGCGGCTCTCTTTAAGCCCAGAGACTTGCACAGATAACCCGCCCCTCTGCCCAGTGATATCTCCTGGTGATGAGGCAGAGAGCAGAGGAGTTACCACCACATCATTCACCCTCTGGTTCTTCTCAGATAGGAAGGATTGTGATTCTTCTGATCTCCACCCTCCTCCTAGAGACCTGGGGCTTGAAATGCCCTTTGAACTGCTGCTGCGGGCTTGTTTCACACGCCTGGCTTCCACAGCTATCGGTCACACTGCATTTCCAAGGAGCAGTCTCCACTTAGCTGTTCACCCTGCTTGGATTTTCCTTTTAAAAAAGGGGCTTCTGGGTGTCAACTACAAATTGCCACTTACCGAGAGCGCGGCCAACAACTCACAAAAACAAATGTTTAAGTGTTCTGACTGATTGTGTGAGACCAGAAATACACCTCGATCCCCTTAAGAAAACCAGTTATTACACTAAAGTGTCAAAAAATTAAAGAAACAAATATTTAACCCAGGAAAGGAGGAAGTGTGTTACAAGTAAAGACTTGGGCTTCGGTGGGTATGCAATTGAAAGTGAGGATAAAGTTAATTAAATTGTTCGTGATGTAGAAAGCATGAAAAATCAAACTCCCAGGTTGTTAGTAGGATCTTAAACGTGTGGACAATCAGAGGGATACATCATATGAAACAATTAAGTCTTCATTCAAAAGGAATATTGTATGAAGATAGAATGCCATCAAGCAGCTGGAAAAAGAAACTGATTAAAGCTACGGCTGGACAATGTGAAATAAAATGGAATCTATAACCCACACGCCGTTCATAAATGAAGCAGAATAAAAAAATAGAAAAGCAAATCTGTGATGCTAAGATAAATCATCAAATAAACCCAGAAGTAACCTCTGGAGGACAGTAAAAACAATCACACATGGCATTCCCATTAGACTATAATGAGCTAATTATACTTGGCACTGGACTTCAGATAATAGGAAGTAAGTTCTACTGTGAAAGTAATTGGATTAAACTTGGAGGGAAGGTTTATGGCTCTACCCAGTGAGGAAGGATTACTGTAAGTGATTTCTTGCCTTAAAACCACCACAAACATGGTCTTAGAAATTGTGAAAGCCTTACTTCTCCAAATGAAAAGCAACCTCCTGGCTCACATCAACATGGAGTGTTGGAGTATATACGAAGTTATGAATATGATGAAAAAGGTGCAAACGTGATATTGTCCCAACAGACAAACTGGCAACGCTAAGAGGAAGTCTGAATTGTCCCCAAGTTATCTTTTTCTACCGTAAGACAATTCTCTTTTCTGAGGAAATGAGGTGAGTGAAAGAAATAGCCTCCTCCTCACTTATATCAAGTAAGGATAAACATGTACATAATAAGATGACCATCCTAGAGGAGGAAAGCACAGAAAATATTAGGGAATACTGAATATGCAAATGATTAAAGAGTCCTGACAAAGATCTAGACTGAGTGTAACGGGTGAAGTTATTTCACCTTGATTTTGATAATTGGAAAGACTGGATAAAATTGAAATCATTTTGATATTGCTGGGTTAATCAAATATATTCTTTTTTTTAGGTACAATGACAGTAATGTTGATAATGACAAACAGGAGAGATAACTTTTAAACTCCATAGATGGAAAGCACGTGCTGTGTGTGGTCCATTAGCAAATCTAGATGGAAAGAAGAATTGATCTAACAGAGATGATCATGTTCAGTTCAATTCAGTCCCTGAGTCATGTCCAACTCTTTGTGACCCCATGAACCGCAGCACACCATGCCTCCTTGTCCATCACCAACTCCAGAGTCCACCCAAACCCTTGTCCATTGAGTCAGTGATGCCATCCAGCCATCTCATCCTCTGTCGTCCTCTTCTTCTCCTGCCCCCA
>SJYX01006046.1:233701-255361 GCA_006410675.1 Oreotragus oreotragus
CCTTGACTAGACGGACCTTTGCTGGTAAAGTAATGTCTCTGCTTTTGAATATGTTGTCTAGCTTGGTCATAACTTCCTTCCAAGGAGTAAGTGTCTTTTAATTTCATGGCTGCATTCACCATCTGCAGTGATTTTAGAGCCCAGAAAACTAAAGTCTGACACTGTTTCCACTGTTTCTCCATCTATTTCCCATGAAGTGATGGGACTGGATGCCATGATCTTTGTTTTCTAAGCTTTATGCCAACTTTTTCACTCTCCTCTTTCACTTTCTGCCATAAGGGTGGTGTCATCTGCATATCTGAGATTATTGATATTTCTCCCAGCAAGCGTCATCCCAGCTTGTGCTTCATCCAGCCCAGTGTTTCTTATAATGTACTCTGCATATAAGTTAAATAAGCAGGGTAACAATATACAGCCTTGACATACTCCTTTTCCTATTTGGAACCAGTCTGTTGTTCCATGTCCAGTTCTAACTGTTGCTTCCTGACCTGTATACAGATTTCTCAAGAGGCAGGTCAGATGGTCTGGTATTCCCATCTCTTTCACAATTTTCCAGTTTATTGTGATCCACACAGTCAAAGGTTTTGGCATGGTCAATAAAGCAGAAATAGATGTTTTTCTGGAATTCTCTTGCTTTTTCCATGATCCAGCGGATGTTGGCAATTTGATCTCTGGTTCCTCTGCCTTTTCTAAAACCAGATTGAACATCTGGAAGTTCATTGCTGAAGCCTAGCTTGGAGAATTTTGAGCACTATTTTACTAGACCCACTATTAAAGATGTGCTGTCAAGAACTGTAATGTGGTCTAATTTGTATATGCAAAGTTACCCATTTAAAATGCCATTTAGGGTTTTAGGTATACTTACAGTATGCCAATGCAGGAGATGTAGGAGACAAGGGTTTGATCCCTGTGTCAGAGGAAGGTCCCTTGGAGGAGGGTATGGCAACCCACTCCAGTATATTTGCCTGGAGGAACCCATGGCAGACTACAGCTGATAGGGCCACACAGAGTTGGACATGACTGAAGTGACATAGCAGGCAGGCAGATAGTATGCAACCCTTTACAATCTAAGTTTAGAATATTCTCATCATCCCTTAAATAACCTTTTACCTGTTAACAGTCACTGCCTGTTCACCCTTGTTATACCCTGCATCCCCTCTCTCAGCCCCAGGTAAACATTACTCTATTTTACTTCCATGGATTTGCCTACTCTGGATATTTAATATAAACAAAATCATTGTATGTGATCCTTTGACACTGACTTCTTTTACTTAGAATGTATTCTAAAGACTCATCTATGATGCAGCATGTATCATCTCTCCAATCTTTTTCATTTCTGAAATTATTCCACTCTATGAACATGCCACAGTTTGTTTACCCATGCGTCAGTTAAAGGTGTGTATTCGAAGATGTACATCTTTCAAAGCTTTAACAACACAGAAAAGTCTAACACTTACTCCCAGGATGTGCCAGTAAATAGTCTCCATTGTATGATAATATAATAGGACTTAAGGATGAGATGTGCTGGCGTGGGTTATGTTATGTGGAACTGAATCTCATAATACTCTCTCACTCTACATGTTAATTTGCATATATAAATATGTATATATGAAAGTGAAAGTGTCCGACTCTTTGTGACCCCATGGACTGTAGCCCACCAGGCTCCTCCCTTCCATGGGATTCTCCAGGCAAGAGTACTGGAGTGGGTTGCCATTTCTTTCTCCAGGGGATCTTCCTGACCCAGGGATCAAACCCAGGTCTCCTGCATTCCAGGCAGACTCTTTAACCTCTGAGCCATCAGGCAAGCCCATGTATATATATAAATATGCACTTGTTGTATTTAAAACTAAATTTTTCCACCAAAAAAATGTAACATTGCTGATAAACATGCTTTTCTGTTGTTTTTTTGTTGTTCAGTTGTTAAGTAGTGTCCGACTCTTTGTGACCCCATAGACTGTAGTATGTCTGGTTTCTCTGTCCTTTATTATCTCTTGGAGTTTGCTCAGATTCATGTTCACCGAGTTGGTGATGCAATCAAACCATCTCATCTTCTGCCACCCCCTTCTCCTTTTGCCTTCAATCTTTCCCAGCATCAGGGTCTTTTCCATTGAGTTGACTCTTCCCCTCAGGTGGCCAAAGTATTGGAGCTTCAGCTTCAGCATCAGTCCTTCCAATGAATATTCAAGGCTGAATATTCATTTTTTTTTTTTTTCTGTTTGAAGCAGTCAACTCAAAGTTGTTGTAAATGTGCTTTGGAAAATACAGACAGTTTCTGGAATATATTGCTAAATATTTGTATACCTTTTAATGAGTCATTAACCCAATTGTGCAGTGAATTACACAGCATTTGACAAGAGCAACTATGTGACTGTTGCAACTGAGGGCCAATGGAATGCACTCAAGGAGCCTGGAACCTCTTTAGCCAGCATGTGAGCCCTCACTGTGCTGCAACCTTGGATCCCTGTGTCTCCCAGTGTGCTGGGCTGGCTGCAGGGAGCCACATGCTGACCACAAGATGGTTTTAACCCCTCATGATGACACCCATCATGTGGGGTCAAGTAGATGGCTGATAATGAGAAGTGGGAAGTAGACATTTATAGTGCACATGATTTTGTATATTTTGTACTTTTCTATGAACATGCAGTATATTTTACTTTAAGCATCTATTTCAGGTCATAAAAAGTAACATACATTAATTAAATATTCAAGCAAACCAAGTTTCAAGAACATTTCTTATCCTGATGTTAAGAACTGAATGGACGTTAGCATAATATTATATTTTATTTTGTCTTTAACCAGTTTGGGTGGCAACATTTTTACAGGAACAGCTTGGACCCTAGAATCAGAGAAACCTAGATGTAGATCCCAAATGTGTTGAATAACTTTGGATAAGTTTTCAAATCTCTGAAAGTTTCTTTCTTTCTTTCTTTTTAGCCTTGTAAAATGAAGACAATGGTTCCTACTGTAGATGGTTGTTGTGGGGCATGAGTGCATAAATCATTACAGCACAATGTCTGATACACAACCGATAATCACTAGACTATGGGATTTTCATATTCACTGGTAAAATGAAGCATTTAAGTCCCACTGATCCAGAGAAGGACTTCAAGTTTGAGGTAACAAGAAAAAGTGATTTGAAGACAGCAGATGATAACAGGATAGGTGAAGAAGCTTTTTCAGTCAAGGGGAGAAAACTGTTTAGAGATCAGAATGCATTTGGGATTCCATGGTGGCTCAAATGTTAAAGAATCTGCCTGCAATGCAGGAGACCCAGGTTCAGTCCCTGGGTCAGGAAGCTCCTCTGGAGGAAGGCATGGCAACTTGCCTGGAGAATCCCGTGGACAGAGGAGCCTGGTAGGCTTCAGTCCATAGGGTTGCAAAGAGTTTTGTATGACTATGTGACTTTCACTTTTTCATGCACTAGGAAGATGAGATGTCAAATGCTCCAGGAAGGAGCATATTTTTCCTCTTAGGCGCTTTGGGTTTTATCTCTTTGTTAGTTTGATGCTGTAGCAGCTTCCTGTCTCTGTCCTGATATGACACTTTTAATTATACCCAGGGCTATCTTGTGACAAAAGAGGAGTGCAGTTCTTTGTATTAATGTTTAGCGTTCACCTGGCTAAAAATTGCTGCTGATGGATGTTTTTAGATGACCTGAACAAGAGACAATATCCCAGAGTGACTTTGGGAACAGCAACCAGGGTGATGGACCCAGCTGTCATTGTGAACTGTATCATCCCTTTATGAGATGGAGAAATGAGCTCAAAGGAAAACTGTGAAAGCTTGTCAGAAGGTTCAGTCCATTATGTCAGTAAACTTGATGGGTTCCCACAGATCTCTTGGGAGTTCATCTTTTGTCATACTTTTTTCTTGGTTCTCCTCAGGTTACATGATCTCAGTTTGCCTGTTTCCTGACTCTTCTGCATATTCAAATTTCCTGTTAAATCTCTCTAATTTCAGTTGCACTTTTTAGTTTCACAGTTTCCATTTGTTTTTGTTGTTGTTGTTGTAATTTCTATCTCTTTATTGATATTCTGTTTGGTGAGACATCATCCTAGTCTGTTTTCAAGTTTTGAGCATATTAAAGACAGTTGTTTCAAAGTTTTTGTCTGGTAATTCCAATAGCTGAGCTCCCTCATGGGAAGTTTCCATTTGTTTATTTTTTTCCTGTGATTGGGTAATACTTTATTGTTTATTTTTTTCCTGTGATTGGGTAATACTTTATTGTTTATTTTTTTCCTGTGATTGGGTAATACTTTATTGTTTATTTCCATGCCTTGTATTTTTTGGTTGAAAAGTGAACATTTTCAGCTTTATATGGAGATGCTAGCAATCAGCTTTACTCTATCCTGATGCTGCTTGGTATGGGTTGTTGTTTGCTTGTTTGGTGGGTTTTCTGAACTACTCTCATAAAGACTGTATCCTTTGTCTGGTATGGGCACTGAAGTCTCTGTTCCATTACTAAGTGATCGTTGAGTTTTTGACGGAAACGTCTCAAGCCAAAAGTGAAATACTGATCCCAGTTTTGCAAATTGGCTGTCTGTGGACACTCCTTCTGCCTTTGGTCTGACAACTTACAGCTCAGTTTCAGCCTTCACGTATTGCTTGTACAGAGCTCAATCACTGGCCAGAGGTAAACGCTAGGTGTCTTTTTTGTGTATGTATCCAGACTTGGGCTTGCATCTGATCTTCTAGATTCTTCCTTTCTATATTTGTTGTTGTTGTTCAGTTGCTCAATCATGTGTGACTCTTTGCAACCCCATGGACTGCAGCACACCAGGCTTTCCTGTCCTTCACCATCTCCTGGAGCTTGCTCAAACTCATGTCCATTGAGTCAGTGATGCCATCCAACCATCTTGTCCTCTTTTGGGAGCTTATTAGAGTCCTTGTCTCTAGTGTTCTAGCCTGTTCCATATGACTTTTTGGTCTGTCTCCTGCCGTCATCCTTTGCCCAGGTGACTTTCTTAAATATTTTCAACCAGTACCACCTGGGAAGCCTTTATAACCTGAGAAAGTTCTGAAGGCAAGTCCTTGCACTGATCCTTCTGGTGGCCTCACACAGGTAAAATTGCAAAACGTCAGTTCTTCAAGGCCAGGATCCATCTATCAAACTATGGCATCTGAAATCTGCATTAGGAATTCAGTCACTGTCTCCACGACTACCCCTTAGCTGAAGAGTGAGGGATCAGTTCAGTTCAGTTCAGTTCAGTCGCTCAGTCGTGTCTGACTCTTTGCGACCCCATGAATCGCAGCACGCCAGGCCTCCCTATCCATCAACATCTCCCGGAGTTCACTCAGACTCACGTCCATCGAGTCCGTGATGCCATCCAGCCATCTCATCCTCAGTTGTCCCCTTCTCCTCATGCCCCCAATCCCTCCCAGCATCAGAGTCTTTTCCAATGAGTCAACTCTTCGCATGAGGTGGCCAAAGTACTGGAGTTTCAGCTTTAGCATCATTCCTTCCAAAGAAATCCCAGGGTTGATCTCCTTCAGAATGGACTGGTTGGATCTCCTTGCAGTCCAAGGGACTCTCAAGAGTCTTCTCCAACACCACAGTTCAAAAGCATCAATTCTTCGGCGCTCAGCTTTCTTCACAGTCCAACTTTCACATCCATACATGACCACAGGAAAAACCATAGCCTTGACTAGGCGGACCTTAGTCGGCAAAGTAATGTCTCTGCTTTTGAATATACTATCCAGGTTGGTCATAACTTTTCTTCCAAGGAGTAAGCGTCTTTTAATTTCATGGCTGCAGTCACCATCTGCAGTGATTTTGGAGCCCCAAAAAATAAAGTCTGACACTGTTTCCACTGTTTCCCCATCTATTTCCCATGAAGTGATGGGACCGGATGCCATGATCTTCGTTTTCTGAATGTTGAGCTTTAAGCCAACTTTTTCGCTCTCCTCCTTCACTTTCATCAAGAGGCTTTTTAGCTCCTCCTCACTTTCTGCCATAAGGGTGGTGTCATCAGCATATCTGAGGTTATTGATATTTCTCCCGGCAATCTTGATTCCAGCTTGTGTTTCTTCCAGTCCAGCGTTTCTCATGATGTACTCTGCATATAAGTTAAATAAGCAGGGAGACAATATACAGCCTTGACGTACTCCTTTTCCTATTTGGAACCAGTCTGTTGTTCCATGTCCAGTTCTAACTGTTGCTTCCTGACCTGCATACAGATTTCTCAAGAGGCAGGTTAGGTGGTCTGGTATTCCCATCTCTTTCAGAATTTTCCACAGTTTATTGTGATCCACACAGTCAAAGGCTTTGGCATAGTCAATAAAGCAGAAATAGATGTTTTTCTGGAACTCTCTTGCTTTTTCCATGATCCAGCGGATGTTGGCAATTTGATCTCTGGTTCCTCTGCCTGTTCTAAAACCAGCTTGAACATCAGGGAGTTCACGGTTCACATATTGCTGAAGCCTGGCTTGGAGAATTTTGAGCATTACTTTACTAGCGTGTGAGATGAGTGCAATTGTGCGGTAGTTTGAGCATTCTTTGGCATTGCCTTTCTTTGGAATTGGAATGAAAACTGACCTTTTCCAGTCCTGTGGCCACTGCTGAGTTTTCCAAATTTGCTGGCATATTGAGTGCAGCACTTTCACAGCATCATCTTCCAGGATTTGAAACAGCTCAACGGGAATTCCATCACCTCCACTAGCTTTGTTCTTAGTGATGCTTTCTAAGGCCCACTTGACTTCACATTCCAAGATGTCTGGCTCTAGATTAGTGATCACATCCTCATGATTATCTGGGTCGTGAAGATCTTTTCTGTACAGTTCTTCTGTGTATTCTTGCCACCTCTTCTTAATATCTTCTGCTTCTGTTAGGTCCATACCATTTCTATCCTTTATCGAGCCCATCTTTGCATGAAATGTTCCCTTGGTATCTCCAATTCTCTTGAAGAGATCTCTAGTCTTTCCCATTCTGTTGTTTTCCTCTATCTCTTTGCATTGATTGCTGAAGAAGGCTTTCTTATCTCTTCTTGCTATTCTTTGGAACTCTGCATTCAGATGCTTATATCTTTTCTTTTCTCCTTTGCTTTTCGCCTCTCTTCTTTTCAGTGCTATTTGTAAGGCTTCTCCAGACAGCCATTTTGCTTTTTTGCATTTCTTTTCCATGGGGATGGTCTTGATCCCTGTCTCCTGTACAATGTCACGAACCTCATTCCATAGTTCATCAGGAACTCTGTCTATCAGATCTAGGCCCTTAAATCTATTTCTCACTTCCACTGTATAATCATAAGGGATTTGATTTAGGTCATACCTGAATGGTCTAGCGGTTTTCCCTACTTTCTTCAATTTAAGTCTGAATTTGGAAATAAGGAGTTCATGATCTGAGCCACAGTCAGCTCCTGGTCTTGTTTTTGTTGACTGTATAGAGCTTCTCCATCTTTGGCTGCAAAGAATATAATCAATCTGATTTCGGTGTTGACCATCTGGTGATGTCCATGTGAAGAGTGAGGGATAGTACATGGAAAAGCTAGGATGCCACAATGCTGTCTTACAGAATTTCAGCAGTTGCTTTCTTTTTGTGTCCTCCTGACTACCACAAATTTATATTAGATTCCTGAGTTTCAAAAACTTTGACTCTGACAGTGTTGCAAGCTTAATCATTGCTTTTATGAGACAAAGTTCTGGGATTTCCAACTTCACCATTTTGAGTGATGCTGCTGTCACTAGGCGCCATCTTTTAAAGTCACTCTACACCTTAAAAACTCCATTGTCCATTTCAGTGCCTCCATGTTAAAAAGTGCTTAATTTCCAACCTGATTTTCCAAACTCTTTGACCCATAATTTTCCCCTACTCTCCCACCTCATCTCACTTCCTTCCAATACTCCTTCTGTTATTACATTTGAACAAATATACTGTGAATTTCATAATTCACAGTATTTACAGTATGTGGGGTTTTTTTGTTCACAGAATACCTTTTCTCATTTAATATTTGTTCAATATGAATTTAATGATCCACATGTTCAAAAGTGACCTTTTCTTAGAAGCATCTCCTGGTAGTAAGTCTAGGCATAAAATAATTCCTCCCTCTGTTTTTCTTCTTTTATGCAGGCTTTTGAATGTTAGAGAAGCAAATAACCGCATTCCAGGGAAACAGATAACTGTGAAAATTTCTGTTCATTGTCTTGTATTATAGTGACCTCTTTTGCATTTGACCCAAGAATCTTATGTTAAAATTTTGTTATCAATCTCAAGTACTCTTTGGATTGGTTTTAATCTTTTATACGTTTCCTCATTAACTAGTGGATTGAATAGAATTTTATATGTTCCTTTTATATTTTTATATAATTTTATATTTTATATAAAAATGTAAAATGATATTATATGAGACAATTTTATGTGAAATCATAATTTGACCCCTTAAAATGGTAATTTTATAGTTTTTGAGGTACTATGAAATGTCCAAGCACTTTCACCTGACCTGTTGTTGGAGAATTGAACTTCATGGTTAGTAAAAGCTCACGCATATAATTTTTAGACTCCCTGAGAGAATCCCAAATGGCAATTGAAATTTAACTTTACTGACTAGCTAAAATTTTTTGCCTTACATGTTTATGTTTTTGTTTTGCTTTTGATTTTACACAGTCAATAAATTATACCATTAAAAGTGCACTTTGGGAACTTATGTTTATGGGCTAATCATTTGGTGATGTCTGTCTGATATGTGATGGATGGTGGTCAGTGGTTATTCGCTAAGTCATGTCTTGCTCTTGTGACCCCCATGGGCTGTAGCCCGCAAGACTCCTCTGTCTATGGGATTTCCCAAGCAAGAATACTAGAGTGAGCTGCCATTTTCTTCTCTGGGGGCTCTTCCTGACCGAGAGACTGAACTCAGATCTTTTGCAGTGCTGTTGATCTCCTGCTCTGCAGGCAGATTACTGACTGAGCTATCAGGGAAGCCCAGGTGATGGATCATTAGTACCTATTAAGCCTGAGATGATAGAGAATCTAGTCTGTTCTTGCTTAATATCTGTTTGTTTACAATATCAAATCAATTAAGAGTTATATACTCAGTTAAAAGGACAGCACGTTTCTGAGATCTGAACTTGTGAATTTTTGAATATTCATTTATTGGCTGCACTTCGTCTTTTTCAGAGTGCACGGGCTCTTTGTTGCTGAGCTCAGGCTTTCTCTAGATGCAGTGAGTGGTGGCTACTCTCTAACTGGAGCGCATGGGCTTCTCGTCACAGGGCTTTGCTTTTTGCAGAGAACAGCACCCAGAGCATAAGCTCAGTGGTTGTGGCCCACAGGCTTAGTTTCCTCGTGACATGCAGGATCTTCCTGGCCCAGGAATCGAACCCATGTCCCCTGCAGTAGCAGGCAGATTCTTAACCTCTGGACCACGCAGGAAGTCCCGTGGCCTGGTGAATTTTTGTCTTTCTATGCCTACTTTTGCACTGTGGCTATGATGTGCCCCTGAGGCTCTTGGTGTATCTGATGTCTCGGTGTATCTGATGTCCACGGGGTTGCAAAAGGAACAGCCTTTGTCTCTCATGGGTGGGTGTGAAATATCTTAACTCTAGAAGCTATTAATAAAGCAGATTTTGTCTATTGAATCACAGGAACTCTGTTCTTATTGGTTTGTATAGAAAAACAAGAGCCTCATTATTTTCTCCATTTTATACATAGTACACAGCACAGGGGACTCTAGTCAGTGCTCTGTGGTGACCTAAAAGGGAGGGAAATCACAAAACGGCTGATTCACTTGGCTATACAGAAGAAACTAACACAACATTGTAAAGCAATTATACTCTGAACATTTCAGAAAAGAGAAAGAAGGACCTATAGAAATCTAAATTTCCCAAATTTTACAGGGCTAGAAAACTGAACTTCTATCACTTTAAAATTTCTAGCTTTAAAAAAATGTTTCTAAATCAGAAATATTTTAAAAATCCAAATTTATGGGACTTCACAGGTGGTCCAGTGTTTGAGAATCTGCCTTCCAAGGCAGGAGACATGGGTTTTCCCCCTGGTCAGGGAGGTAAGTTCCCACATGCCTAGGAGACAACTAAGCCCTTACATCGCAAGTGCCACCGAGTCTATGCCCCACGATTAGTGACGCCTGTGTGCCACAACCAGGAGCTGATGCAGCCAAATGAAAAGGTAAATGTTTTTTTAAAAAAGAAAAAATAATCCAAATTTACATAGTTAAGTTGAGGCATTCACAAATCAACTGGTTTACTACTCTAAACTAAAGTCAAGAAAAAGAAACAGTTTTTTTGTTCTTTGCCTATGATAAAACAGCAAATACATTTTACTATGTTGAGTTTGCTTTCATGTAAAGATAATGCTGCTAAGTCACTTCAGTCATGTTCGACTCTGTGCGACCCCATAGACAGCAGCCCACCAGGCTCACCCGTCCCTGGGATTCTCCAGGCAAGAACACTATCTTAAATTAACTAGTTCTTAAATTTCTTATGTTGGTTTACTAATCAAATGAGATAACATTACTCCTCAGCTCAGTTCCGTTCAGTTCAGGTGCTCAGTCATGTCCGACTCTTTGCAACCCCATGGATTGCAGTACAGCAGTCTTCCCTGTCCATCATCAACTCCTAGAGCTTGCTCAAACTCATGTCCATCGCGTCAGTGATGCCATCAAACCATCTCACCCACTGTTGTCCTCTTCTCCCCTTGCCTTCAATCTTTCCCAGCATCAGGGTCTTTTCCAATGAGTCAGTCAGTCCAAGGGACTCTCAAGGGTCTTCAGTATCATGATTCAATGCAACAATTCTTTAGCGTTCAACTTTCTTTATAGTCCACCTCTCACATCCATATATGACTACTGGAAAAACTAATTTGACTAGACGGACCTTTGTTGGCAAAGTAATGTCTCTGCTTTTCAAAACATTGTCTAGGTTGGCCATAGCTTTTCTTCCAAGGAGCAAGTGTGTTTTAATTTCATGGCTGCAGTCATCATCTGCAGTGATTTTGGATCCCACAAAAATAAATTCTCTCACTATTTCCTTTATTTCCCCATCTATTTGCCATGAAGTGATGGGACCAGATGCCATAATCTTCATTTTTTGAATGTTGAATTTTAGTGCAGCTTTTTCACTCTCCTCTTAAACTTTCATCAAGAGTCTCTTTAGTTCTTTGCTTTCTGCCATAAGGGTGGTGTCATCTGCGTATCTGAAGTTATTGATATTTCTTAATTTAGAAATTCTTATCTTAACTAAGAAATGAAGATATTTCTTAATTTTGATTCCAACTTGTGCTTCATCTAGCCCAGCATTTCACAGATGCACTCTGCATAGAAGTTAAATAAGAAGGGTGACAATATACAGCCTTGACGTGCCCCTTTCCCAATTTGGAACCAGTCTGTTGTTCCATGTCTGGTTCTAACTGTGGCTTCCTGACCTGCATACAGATTTCTCAGGAGGTAGGTAAGGTGGTCTGGTAGCCCCCTCTCTTTAAGAATTTCCCATGTTTCTTATGATCCACACAGCCACATGCTTTGAAGTAGTCAATAAAGCAGAAGATGTTTTTCTGGCACTCTCTTCAGAACAAGATGCCTAGATACATTTCAATATTATTAAAAAGTATAATTTACATTTGACTAAACTGAATGATAATTTTTACCAGTGTATTAATATTAGCTATTATGTCTGATTAATTATGAATTTCAAGATCTTTAGGAACTGTCTGCCTTATACTGATATTGAACTGAATTAATTAATGAATTTTTTAGGACACTTAAATTTCTCTATATTATTTCACTATATGATTGGATACTGGCATATTGATCAGTTAACACAACTTAAGTCTTATTATATTTTATGGACAGTCTTTGTGGGTCAAGTTGATGATTTTTCTTTAAGTAGTCATCAAAGGAATATATGTGGCTACATAAAACTACTTTTGTACTTTGATAAAATGCATATAAATGACAGATTGTCCTCTATTATCTTCTTCCTGGTTTTATCTGTGGTAGAGAAAATTTTACTTTGGGTCATAACTTTTATTTATACAGAGAACTGAGTTTTTAAGTAGAATGACTGTGACTGAAAAATACAGTTTCTTATCCAGGATCATGTAAGAGCTTCTGTTTTCCATTAAAATAAGGAGAATAGCTTTTTCCAATGCAATAGCAGTTTGCTACAGAATATAAAACAAGAAATACAGAGAAAAAAACTTGAGGAAGTCTAACAGGTTGTAAAAGCTTTGAGGACAGTGAATTTTATTTTCATAGTTTTATAATATGTGAGTCTGAAAATAAACTATCAAATTGTTAGAAATGCATTAGAGATATGTTAGTGTGCCTGCTTTCTGTGGTATGCTGTTATTATAGCAAAAATATTCATCAAGTTCTTGTTCTATATTGTATGTATAAAGTACATAATTTTACTCTCTTTAATCTTTACTAAAGTAATAAATAGATACCAGGCTTCCCTGGTGGCCCGACAGTAAAGAATCTGTGTGCAGTGCAGGAGACATGAGTACAATCTCTGGATCGGGAAGATCCCCTAGAAAAGGGAATGACTACCCACTCCAGTAACCTTGCCTAGAGAATTCCATTGGCAGAGGAGCCTGGCAAGCTACAGTTCATGGGGTTACAAAGAGTGAGGCATGACTGAGCAACTTTCACTCTCAGGTTTTCATCATAATAAACTGGTAAGAGCTATGCGGTCTTGTTATTAAAGAGATTTCTGCTCTCTTCTCATGCTTTTCTGGGGCTCTTCTGTGTATTATAAACCAAAACTTTTAAATTTGTGACACTCTAGCTATCAACTAAAATTTAAAGACAGGATTGCTGGAGCCCTGTGGAAGGGAATTGCCAGGGATTCTGAACTTTTGATGCTGCTTCAAAAAACATACAGTAGAATCT
The DNA here is from genome assembly GCA_006410675.1 of Oreotragus oreotragus. Lineage (NCBI taxonomy): Eukaryota > Metazoa > Chordata > Mammalia > Artiodactyla > Bovidae > Oreotragus > Oreotragus oreotragus. The sequence goes on from SJYX01006046.1 coordinate 246,538, forward strand.
ATTTACTAACTTAATTTGCTAAATATAATTTACTTAGAGAATTTTCAGAATGAACTAGCCAGGATGTCCCAGTAACAGCAGAGGTACTTCATGAAAGCAGACTATTGACCCCAAATCGAGAAAAATAGTGAATTTCATGGAACTGAATGAACTGATGAAGGAAATTTAATTATAGTTATTTGCTTGGAGTGTTACTGATGCATTTTAAGAGCTTTATTGAGATGTGACTTTCATACCTGAGCTTGAGCTATCTCTTTAGATTTGTCTCTTTCTGGACATTTGATATAAATGAAATTGTATAATATGTGGTCTTTTTTGTTTGGCTTCTTTCACTTTGCATATTTTGAGGCTCATCCATGTTGTATTATGTTATTAGTAGCAACCATGTTTCTGTTCTTTGATAATAATCCATTTATGTGGAGAGGCCACATTCTTTTTTTTTAAATCTATCTTCCAAGTGGGCTTCCCTGGTGTCTCAGGGGTTAAACCGTCTGCCTCCAATGCAGGAGACCTGGGTTCGATCCCTGGGTCAGGAAGATCCCCTGGAGAAGGAAATGGCAACCCATTCCAGTACTCTTGCCTGGAGAATCCCATGGACGGAGAAGCCTAGTAGGTTACAGTCTACGGGGTCACAAAGAGTCGGACACGACTGAGTGACTTTACCTTCACCTTCATCCTCCAAGTGATGGACATTTGAGTTTTTTTCCACATTTTGACTGTCATGAATACACAAGACTTCATGTAGCTACATATTTCCATTTTCTTGGATAAATACCTAGAAATGGAATTACTGGATGGCATTATATACTCAACTCTTAAAGAAACTGCCCAATAGTTTCCTAAAGTGGAAATAACATTGTATATAGCAAAGGGTTTCAGCTTCTGCACATGATCAAGAACATTTGGTGGCTGGGTCTGTTTGATAACAGCTTCTAGTTCATGTGTCATGGTGTCTCATTCGGTTGGAATTTATATCCCTAATGACTTGTGACTCTGAGAACAGAAGACTGAATGACTGGAATAGTGAAAACAACTTTGGGATAAAAAAAGAAGATAGTTGGAGGAATCACATCACCCCATTTCAGCACTTAACTCTACAGCTGCAGCAAGTAAACCAGTGTGACTTGACAGAGGGCAGGACACAGAGAACAAAGGAACAGACAGAAAATCTAGGAAGAGACTTACATGACCCAACTGATTTTGAGAAATTTGCAAGAGCCACTCACTGGGGCTGGAGCAACTGGACAAAATAGGATAAAAAACTCTCAGTGCAATTTTCACACTTTCTTAAAATTGACTGAAAGTGGATTATAGGTCTAAGGGTGAAACATTACAAAAACTTTACAAGAGAACAGAGGAGAAAATATTTATGAACAAGTTTAGACAAAGGGTTCTTAGATGTGATTCCCAAAACTTAACCCATAAAGGAAAATAAATTATAACCTAGGCTGCATCAAAATGAAAATCTTTTGCTCTGTGAGACACTGTAAGAAAATGAAAGTCATGGACTAGAAGAAATTATTTGAAAATCACATCATCAGGCAAGGAATTTTCACCCAGAATACATAATGACGATGGCTAAATTCAACGGTAAGAAAACAATCCAATTACAAAATTGTCCCTACTACACTTAAGTGACACTTGAATAAAGAAGATATATAAACAGTTGATGAGCACATGAAAACAGGCTCAACACAACAAGCCATGAGGCTAAGTGTAATTTAAAATCATCATCAGTTAGCATGCATGTGCACTAGAAGGGCCAAAAAACAAAGAAGCAAATCAAAAAAGCAGTTACAAAACCTAAGTAGAATGTGGAGAACTGCGTCTTCCACGCCCACCTGGCCACCCCACTGTTTTTCCAGAAATGTCAAATCGTACAGTCACTCTAGAAAATAATTTAGAGTTTACTATGAGACAAAATTAAACTAAGCTCATCATATGACATAGCAATCACACTCCTGGGCATTTATTTTAGAGAAATGAAAACTTAAGATCCTTTAAAAACCTGTCTCTGAATGTTTATAGCATCTATATATGTAACAATCAAAAACTGGAAATGACCTAAATGTCTTTCAGTAGGTGAATGGATAAAGAAAGTGTGGTTTCTTCCTACAAAGGAGTACCACTCTGCAGTAATAAGAAGGCAAGCTATGATACACTTAACAACTTTTATGGATCTCAGAGGCATTATTCTGAGTTAGGGAAACCCATATAAAAGGTTAGATACGATATGATTCAATTGATACAACATTCTAAAAATGACAAAAGTATACCGAGCAGAGCAGTAATTTTGTCAGGAACTGGAGAAAGAAGAAGATGTGGCCATACCAGGTAACATCAGAATATTTCTTTGTGGTGACTGAATGGTTTTGTTTCAGCTGTAATGGTATTTCCATGAATTTATCAATGTAATAAAACTCCATAGAACTATACACAACAGTGACATGAAAGTTGCTCTGTCGTGTCCAACTCTTTGTGACCCCCTGGCCTATACAGTCCAAGGAATCCTCCAGGCCAGACTGGAGTGGGTAGCCTTTATCTCCTCCAGGGGATTTTCCCAACCCAGGGATTGAACCCAGGTCTCCCAAATAGCAGGTGGATTCTTTACCAGCTAAGCCACAAGGGAAGCCACAAGGGAATCCATTACAGAGTTCTATGGAATTTCCAGTCAATCCTAAGGGAAATAAATCCTGAAGAGTCATCGGAAGGACTGATGCTGAAGCTGAAGTTCCACTATTGTGAGCACCTGGTGTGAAGAGCCATCTCATGAGAAAAGGCCCTGATGCTGGGAAAGATTGAAGGCAGGAGGAGAAGGGGACAACAGAGGATGAGATGGTTGGATGGCATCACTGACTTGCTGGACATGCATTTGAGCAAGTTTCAGGAGATGGTGAAGGACAGGGAAGCCTGCCGTGCTGCAGTCCACGGGGCTGCAAAAGAGTCGGACATGACTGGGTGACTGAACTATAACAACATACACACAGAGACCTACAAAAGAAACGAGCACGTGAAAACAATGAAAAATCTCAGTAAAATGTGTCGTCTGCTTAACTGTGTCATGCCACTACCAATTTCCTGGTTTTCATAGTAGACTAGAGTTATGTAAAGTGATGATGCTGTTAAAGTTGCTGCACTTGATATGCCAGCAAATTTGCAAAACTCAGCAGTGAAAAGAAGACTGGAAAAGTCAGTTTTCATTCCAACTTCCAAGAAAGGCACTGCCAAAGTATCTTCAAACTACTGCACAATTGCACTCATTTCACATGCTAGCAAGGAAATTCTCAAAATCCTTCAAGCTAGGCTTCAAAAGTACATGAACTGAGAACTTCCAGATGTACAACCTGAATTTAGAAAAAGCAGAGGAACCAGAAATCAAATTACCAACATCCATTGGAACATTAAAAGAAAAAGCAAGAGAATTCCATTAAAAATATATATATACTTCTGCTTCATTGACTACAATAAAGCCTTTGACTGTGTGGATCACAACAAACTGTTGTAAGTTCTTAGAGACCACCTAGAAGGAAATGGAAAACCACTCCAGTACTCTTGCCTGGAAAGTTCCATGGATGGAGGGGCCTGGTGGGCTATAGTCCATGGGGTCGCAAAGAGTCAGACACAACTGAGCGACTTCCGTTTACCTGCCTCATGAGAAACCTGTATGCAGTTCAAGAAGCAACAGTTAGAACCAGACATGGGACAACCAGTGGACTAACTCAAAATTGGGAAAGAAGTATGTCAAGGCTGTTTATTGTCTCCCTGCTTATTTAACTTACATGTAGAGTAGCTTATGTGAAATGCCAGGCTGGATGAATCACAAGCTAGAATCAAGATTGCTGGGAGAAATAACAACCTCAGCTATGCAGATGACACCACTCTAATGGCAGAAATTGAAGAGAAACTGAAGAGCCTCTTGATGAGGGTGAAAAAGGAGAGTGAAAAAGCTGGCTTAATATTCAGCTTTCATAAAAATAAGATCATGACATCCAGTCCCACCACTTCATGGCAAATAGATGAAGAAAAAGTGGAAACAGTGGCAAATTTTATTTTCTTGGTTTCCAAAATCACTGAAGATGGTGACTGCAGCCATGAAATTGAAAGATGCTTGCTCCTTGGAAGAAAAGCTGTGACAGAGCTAAACAGCATCTTAAAAAGTAGAGACATCACTTTGTTGACAAAGGTCCGTATAGTCATAAGCCGTCATTTTTCCAGTAGTCATGTACGAATATGAGAGTTGGACCATAAAGTCTAAGTCCAAAGAATTGATGCTATCAAACTATGGCACTGTAGAAGACTCTTGAGAGTCTCTTGGACTGTGAGGAGTTCAAACCTGTCAGTTGTAAATGAAATCAACCCTGAATATTCATTGGAAGAACTGATGCTGAAGCTGAAGCTCCAATATTTTGACTATCTGATATGAATAGCTCANGGCACTGTAGAAGACTCTTGAGAGTCTCTTGGACTGTGAGGAGTTCAAACCTGTCAGTTGTAAATGAAATCAACCCTGAATATTCATTGGAAGAACTGATGCTGAAGCTGAAGCTCCAATATTTTGACTATCTGATATGAATAGCTCACTCTTTGGAAAAGACCCTGATGCTGGGAAAGATTGAAGGCAGGAGGAGAAGGGGACGACAGAGGATGAGATGGTTAGATAGCATCACCAACTCAGTAGAGACGAATTTGAGTAAACTCCAGGAGACAGTGAAGGACAGGGAAGCCTGAAATGCTGTACTTCATGGGGTCTCAAAGAATCAGCCACAACTTAGCGACTGAACAACAGCATGTGAAGCATTGCCTTTAGCAATAAGTTTACGGAACTTTTTTGTACTTTTTTTTTTGTATCTTCTTGTGACTCTACTATTATTTCAAAATAAGAAGTTAAAAGAAAGAAAAATCTTTTAATAAAAATGTTAGCTTTTTTTTTTTTCCCTAGTGTGGTAACAGTAAATTTGGGTGTGGACATGTATTTCAATTTTTCTATATTAGAAAATTTTGTTTTTTTTTTTAACAGTAAGATTGAGTTGGTGAGAAAAAGAAAACATCATTTGCCAAAGAAATGAGCAAATTATAACTTCTTCATGAACCAGTATTTTTTGAAATTAATTTCTAGGAATTTGTCTTCTGAATTCAAATTTTCTACAATATGCTCTATTTCTTGTTGCAGTTTTTTAAGCTCATTTCAGAAAAATTTATAGTTTAGTTTTGAAATACCCCTTTGAGTTAAATGGTCTTCTAGAAGATATCAAAATTCAGCAGGTTAACACTATTTCAGCTGAGGAGACGTGTGACAAGATGTTTTCTCTCTGGGACCTTAGGAATTTAGCCCATGGATTGTAGACTGAACTTTATTCTCTTTGGTTGCTGAACTCGCCTCCATTTTCCCAGACTGAAGCCTCCTCAAGAGTGATACTTTCCAGGTTTTCCTAAGTAACCAACTAGAAGAAAAGTGAAGAGGAGTCCTTTGTACTGTTTTTTTGAGGGCACGACTAGTAATTTAGAGTGAAGATTTCTAAGGCTGTGCATGCATGCTAAGTCACTTCAGTCTTGTCTGACTCTTTTGTGACCCTATGGACTATAGCCTGCCAGGCTTCTCTGTCCACGGGATTCTCAAGTCAAGAATACTGGAGTGGGCTGCCATTCCCCTCTCAAAAGGCTTCTCTGTGCCTGCTTTATACAAAGCTTATTTTAGTTTGAAAAGAATGGAAACATGTTTCTACATATCTAGATCCCTGCACAAAATAGTTTTGAACCAATTGCAAATTAAGGATATTTAATGCCAGGTTTTCCTCAGGTCTCCAACAACTCTTTCTACACGGGGTGGGAGGAGGGGATGCATAGATGGGAGGTTCAGGAGAGGACCCTCAGGGTTAAGAGCAGGGTTAAGATCTATGTTGATAGAGGGCGAGACGAGGCCACTCAGAGGGAAGGCACCTTTGTCCCAGACTGAGGAGCATCACTTGATGGCCTGTGTCATCCCCTCCCCCAGGGTCCAGCTTGTTTCCTGTATTTTCCTGTCTTGGTCGGTCTGGCACTTACGAGGGAGGCCGTCTTGCCTTTTGTGGAGCTTTTCAAAAAACTAGTTAATTATCGATTGGTTACATTGAGTCTGATTTGTGACATGGGGGATCTTCATTGTATCCTGCAGGATCTTTCATCCCAGCTCAGAGACTCTAGTGGTAGGTAGCACACAGGCTTAAACAGTTGTGACTTAGTTGATCCGCAGCATGTGGAATCTTAGTTCCCTGATTAGGGATTGAACCCATGGCCACTGAATTGCAAGGCAGATTTGTATCCACTAGACCACTAGGTAAGTCACCTTCATGGAGTTTTAAAACCATCATTTCAAAGAGGGATGAGGAAGTGATCCCCAAAAGTAGTCTTCAAGAACCTGCTGTTCCCTACAAAACACTGTTGTTCATCATAGGGCATTGCCAGCAAGAAGCACAGCTCTGTCTGCATTGTGAGCTCAAGACTGCCTGCTGAGCGTCCAAAAGCCTATGTCTATCCACCAAAGCCCAGTTTTATCCACTAGGTTTGTTCCAGTGAAATAGAGTTGTTCTTCACTAAGGTCTTTCCCATGAGAACAGTATTCCTGAAACTTCAGGTTTGTTAACCAAACTATTTTCAAAACTCAAGATTCCATACATGTATTTTATACATGAAACAAGCTAACTGTTGGTTATGTGTGTGGTGAAGAAACAAGAACATAGCTAAGATGCTGTGGCTGCAGATGCCCACTTCTGTCCTGGACTCAGGACAAGGTGTGGAGCCACCGGGCAGTTTAACCACCCTGTAAATGTTTCTGCATTTCAGCCCAGAGGGATTGACCACCACCAGCAAAAGGAGTCCTTTTGCTGAATGGAGGCTGACCTCACCTCTAATCTCAGAAGAGGTTTGGTTTTTCTCTTGAGTCATTTGCCCTGTAACCACACCTTAATATTAGCTGTGAAAGGAAGCTGGAGGAACAACTCTCCAAAAAATAAAAGTGACATTTCCTATTAATATTTCAAACAAAATGTATTCATTTTCCTTCACTTAATAACCCGACAGTAATAAGCATAATTCCAAAAACCAGCATAATTCCAGTTCAATAAAAGTAAAAAACAGAGACTAAGTGGGGGTGTTAAGGCTGTAACAGTTGGAGCTGTTTTTTAATTGCTTTTATTTCTATACAATCTTTAACGGTTACTTTCCATTTATAGTTATTGAAAAATGCTGGCTACATTCCCAGTGTTGTATATATATTTGAGTTAATCTTACACCCAGTAGCTTTTACCTCCTCCACTTCTATGCTGCGCCCACGACACGCTGGTAATCACTAGTTTGTTTTCTTTATCTGTGAGTCTGCTTCTTTTATATTATATTCACTACTTTGTTGTATATTTTAGATTCTGTTCATGAACTCCTTATTACCAAATTCAGACTCAAGTTGAAGAAAGTAGGGAAAACTGCTAGACCATTCAGGTATGACCTAAATCAAATCCCTTATGATTATACAGTGGAAGTGAGAAATAGATTTAAGGACCTAGATCTGATAGATAGAGTGCCTGATGATCTATGGAATGAGGTTCGTGACATTGTACAGGAGACAGGGATCGAGACCATCCCCATGGAAAAGAAATGCAAAAAAAGCAAAATGGCTGTCTGGAGAAGCCTTACAAATAGCACTGAAAAGAAGAGAGGTGAAAAGCAAAGGAGAAAAGAAAAGATATAAGTATCTGAATGCAGAGTTCCAAAGAATAGCCAGAAGAGATAAGAAAGCCTTCTTCAGCGATCAATGCAAAGAAATAAAGGAAAACAACAGAATGGGAAAGACTAGAGATCTCTTCAAGAAAATTAGAGATACCAAGGGAACATTTCATGCAAAGATGGGCCTGATAAAGGATAGAAATGGACTGGACCTAACAGAAGCAGATGATATTAAGAAGAGGTGGCAAGAATACACAGAAGAACTGTACAGAAAAGATTTTCAAGACACAGATAATCATGATGGTATGATCATTAATCTAGAGCCAGATATCCTGGAATGTGAAGTCAAGTGGGCCTTGGAAAGCATCACTACGAACAAAGCTAGTGGAGGTGATGGAATTACAGTTGAGTTGTTTCAAATCCTGAAAGATGATGCTGTGAAAGTGCTGCACTCAATATGCCAGCAAATTTGGAAAACTCAGCAGTGGCCACAGGACTGGAAAAGGTCAGTTTTCATTCCAATCCCAAAGAATGGCAATGCAAAGAATGTTCAAACTACGGCACAATTGCACTCATCTCACACGCTAGTAAAGTAATGCTCAAAATTCTCTGAGCCAGGCTTCAGCAATGTGTGAACCGTGAACTCCCTGATGTTCAAGCTGGTTTTAGAAAAGGCAGAGGAACCAGATGAAATTGCCAACATCCGCTGGATCATGGAAAAAGCAAGAGAGTTCCAGAAAAACGTCTATTTCTGCTTTATTGACTATGCCAAAACCTTTGACTGTGTGGATCACAATAAACTGTGGAAAATTCTGAGAGAGATGGGAATACCAGACCACCTAACCTGCCTCTTGAGAAATCTGTATGCAGGTCAGGAAGCAACAGTTAGAACTGGACATGGAACAACAGACTGGTTCCAAATAGGAAAAGGAGTACGTCAAGGCTGTATATTGTCTCCCTGCTTATTTAACTTATATGCAGAGTACATCATGAGAAACGCTGGACTGGAAGAAACACAAGCTGGAATCAAGATTGCCGGGAGAAATATCAATAACCTCAGATATGCTGATGACACCACCCTTATGGCAGAAAGTGAGGAGGAGCTAAAAAGCCTCTTGATGAAAGTGAA
>SJYX01006046.1:268400-285382 GCA_006410675.1 Oreotragus oreotragus
AACAAAGTACAGTGATCTATTACAAAAGAGAAAATTCATTAACTCAAAAAGTCTAGTATTGCTAACCTTAAAAACTACTGTATTTCCTTTTTTATATTCCAAATACATTGATTAATATATTCCTGGGTGCCTAAGGATTGGAGAAGGAAATGGCAACCCACTCCAGTGTTCTTGCCTGAAGAATCCAGGGACGGGGGAGCCTGGTGGGCTGCCGTCTATGGGGTCACACAGAGTTGGACACGACTGAAGTGACTTAGCAGCAGCAGCAGCCTAAGGATATGGAGGCCTGGCAGCAATCATTGACTCAACAATGAGAAAAGCCCTATGCTAATACTCCAAACTCTCTGTGCTGTTTATGGTTGAGAGATTGTCACACAAGCTAGTCTGTCAGCAGAGAGGTTTGACCTGAGACACCCTTGTCCCACCCAGGGCAGAGGATTAGCAGCAATTATTGACACAACAAATGAAAAAACCCTTCACCAATATAATTCCCAACCAACCCACTATACTAATAATTTCTAACCTCCCACAAGAATTTGCCTTTAGTAAGTCTAAAACATCTCGTGCCTCTCACGATCGGCGGGGTGGGGGGGGCTGTAAACCATCACATGCGGCCGGACGAACCTATACAGGCAGGCTAGATAACCTTCAGAGTTGGTAAGCTGAAACACTCTTGTCACGCCCAGGAATTTTTATTGACTTGGAGCTGCACGTTTACTCCTGCGAGAGAAATGGTTATGGGGGAGAGCCCCCCGGAAAGTCAAAGGTGTAGGTGAGAGCAAAAAAAAGACTCTGGTTTTGGGGTAGATTTTTGGGAACAGGGGGTCTCCTGAGGCTTGATCACGCCTTTGCATGTGCCGAAGCCTCCTTCCTCGTGACCTTTGCCATGGGCGGAGTTCCTCCCACTGGCCCCCGGCACTGGGCACCCAAGATCTGTCAGTGCTCCTGCATGGGTTCTGTCTCAGGCTGAAAGCAGCCTGCACAGGCCACTCTGAGACTAGGACCAAATCAAGACATCCCAATTTTCAGATCATCTGTACACAAACCTAAACCCTGCTGTCACACAAAAATGGCCAAATGTCTGCTTTCTAGCTAATGTGAGAAATTGCTGTTTATTTATCCTTCTCAGCTTTAACTTTCGGTTCATTCCAGTATGTGAGTGGACAGGACTTAGTAAAACTTTCAGTCACAGACTAGTCTGTTTCCTGGCTCTTCTGTACGTCTGTGTCCAGCCTGGTCAGTGTCGTGTGTCCATTAGAGGAAACCAGAGCAGGGGAGAGCCACCCCAGTCTATCCAGCTGGCCCCTTTCTGTTCATGTGTCCCTGAGACCTGCCCTGGGCTCCGTCTACACTTGGGTCAGGTCCTTTGTCTCGGATGATGGGCCTTTGGCCAAGCTGTAGTGACGCAGAGTCGCTGGAGCTCTGTTTACAAGTGGCCCAGTTCCCCTGGAACATCTCAGGACTAAGCACATACCTCCTTCAGTTTTGAGGTGATGCTGGCATGGACACCTCTCTCACTTTTACAGTCTTACCAGGCCGCTTCAGATAGCAGGGCAGCTTCAGGCATGAATAAGAAGGTTCTTTTAAGAGGCACCTTAGAGCAAAACTAGAAGAGCCTCACAAGATGATCATCTTGTTTATCTAAAAGGGCCATCACTTTCTGTATTGGAGGAAATAATAGAGCTTTTTAATGGTGTAGAATGATCAAATTGCCAAAAGCCCAGGAAATGTCGAAACGAGCTGCATATTACCCACTTTTCTTGTGTGTTTATATCACCATTTCTTTTACCTACATCTAAACATTGCCAGTCCATTCTGAAGGAGATCAACCCTGGGATTTCTTTGGAAGGAATGATGCTAAAGCTGAAACTCCAGTACTTTGGCCACCTCATGAGAAGAGTTGACTCGTTGGAAAAGACTTTGATGCTGGGAGGGATTGGGGGGCAGGAGGAGAAGGGGACGACTGAGAATGAGATGGCTGGATGGCATCACTTACTCGATGGACGCGAGTCTGAGTGAACTCCGGGAGTTGGTGATGGACAGGGAGGCCTGGCGTGCTGCGATTCATGGGGTCGCAAAGAGTCGGACACGACTGAGTGACTGAACTGAACTGAACTGAACTGAACTGAAACATTCTTGCCAGGAACACAGTTAGCCCTTTAGCAATGATAATTGTACACTTGTTACCTTTTCATATTATTTTTGATTACTCTTTCTTTTTTATTTATTTTTTCTTCCTTTGAGAAAATTTTCCACCTGGGAAAGATTGATCAAAAATAAATCATTCACTCTTTCATGTATATCATTTTCACCAGTAGTTAAAAATATCTAAAAGAAAGAAAAAGTTATTAATTTATATTTCTTTTTGTGAATGCTTAAAAGTCCTTTTACAAAATAGCCTTTGTTGCTAAAGTCATGAGCTTAAAAAATAGCCTTGTTTCTAAAATAAAAGATAAGTTTGGGATGCAATTAAAGTCTTTAAAAATTAGTTTGCCATGTAAAAATAATGTGCATATAATATTTTGGTTTATATAAGACCACCACTAGGCATTTTCCTGATTCAAACTTATTAAAATTCCTATGTAAGTTTTGTGAGTTAAGCATGTTTTCCATAATTTCTTTAGAATTGAATACTATATGCACAAAATTGGATTTTGTTAAATACAATGATAATAGATGCATTTTTACAGAGTTTAATTTTATAGTATTCTCACAATGCAAAAAGATCCTAACAGGGGACTTTCCTAACGGTCCAGTGGTTAAGACTCTGAGCTTTCAATACAGAGGCCAATCCCTGGTCCAGGAACTAAGATCCCATGTGTCACAGAGTAAAGGTCAAAAAAATAAATAAAATAAAGAAAGTTACTCAAGCAATATTTTTTACAATCCATAACAATTTAGTGTATTAACTAAATTTTAATTTCCAGATACTTAGTTAACTTTTGGGCTTCCCTGGTATCTCAGCTGATAAAGAATCCACCGGTAATGCAGGAGACCCCAGTTCAATTCCTGGATTATGAAGATCACCTGGATAAGGGATAGGCTACCCACTCCAGTATTCTTGCTTGGAGAAAAACCAAGGACAGGGGAGCCTGGAGGGCTACAGTCCATGGGGTCGCAAAGAGTCAGACATAACTGAGCAGCTAGGCACACAGCACAGATAATTTCAGAACTTAGACAAATTATTAAGTTAATTGAATAATCTCTGAACAAATAGACATTTTCTAAACAAGAAATAAGTACAAAACACTAATTTCTAAATATAATTTTAATTCATCTTATTTCTTAAGATGGCAGTAGATTAACCATATACCAGATGCCTCCTTGCTGGCTAGGGATTGAGGTTCCCTTTTGGCCCTTGGTAGTTACTTTCAGGTTCGTGCACCAAGAAATCTACTTACCAAGCCCAATCCTCTCATTTCTCCTACATCTGCCATGGTCTGCGTGTGTCCCTTCAACAATTTATAAGTTGAAGCTTAACCCACAAGGTAATGGTATTAGGAGGCAAGATGATTGGGTGGTGCTTAAGTCATGAAGGTGGAGCCCTCATAATTGGGGTTGAAGTGAAGTGAAGTAGCTGAGTCGTGTCCGACTCTTTGCGACCCCATGGACTGTAGCCTATCAGGCTCCTCCCTCCATGGGATTCTCCATGCAAGAATACTGGAGTGGGTTGCCATTTCCTTCTCCAGGGGATCTTCCTGACCCAGGGATTGAACCCAGGTCTCCCACATTGCAGGCAGATGCTTTAACCTCTGAGCCAAAAAAGACATCTCAGGGCTTCTTTACCCCTTCTTCTGTGTGAGAACACAACGAGGAGTCAGCCATCGGCAACCTGGAAAAGGGCCCTCACTTGATCATGCTAATATAGGATCATTGACTTACAGACTCCAGAAGTGTGAGGAACAGCTTTCTGTTGGCAATAAGCCACCAGGTATGTTGCCTTCCATTACAGTAGCCTGAATTGGGGAAGACACTGACCTCTGGATCCTCTTCAGAGGACTTGATTGATTAAGTCAGGCCCATCCACACTGAAGCACAGGGTACCACACAAGTGTGCAGCTGGGGGAGCAGAGGTGATGAGGGCCACTGTGGAAGGTTACTGATGACCAGCACATAAGCAGGAACAGCAACTATCCACAAAACCTTTGTTTCCAGGATTCCAGATCCACAAGCTCCCCTTTTCTGTTCTCGAAAGTTCTAGATATGGATATTGTCAGGGGATTTTTCTTACTCCAGTCTTTTTCAAGACGCAGTAGCAAGACATGCCTACCTAGTTTCAAAACTGTGGCATCAAGAGAAGAATATGTGTAAATCTCTGATTTCAGTCTGGGATTTTTCACTAAACTTAAGAGTTTTCTTTGCAGATGGGACCTGTGAAGCATATTTTTCTCTTTTTACATAGTAAATATCTGTTGCTTTTTTTTTTTTTTGAAAGCTATCACCAGTCCGTCTAGTCAAGGCTATGGTTTTTCCAGTGGTCATGTATGGATGTGAGAGTTGGACTGTGAAGACGGCTGAATGCCGAAGAATTGATGCTTTTGAACTGTGGTGTTGGAGAAGACTCTTGAGAGTCCCTTGGACTGCAAGGAGATCCAACCAGTCCATTCTAAAGGAGATCAGCCCTGGGATTTCTTTGGAAGGAATGATGCTAAAGCTGAAACTCCATTACTTTGGCCACCTCATGCGAAGAGTTGACTCATTGGAAAAGACTTTGATGCTGGGAGGGATTGGGGGAGGGAGGAGAAGGGGATGACAGAGGATGAGATGGCTGGATGGCATCATTGACTCAATGGACGTGAGTCTGAGTGAACTCCGGGAGTTGGTGATGGACAGGGAGGCCTGGAGTGCTGCAATTCATGGGGTCACAAAGAGTCGGACGTGACTGAGCGACTGAACAGAATCTCCACTCACATTGCTTATTTTTATTTAAAAGCAGTCATCACCTCTTTTTTTACCTGAAAAAAGAGAATTGCATGATTCCTTAACCTCTATCAGGGGACTATTCATGTCCCACAGATGCATATTCTTTTGGATCATCCTGATTTCTACATATGGAAAGTTTACACTTATAGAGAAAAACTAAAGCATGTTAAAGAGGTTATACTACCACAGGCAGATCTAAATTTGTCCTTGAAATAAAAGTATTTCACAAAAGTAGATCAGTTTAGACAATTAAATTAATTGACTTTGCCCAGATCTCTTATCTGACAAAAGATAAAAGAGCAAATTTTATACTAATGGGAGGTATATTATTTCATGAATTTGAATTTCTTTAGAAACAAACATTTCCTAATCACTCTTGGCACCCATATCAAATAAGTCATGTGTGCCTGCTGTCACTTCAGTCATGTCCAACTCTTTGTGACCCCATGAACTGTATCTCACCAGGTTCCTCTGTCCACGGAATTCTCCAGGCAAGAATACTGGAGTGAGTTGCCACGCCCTCCTCCAGGGGATCTTCCTGACCCAGGGATCAAACCTGCATCTCTTAGTCTATCTGCATTGGCAGGCGTGCTCTTTAGCACTAGCACCACCTGAGAAGCTCCAAAATGAATCATAAGATACAACATCTTGAGAGGCTTTGCTATTAATTAAGGAGATAATCATAATAAAGGGAGCGGTTAGCAAATATGCTTTGTTGTCTTACCTGCAGTAGCAGAAAAAAATGTGAACTTGACATAGATCCAATATTGATCAACACATTTTAAAAATTATGGATGGAGGTGGTTTTCAGTACAGGCCCATCTGCCAATGGTACAGTCCTGTCAACTGTACCCACTGGACATAGGCTGAAATGAATGCCCTGGGGCCATGTTGATCACTTCCAAATGGGCTATGACTCCATTCTGATTCTTGTTTAGTCTTTAAGTGAGTTGCTTCTGTTGCTAGAAAATAATGACTATCATAGTTATAAACATTAACAAAGTTAAAACTCACTCTTCTTTTTCCAACTTCTATATTCCAAGGGCATATATTTTACTGATACTATATCCAGGTGCCCTGAGAAGCTGACTTTCATGCTCAGATTTCTCCTTTTGTACACAAGTTCAGGTGGGAAAGAGAGAGAGAGAAACTAGGGGAATTATAAAACCAAATTATTAAAACTCAAGATCTTTCAAAATTTCAAAAGCCTTCAAATGCTAGGCTCCACCTGATAGCAAGCTTAGGAGTCATGCAATATTCCAGGTTTAATACCAGTAGGTGCATTCTGAATTTCCAGAACACTCCACCACATGATTTGCTTATAAACTGAAGTCTGAGCTTTGGTTTTCTGAAAGGACAAAAGAGAAACCCCGATCTTGAGCTAAGTGGAACGGCCTTATCCCACACTTTAAACAACTAACAGAGTAGTAGATCTCCAAGGCACTGATCCTTGAATTCATATTTCTTAACTTAAAGGGCCAATATCAATGCATCTTGACCATTTGCTACCATTTCATCTGGTTGTCCTAAATTGAGGGCTTTTAGGAATCATCCCAACTATGCTGATATATATAGCTGCCACCCAAATGCTGGAACAAAGCATTCATTAACAAGTAGATGATCTGTATATCAAATGATAGAACAGAATTAAATAATTTTCTTATTCTTTAGCCTCTCTCCTCTGATGTTGATCTCACCTCTTATTACAACTCAGTACTCTCTGGAACCACAGCTCTCCACTGGGGACAGTTTTTTGTCAGAGGGGGGATTTGGCAAAGTCTGGAGATATTTGTGATGTCATAACCAGAGGCAGGAGAGCTGCTAGTAATGTCTAGTGGGGAATGACCAGAGATGCAACGCAACATGCTACAATGCAGAAGATGGCCCAAAGACAAAGAATGTCTGGCCTGAAATACCAGCAGTGCTGAGGCTGAGAAACCTGCTCTAGAACAGTGGCATCAGGTCGCTTGTCTTTGGCTTACTATATTTAACTTATTGTTTAAATTCTTATATGATTTTAGATTTACAGAGTATTGAATTCTGGTACAGAGAATTCTTGTAGATCATTCCCATACTTCTTTGCTAACATGATTATAGAACAATTATCAAACTGGAAACTGACTTTGGTTAATATTAAGATACAGAATCTACTGTAATTTCACCATTTCCCTACTAACACCCTTTTTCCTTCTCCATCATCCCATCCAGGACATCTTTTGCATTGACTTGTCAGTCTTCTTATTCTCTTCCAATCTGTCGGCACATGACCCAGACATGTTTGAACAGGACCTTTATCTTATTTGGGTGGATGTTCTCAATTTGAATCTGTCTGACGTGTTCTCATTATTAGATGGAGGATTATGCATTACCAGGAAGGATCCCATATCACTCTTCGCAGTCCATGGTTCTGTGGTACATGTTCTTTTTTTTTTTAATTTTTATTTTTACTTTATTTTACTTTACAGTACTATATTGGTTTTGGCATACATTGACATGAATCCGTCATGGGTGTACATGAACTCCCAAACATGACCCCCCCCCCACCTCCCACCCCACATCATCATGTTCTTAGTTTATATTTCTGTTCAGGTTAATCTTTATCACTTGGTCATGCTGTCTTATTTATAAGTAAAACTGTTATTTATGTCAGTGTGGAATCATAGATATTTATATTATTCCTTTGTTTATAATGCAATGTTTATTTAAATTTTTGCTCAAGTCATTCCAATTTGAGCCAATGGAATTTCTTTCAGATTGGCTTTTCAGCCTGTCTCTTTATTGTTGTTGTACTTTCTTTCTTTACATGCTTCAAACATGTAAGATACTTCTAGCTCATCTTGTTTCTTCCTGTCTCAATTATGGAATCCTTTCTACCTGAAGCCCTAATTCTTTTTAAAGAATGTTATTTAAAACCAGTGTCAGGACATAAGATATGCTCATAGTCACTGTAGTGTCATAGCCCTTTTTATCAGATGGAAGTAAGAAACATATGTAAATATACTAATTTAATACACAAATACACACACATTTGTACATATTTTTAAGTCTTTACCAATAACTTAATTCTTACATAGGTTTAAGGTATAAATTGATTTTTTTGCTTCTTTGTTTCTTACATACAGAAGCCCAATTATCCAAGCATCAATTTAGTGGAAAGAGTCTATCTTCTCTCCTTTGAACTGCTTTTTTCACTTTGGAAGAAATCTGTGGTATAGGTTTTTTTCTGAGCTCTCTGCTCTGTTCCATTGAGCTATATGTCTCTTCCTATACTTTCACCAATGCTGCATTAGTTTTAAAAATGCATCAATTTAGTGGAAAGAGTCTATCTTCTCTCCTTTGAACTGCTTTTTTCACTTTGGAAGAAATCTGTGGTATAGGTTTTTTTCTGAGCTCTCTGCTCTGTTCCATTGAGCTATATGTCTCTTCCTATACTTTCACCAATACTGCATTAGTTTTAAATACTCTACTTTTGTAATGAGTTTAGCAGTCAGGGAAGGTGAGTTCTTCAAGTTTTCTCTTTTCCAAGATTGTTGTGGCTCTTCTAGTCCTTTTGCCATTCCATACACACTCTAAAATCAACATATTACTATCCATGAAAATCCTGCTTGAATTTTGATTGGAATTACATTGGACCTTACAACTCAACATCCAGAAAACTAAGATCATGGCATCCAGTCCCATCACTTCATGGCAAATAAATGGGGAAACCATGGAAACAGTGACAGATTTTCTTTTTTGGCGCTCCAAAATCACTGCAGATGGTGATTGCAGCCATGAAATTAAAAGACGCTTATTTCTTGGAAGAAAAGCTATGACCAACTTAGACAGCATATTAAAAAGCAGAGACATCAGTTTGCTAACAAATGTCCATCTAGTCAAAGCTATGGTTTTTCTAGTAGTCATGTATGGATGTGAGAGTTGGACTATAAAGAAAGCTGAGCATCAAAGAATTGATGATTTTGAACTGTGGTGTTGGAGAAGACTTTTGAGAGTCCCTTGGACTGTAAGGAGATCCAACCCGTCCATACTAAAGAAAATCAGTCCTGAATATTCATTGGAAGGACTGATGTTGAAGCTGAAACCCCAATATTTGGCCACCTGATTCTTTGGCCTCCAGTTCTTTGGCAAAGAACTGACTCATTGGAAAAGACTTTGATGCTGGGAAAGATTGAAAGTAGGAGGACAAGGGGACAACAGAGGATAAAATGATTGGATGGCATCACCGGCTTGATGGACATGAGTTTGTGCAAACTCTGGGAGTTGGTGATGGACAGGGAGGAATGGTGTGCTGCAGTCCATGGGGTCGCAAAGAGTCAGACACAACTGAGTGACTGAACTGAACTGAACTGACATTGGACCTTTATAACAAATTAGAGGGAAGAACTGGCATCTCAGAAATTTTGAGGACCCATGAATATTGTATGCAAGTGAAAATGAAAGTTGCTCAGTCGTGTCTGATTCTTTGCAACCACACAGACTACAGAATCGATGGCATTCTTCAGGCCAGAATACTGGAGTGGGTAGCCGTTCTCTTCTCCAGGGGATTGTCCCAACCAAGGGATCGAACCCAGGTCCCGGCATTGCAGGCAGATTCTTTACCAGCTGAGCCACAAGGGAAGACCAAGAATACTGGAGTGGGTAGCTCCTTCTCCAGAGGATCTTCCCAACTCAGGAATCGAACCAGGGTCTCCTGCATTGCAAGTGGATTCTTTACCACCTGAGCTACGAGGGAAGCCCCAGTAACTTTCCCTTTATTTACATGTAGAATACATACATGCAGCTTTTGTATTACAGCCATTTTCTTCTCAAACATTAATATTGGACTTGATTGGACTGAACTAATAACTTCATCTAAATCATAAGCTAATAAAAATAAAAGAAATCTTTGGAATAAAGCATTGAATTTCCATTTATTATTGGCAGACAAATTGGGAAAAGAGGGAAGCTGATTTCAGTCTCAGAAACTGGAATTCGTTTTCTTTGCAAATTTTTTAATCCGTGTGTATAAATCTTTTTTCTTGCTTCAGTTGTCTACCTTGGTCAGGGCAGATGTAGAAAGGCAAACTAAGTGGAAGGGAAGAGAGACATTTGTGTAATCAACATTAAAGTACTGGTTTCCTTTGTCTTGTTCCTATAACAAAGGTCTTCTTAAAAGATAGATTATATCGGTTCTTGCTTTCTTTCTTTGGCATATATTGAAAAGTATAGCTATTGTTTTACTTATTAGAAAATATGAATCATTTGTGTAATCTAGAGCTTGGCCTTTGTATACCTGTCAGTAATTGGTAGTGACTGTGCAAAACAGCTCCCTGTGTTCATAACATCATCTGTTTGTTACCTCATCACAGTAAAGGTGTTATCAGTAGAATGAATTCATGCATGGTGACTGCAAGTGGACAGAGCCATGTGCTACACAAAATTCAGTGACATATTACACAGCCCTGAAGGACACTAGGTTCCATTACACCCAGAAAGTCCTTAGGCCAAGGATGAAAGACATCTTTACCCCTGCGGAGCCTAACCCATGTGAGATTCAACTGGTGATCACCTGAGTGTACTCTCCGCAGGCAGCTGACTTGAACCCGGGACTTTGCGCCCCTCCTAAGTCGCTGACACAGCAGTGTCACAGAGATTCAGTGTGTCCATCTGAGCTACATGAGATCATCTAGGCAGGATTCTTTGGTGTTTAGCAACTCACTTAACTGGATTTGGGCTGTTTTCTTTAATATGACTAGCTCCTCAACAGAAGCATAAATTGGGAGCAGAAGAGGTTAAAAAATTGAAACCAGTTAAAATTTTTTAAATTAGAAAATTCATTCATAGTTGGCATTTGATGTGGTGATGTTCAAAAGAATTTGGACACCCTTGTGTCTACAGTTTTTAAATGCATATCAATTAACTTTTATCTATGAATTTTAATGAAATAATTATTAAAATATGCATGTTACTGTATTATCTAAGAAAATTTTTAGCATAAAGTAGATTTAAATAGATACAAACTATAAAGATATACGTGTGCTAAATTTAGAAAGCTTATTTAAGCTCTTGAGAATAAATTGTTTCTTGACTATGAAATTAAAATATTTGAGTTGGAAATTAAATATATCATCACAGATAAGTAGATTTTAAAGGTGACTATTTAACAAACTTCATAAATGGGACCAAATATTATTCAAATGCTCATTTGAAGTGATTGCTAAAATGTGCAGGAGTATAAATAGAATATTTTGTAAGTTGAAAACAAAATATTAATGAAGATCTAGTGTTTTATAGCTTTAATAGTTGGCATACTAATTGTTTAAAATGCAAATAAAGTTCTGATTAGACTTCTATGTATTATATAAAATTATTAAAGATAATTCTCAAGGGCATACAGATTCTACAACATAAGTAAAGAACTAAAGAACTAAAATACATGTTCTGCTTCCCAAAGTCTGGGAACATGGTCAGAAATTTTCACATTTGAAAATGTCAAATTAATTACACAAAAAGATTGTTTTGCCGAAAGATACTTATGTGAATAAAGGATTTAGATAATCCTAGTAGAGAATGTGTAGGAAATATTTTGAGTCAGACGTTGTATTAAGAGCAGGCATCTACATTTGCAAAGCTTCAGGACAGCTGTATGGATGTGGATATTATTATTTTTCCCATATTTCAGATAATTTTCCCAAAGACCTACAACTTGTGGAAAACAGAGGGAGCTTGTAAAGTGATGAAGGCACAGCAGGTCACATCATTCCATCAAGAGCAAGGAGGCTCCTTTCATAAATGAAGAGGACCAGACTTCCCCTCTACTTAAAGCTGGAAGCATTGCATTCCTTGGATACTAGCACTCTCATTGCTGAATGACAGTCTGTAAACTAGCATGCTGATCGGGTGGGATATGCACTCAGGAGAGCTTCGTGCTCATCTGTTCTGAGTCCCTGGTCTAAAATCTCTCACTCTTGCCAGTAGAGATGGCTGTTAGGGACTTCTCAGAAGGATTTTCCTAAGACACCAAAGCCAGCAGTGGGAACATCTCTTGGTCTTGGCTGCAAGATTGTGGTCTGAGGATGAGTGCCCACATGCATTTGTCTGAGGGAAGGTTTGAGAGGAGAGCTTGACTCATGCACAAGAGACCCAGCAGCCTGAGGCCCAGTAAGTGAGCCTTGGAGTCATAGGCTGGAGCCTAAAGGCCTGAGAATCCAGAGAAGATGGGTAACTGGGAAAGCATGAAGCAGAATGGGATACATTAGAACAGCAACCTGATGCTCGCTTTTGGAAATTTCAGAAAGCACACTTTCTCGGTGGATTAGCTTCACTAAAGTGGTGGGAAGTGAGTGTATGCGTTTCCCCATCGCTCCCAACATCCGTCACAAGTCAGAGCATCTTTGCTTTCCCAGAAGGCTCACCGTGTCTTCCTCTGGATTGTGAGCTTCAGATCTGGGAGTGGGTATTTCTTCATGAGACAGGCAGACGGCCTAAGTCCTTGTGCATGCAAAGATCAAGGGCTGTTCGAAGCAGGGACTAGTGAAGGGAAAAGTCATCAAGAGAGGCACTGAGGTCAGCTGGCCAGGTACTGTTTAGGGGCAAAGCAAGATGGAGTCTTGTAATGAGATAACTTTCCTTGAAATTAAGGGTTGGTTGTCACCCCTTATTCATCCAATCAACCATTCATAGAGCCTCACTCAGGCCCACATCCAGGTGCAGGTCAAGTTGAACAATGGTTGGTGTGAGCCTTGTCCTTTAGGAAGAGTCTTAACAAACCTCTCAAAGGTACTGGAAAACTCACATGACCCCTGTCTGCTGGGCCTGCAAATTACTCGACATGACTGGATACATGACACTATTTTCCTTTATAGGAGGGAAGCAAAGCCTTGGACTGTATGTCCAGACAGCTTACTTGGCCTGTCCTGGCAGGTGGGCAGTGGGTGTTGGCAGGGGGCATTGGCTCCACAGTGGCACTTTGCAGGGATACAGTGGTGCCTTGTACAAGGAGTAGATTCCATGCCCTCCCTCCACCACCACACTGTGAGTGCCCCTCGACGAACCGATCATATATGTCTCACTCACAGTAGTGACAGCAGGTGCCTGGGGCTGGGTTTCCTCCTTCCAAGGTGGGGGATGCAGGCCCTCCCTGTGCACAGCTACAGCCTGTGAGTCCCACAGTGCAGCTAAGCAACTCTGTGTGTGTGTGTGTGTGTGTGTGTGTCTGTGTGTGTCTGTGTAGAGTGGTGAGGTCATTGGCAAATGTGTCAGGGGCTTGTTCTAGGGGTCTGAGACCAGACTGGAGACAAGTGTTAATGATATTTGGAAAGGGGAAAGCAAGAATCCATAGTTAATCCCAAATTCCTAAATTAACCCTCCCGCCTTTCCCCTTTAATAACTATATGCTTGTTTTCTGTCTATGAGCTTATTTCTGTTTTGTAAATAAGTTCATTAGTATCACTTTTTATATTCCATATATAAATAAGCAACATCATATGCACACTACTGTATAAAATAGATAACCCACAAGGGCCTACTGTATAGCATAGGAACTGTACTCCATATCTTATAGTAACCTATGAGGGAAAAGAATATATATATATATGAGATAAAGAACATACATACTTGTAATATATTATTTATAACTAAATCACTTTGCTGTACCCCCAAAACTAACACAACATTGTACATCAATTATATTACAATAAAGAAATACAGTTTTAAAAAGTAATTACGAAAAAAAAAAAAGGAGGGGATCTTAGCATGATTACTGCAGCCCCGGTCAGGTGCTACCAGGGATAAGGGAATGGGAAGTGGATTCCTTGTGTTCCTAAGATGTACTGTGTGCACTGTCAGACCATGTAGGAGTCTCAGGAGAGGAGAGGTGTGGATGTGGGGAAGGAATTTTGTGGAAAGCTTTACTTTGGCCACCTGATGCAAAGAGCTGACTCGTTGGAAAAGACCCTGATGCTGGGAAAGATTGTAGGCAGGAGGAGAAGGGGATGACAGAGGATGAGATGGTTGGATGGCATCACCGACTTGATGGACATGGGTTTGGGTAGACTCTAGCAGTTGGTGATGGACAGGGAGGCTTGGCGTGCTGCGGTTCATGGGGTCATAACATGACTGAGCAACTGAACTGAACTTAGCTTAGTTTGCTGTGTGACCAGAGGGTTGGAAAGGGATCGAGGTGCTGATCCCTGCTTCTGAGAGAGGAAGGAAGAATTTGACCTTACTCTGGGGCCTCTTTGCTACTCAAAGATGCCCAAAGGGCTCGGTTACCAGCCTCGTCTCCCAAGTACAATGGTAGGCATCACTCCACCTGATGCAGGCAGGCAAGATGCCGTGTGTGAGTCAGCTGGACCACTGAGAAGGATGCCAGCTGGCCTATTGCACCAGCTTCTGGGCATTGGAGACCTCACCCCTTTCATCCTGTCCTGCTTGGTGGGGTTCCTGAGTGACTGATGTTCATGCCTCTTATAGAGGATATTTGTTCTCCTGACCATCTTCCTTTTAGGAAGAAGAAATAAAAGTGATTCTCATTTGACTCATCCAATGTCTTCATTCTCATCTCCACACTTATTGAAATCCTATGGACTCATTTTTAGCTAGGGCTTCCCTGATATTTCAGTTGGTAAAGAATCTGCCTGCAATGCAGAAGACCTGGGTTCAATAACTGGATTGGGAAGATCCCTTGGAGAAGGGAAAGGCTACCCACTCCACTATTTTAGCCTGGAGAATACCATGGACTGTATAGTCCATGGGGTGGCAAAGGGTCAGACACAGCTGAAGGACTTTAATTTCACTTCATCTTAGATCACAAATCTCATCATTGGAGATACTTGGGCACAGAGCCTGGGATTGCAAAGATGGCCTTGCTCTATTTTTTCACTTTGTCCAGAGCACCTTTTCCTCATTACCAGTCACTGGGAACAGGAATCTTGGTATGAGTAAATTTTCCCAGAAATCATTTTGAGATGGAGTCCACCAGACTCTGTTGCACATCTCCTCGGTAATATTACACTCAGCAAATAGAGAGGGGATGGTAGTGGTCCAGCTTGTGAGTGAGACCTAGAGCTGCCTGGCCCTCCAGGACAACTACCCCCCACCCCAACTTCTGGTTGCAGGTCACAGAGTATCCTCTTCAGGCAATCATACCAGAAATAGTGTGATCCTCCATTTAGTAACATATGTTACTGAAGCCAATCACATGTTGGGTTCTATATCCATTTAAAAAAATTTTATTGGAGTGTAGTAGATTTACAGTGTTATGCTAGTTTCTGTCATATAGCAAGGTGAATCAGTAACACATAAGATAAGTGACAACTGGCAAGACTGATATATTCTGCTAATGGAAATGATATGGAAATGACACCATTTCGAAGATCAACATTTTCATATGCAAAATATATCCATGTCAGTGTAAGTGAACTTTAATTATTATCCTTTTTTCTCCTCCATACATATTTATCCTTGCCATTTAGTGATGCCATGTTCTTTAGCTATGTGTAAAGTCTGACTTCTTTCTCCCTGGCACCATATTAGCTGCCAGCTCTGTTCCAGCTGTACAATATCCATGCAGGTTTTGGTGTGCTTCTTATTGAAAATGGCTCTCTTTTCCAGCTCCTGAAATTTTTAGAGTGAGAAGTTGCTCTCACATCCTTTTATTTGACATTTTAGACCTACCATGTCTGCATATTAGTCACAAAAAGTCTTGCCCCTTAAAAGATGAGATGCTTGAAAGCCAAAGGAAACAAGGGCAGAAGCAAATTTTCTCTAGACACAGAGAGAAGATGGTTTTAATGTAATGTCTTTTGATATATCAGAGTAATATACAGGTTCTCTTCCTGAAATACACACACACACACACACACACACACACAGAGTAAAAAGCTTTGGAGCAAAGGAAAAAGTCATCTTGCTTTAGTTTTAACCTTAAAATCTTTTTTACTTTCCATTCACAAGACCTTAAGAGATAGATGGGACCCCAAAGGCTACCTAAACAGTTTGCACAGAAGCAGAGTTCTCTTTTATAACAGCTGCAGAAGATCACTGATTCATCCTTTTACCATTGGAAATAAGGAGCTCAGAAGTCTAGGAACTGGCACATACTACTCCTGGACAATGCTTATTATTCAAAATGTTTTTCTTTTAATCTGAAGGTCAAATCATTTCTTTGAAATTCCCACCACTTGTCCCAATCCTACTACAGAATGGAAAATCTTTTATTGCCCCCTAAGAAGTCCTTCATACATTTGATGACAGTGTCATAAATTCCTAAATTATCTTTTATGTGACACACTTTCTAAATATATTCTTTCATTTAACATTTATCCGATACCTATCTTATCTTTCAGAATCTCATGCTTGTCGCTGGAGACAGAGGTGAAGGGGATGACCTCTGCATTTGGTCTATCAGGAAAGATGCTCAAAGAGAAGTGAAGCATTGAATAATTATATATATTCTGACTCTTTGTGACCCTATGGACTGTAGCCCATTGGGCTCGTCTGTCCATGGGATTTTCCAGGCAAGATTACTGGAGTGGATAGCCATTCCCTTTTCCAAGGAAGGAAATCCAAGGGTTGAACCCATATCTCCTGCATTGGCAGTTGGGTTCTTTACCGCTACCACCACCTGGGCAGCACATATATGTATGTGTGTGTGTGTATACATGTATATATATATCTGTCTCTTATACACATCTAGATGTGTATAAGAGACAGAATTTCACCATTTCCCTACTAACACCCTTTTTCCTTCTCCATCATCCCATCCAGGACATCTTTTGCATTGACTTGTCAATCTCCTTATTCTCTTCCAATCTGTCGGCACATGACCCAGACATGTTTGAACAGGACCTTTATCTTATTTGGGTGGATGTTCTCAATTTGAATCTGTCTGACGTGTTCTCATTATTAGATGGAGGATTATGCATTACCAGGAAGGATCCCATATCACTCTTCGCAGTCCATGGTTCTGTGGTACATGTTCTTTTTTTTTTTAATTTTTATTTTTACTTTATTTTACTTTACAGTACTGTATTGGTTTTGGCATACATTGACATGAATCCGTCATGGGTGTACATGAA
>SJYX01006046.1:309958-369232 GCA_006410675.1 Oreotragus oreotragus
TGAATTTAACTCAGATGACCATTATATCTACTACTGTAAGCAGGAATCCCTTAGAAGAAATGGAGTAGCCATCATGGTCAACAAAAGAGTTCAAAATGCAGTGCTTGAATGCAATCTCAAAAATGACAGATGATTTCTGTTCATTTCCAAGGCAAACCATTCAATATCACAGCAATCCAAGTCTATGCCCTGACCAGTAATGCTGAAGAAGCTGAAGTTGAATGGTTCTATGAAGACCTACAAGACCTTTTAGAACTAATACCCAAAAAAGTTGTCCTTTTCATTATAGGGGACTGGAATGCAACAGTAGGAATTCAAGAAATACCTGGGGTAACAGGCAAGTTTGGCCTTGGAATATGGAATGAAACAGGGCAAAGGTTAATAGAGTTTTGCCAAGATAATCCACTGGTCATAGCAAACACCCTCTTCCAACAACACAAGAGAAGACTCTACACATAGACATCACCAGATGGTCAACATCAAAATCAGACTGATTATATTCTTTGTGGCCAAAAATGGAGAAGATCTATACAGTCAACAAAAACAAGGCCAGGAGCTGACTGTGGCTCAGATCATGAACTCCTTATTGCCAAATTCAGACTTAAATTAAAGAGAATCATTAAAAGGATATTAAAACAAGACAGGCAAGTTGCTGTATAACACAGGGATCTCAGTCTGCTGTTTTTGAAGACCTAGAGGGAGGGGATGAAGGGATTTGTGGCAGGGAGGCTGAAGAGGAAGAGGATTAGAATTATACTTATGGCTAATTCAACTGTTGTATGACAGAATCCAATATAACATTGTAAAGCAATTATTCTCCTATTAAAAATAAAATTAAAAAACAACAACGAATAAAAAACAAGACAGGCGATATTCATAGTGGCTTGGAACAGGCATAAGTGAATTATTTACAGAGAAGTAGACAGATTCAGAATATGCATTTAAGGAATAATCAACAGCAATGCTTACTAATAACTTGGATGTGGATTATTTGAGAAAGAGAGGAATCGAGGATGTATCCAGGTCTATAGCTTAAGTATCTGGGATTATGGAAAAGCTCACTTATTAAATTGATTAATTGGCTTTTATATAATTGATTAATGTATTTTCCCTTGATTATTATGGGTCATTTTTTTTTCTTGCTTCTTTTCATATGTGGTAGATTTTTTATTGGATCCCAGACATTATTAATTTTACCTTTTCACATGCTGGATATTTTTGTTTTCCTATATGTATTCTTAAACTTGTCCTAGGTTGAAGGCAAGTTACTTGATCTTTTGAGTCTTGCTAGAATGAACCAGAACAATATTTACTTGAGGGTTAACTATTCCCTACTAACTAGGAAAGAGTCTTCTGTATACTCTTATTTCTTTTGAATTATGAACTTTACCAGTGGGAATAAGTACTGTGCCTGGCTGTCTTTTCCTATTGTATACCTTTCTTTCTAATCCTATGAGTGGCTTTTACCAATCTCTGGTAGTTTCCTTACATATATATTCTATTCAGTACTCAACTGAATTCTCAAGGAAAATACTCTGTATACATTCAACATTCTCCCTCTTTCCAACTTCTTCTTCTCTGGTATATTGTTTTTGGAATTCCGTCTGCTTCAATTACCCTGTAATTTCAGCAACATCTCAGCTTGAGTCTGCTCTTCTCTGTCTAGGTCCCTTCACTGCTCTTTTACTATGTCTTGATACAGTAAACTAGAGCAGTTATAAGTAGTATTTCATTATTTCCTGTTGCTCAGATCCCACTATCTTTTTTGCCATATGTCAAGGATTTGAAAAATAATTTATTGCGTATATTTTTCATAGCAAACACCCTCTTCCAGCAACACAAGAGAAGACTCTACACATGGACATCACCAGATAGTCAACACCGAAATCAGATTGATTATATTCTTTGCAGCCAAAGATGGAGAAGCTCTATACAGTCAACAAAAACAAGACCAGGAGCTGACTGTGGCTCAGATCATGAACTCCTTATTTCCAAATTCAGACTGAAATTGAAGAAAGTAGGGAAAACCGCTAGACCATTTAGGTATGACCTAAATCAAATCCCTTATGATTATACAGTGGAAGTGAGAAATAGATTTAAGGGCCTAGATCTGATATATAGAGTTCCTGATGAACTATGGAACGAGGTTCGTGACGTTGTACAGGAGACAGGGATCAAGACCATCCCCATGGAAAAGAAATGCAAAAAAGCAAAATGGCTGTCTGGAGAAGCCTTACAAATAGCACTGAAAAGAAGAGAGGCGAAAAGCAAAGGAGAAAAGAAAAGATATAAGCATCTGAATGCAGAGTTCCAAAGAATAGCAAGAAGAGATAAGAAAGCCTTCTTCAGCAATCAATGCAAAGAGATAGAGGAAAACAACAGAATGGGAAAGACTAGAGATCTCTTCAAGAGAATTAGAGATACCAAGGGAACATTTCATGCAAAGATGGGCTCGATAAAGGATAGAAATGGTATGGACCTAACAGAAGCAGAAGATATTAAGAAGAGGTGGCAANACTGTACAGGAGGCAGTGACCAAAACCATCCCAAAGAAAAAGAAATGCAAGAAGGCAAAGTGGTTGTCTAAGGGGGTGTTACAAATGGCTGAGAAAAGAGAAGCAAAAGGCAAGGGAGAGAGGGAAAGATATATCCGACTGAATGCAGAGTTCCAGAGAATAGCAAGGGGAGATAAGAAAGCCTTCTCAAGTGAACAATGCAATGAAAGAAAGTGAAAGCTGCTCATTCATGTCCAACTCTTTGCGACCCTATGGATTGTAGACCAGTCACCTGTCTCCCAGGCTCCTCTGCCCATGGGATTCTCCAGGCAAGAATACTAGAGTGGGTTGCCATTCCATACCAGGGGATCTTCCTGACCCAGGGATCAAACCCAGGTCTCCTGTATTGCAGGCAGATTCTTTACCATCTAAGCCACCAGGGAAGCCCAAATGTAAAGAAATAGAGGAAAACAATACAATGGGAAAGACTAGAGATTTCTTCGAGAAGAACCTTGAACCACCTCATAAAAAAGTTGAATTGCCCTGAGGTCACCATGCTATGAGGAAGCTCCAGCCACATGGAGAGGACATCTGGAAGGGTGCAGTCCAGTTCCAGCTGAATTCTGCCTTTTAGTCATCCCAACCCAGGTGCCAGACATATGAGTGAAGAAGCCCCTAGAAGATTCTATCTCTCAGCTGTTCAAGTCTCCCAGCTGAGGCCCCAGCCACAGTGGAACAGAGGCAACCCAGCCCTGTCCAAATTCCTGATCCAGAGAATCTGAGAGCATGATTACAGCAGTTACTAGTTTATCCAACCATTGAAGTGGTTTGTTATGCAGCAAGAGGTAAATAAAACACAGTTCTACCCATTAAGTTTCCAGCAGTGCAGTGTAGGGACAACCCAAATAACTCTGGCATTCAGACATCAAAATAGCCATGAAAAAAATATATGATTTAGAGAAACAGGGTCTGGGCTCAAACACCACCTATAACCATGCATTGACAAAATGGTCTTATGCTGGTCATTCAAATACTCTCCTTTGCATTTTTTCCTTCTACAAAATGGGAATAATGTTCACAGTAATAACCTCATCACAAGCACACCCTGCTGCTGTCAACAGAGTGAAAAAGGCCCTTTCTGAAATGTTTTCTTGAAGTGAAGAAAATAATTTTAAGCAATGTACAAAGACTGGTGTGAGTTACACACACACACAGACACACACACACTGCCAGTTCCCCCTTTCTGAAGACAATGGATGCCTTTTATACAAGTTACAGAGAGAAATGAAACACATCAATCTGGTTGGATTTTTTTTTTCTTTCTTTCCTTAAATATACTCCTTTACTAAAGTTTTAAAATTACACAATGGCTTCCAAAGATCTAATCACTAGATTTCTTCTTAAGATTCCAGGTTAAAAATACCTTAAACACATGTCTTCTGTCAGTCAAATCATAATGCAAAAGATACTGTACCATTCTCAATATAAGTTGAGAATATTTATTTCCCTAAGGAAAAATTCTCCGACATCTTGATTTTGTTTCCTTAGGGGCTTTGACAAGCTATATCGTGGGGCCAAAAATCCTGAGTGTCTTCCCAGCTTCCAGATCCCAAGACCAAGGCCCTCAGCCCTGCCCTCCATGGGGACAGAATGCTGGGGGAGGAGCCCCAAGAAGGCTGTTCGATCTTACTTCTTTGAAGCTGGGTAGCAGCAGCATCCACCACCCGGCACATCACTGTGAAGCTCTCATACATTATTTCATTCATTTGTTCAGCACATGTGCAATGAGTCCTTGTAACAACTACACTGGGCCCAGGGAGGAGCCACAGAAGTGACTTGGAGGCAGTCCTGCCTGCAGGGAGGTCACCATGCCATGAGAGGACTGGGAGAGAGAACACACGGTTGGTACCGTGTGATGCGTGCCACCAGAGTGGATGCTTACAGAGCCCTGGAGACACAGAAGCAAGAACTGCTGACGAGCTTTTGTGGAGGAGACAGGGAAGGCTTTGTAAGGAGGAGCCACATGAGCAGACTTGAGCTGCACCAATTAAAGAGAGAGGGAAGGCAAATCCAGGAAGAGGAAAGAGTGTGTAAGTTACACTGAAGACAAGATTCAGTTTTGGAAACACAGGCTGGAATCAAGATTGCCGGGAGAAATATCAATAACCTCAGATATGCTGATGACACCACCCTTATGGCAGAAAGTGAAGAGGAACTAAAAAGCCTCTTGATGAAAGTGAAGGAGGAGAGCGAAAAAGTTGGCTTAAAGCTCAACATTCAGAAAACGAAGATCATGGCATCCGGTCCCATCACTTCGTGGGACATAGATGGGGAACCAGTGGAAACAGTGTCAGACTTTATTTTTTTGGGCTCCAAAATCACTGCAGATGGTGACTGCAGCCATGAAATTAAAAGACACTTACTCCTTGGAAGAAAAGTTATGACCAACCTAGACAGCATATTCAAAAGGAAAGACATTACTTTGCCGACTACGGTCTGTCTAGTCAAGGCTATGGTTTTTCCTGTGGTCATGTATGGATGTGAAAGTTGAACTGTGAAGAAAGCTGAGTGCCGAAGAATCGATGCTTTTGAACTGTGGTGTTGGAGAAGACCCTTGAGAGTCCCTTGGACTGCAAGGAGATCCAACCAGTCCATTCTGAAGGAGATCAACCCTGGGATTTCTTTGGACGGAATGATGCTAAAGCTGAAACTCCAGTACTTTGGCCACCTCATGCGAAGAGTTGACTCATTGAAAAAGACTCTGATGCTAGGAGGGGTTGGGGGCAGGAGGAGAAGGGGACAATAGAGGATGAGATGGCTGGATNTCCCATCACTTCGTGGGACATAGATGGGGAACCAGTGGAAACAGTGTCAGACTTTATTTTTTTGGGCTCCAAAATCACTGCAGATGGTGACTGCAGCCATGAAATTAAAAGACACTTACTCCTTGGAAGAAAAGTTATGACCAACCTAGACAGCATATTCAAAAGGAAAGACATTACTTTGCCGACTACGGTCTGTCTAGTCAAGGCTATGGTTTTTCCTGTGGTCATGTATGGATGTGAAAGTTGAACTGTGAAGAAAGCTGAGTGCCGAAGAATCGATGCTTTTGAACTGTGGTGTTGGAGAAGACCCTTGAGAGTCCCTTGGACTGCAAGGAGATCCAACCAGTCCATTCTGAAGGAGATCAACCCTGGGATTTCTTTGGACGGAATGATGCTAAAGCTGAAACTCCAGTACTTTGGCCACCTCATGCGAAGAGTTGACTCATTGAAAAAGACTCTGATGCTAGGAGGGGTTGGGGGCAGGAGGAGAAGGGGACAATAGAGGATGAGATGGCTGGATGGCATCACAGACTCGATGGATGTGAGTCTGAGTGAACTCTGAGAGATGGTGATGAACAGGGAGGCCTGGCGTGCTGCGATTCATGGGGTCGCAAAGAGTCGGACACCACTGAGCGACTGAACTGAACTGAATGTGGCCAGAAGCTTGAGGTGGGGCCACAGGAGACAGGCCTGGAGATAAGTCAGAGACCAGATTACTAAATGCCCTGGAGCCATGGGGGACGGGTTTCATAAGATTTTATCCATCAGAAGTCATGAAGGGACCTAAAGAGTTTTGCATAGGTGGTCAAGACCAGCTTTACTTTTTGGGAAGACCCTGGGGCAGTTGTGTGGAAGATGCACTGAGGGGCCAAGATCAGGGCCAGGATCAGAGCCATGATGACCAGGGCCAGGGAGGGCCCAGCTGCAGTAGAATAGGGGCAAAGGAAGGACAGGGAAGGTTCCAGAAGTCTTGAGTAGTAGAAGGGACAGAACTTGGCAACTCAATGGCTTGGGGGGAAGGAAGATTCTGTGGGAGGAGGGAAAAGTTTGGATCACCAATTTTTGATGTTCTGGAAGCAGCCCCCAGGACCCTCAGAAGGGGCTAAGTCAGCCACAGGCTGATGTGTAAGCATGGCGGAGATGCCAGGCTCCTTCAGTATCCATCACAGTCCACGGATCCTCCACACTGGCCCGGACACTGTGGGAAGAAAAATGGAGGACGGAGAGGACATGGGAAAGTCTCCTTTGATTTCTTCCTCCTCAGGTGGAGTCATCCCTTGGCTCGGGGAGGCTGGAGGCTCTGTTCCTACCCTGAAGATTTCCCATGTTCACTGAGCTCAGGCTTCCACCCTTTCACCTTCTGTGGATGACCCAGGCGGCATCTTGGGAGGGTGGAAAACTCATCCCACCCATGGTAGGGATGGGAGAGGAAGCAGCTGGGTAGGTCAAGTCAGGGTTGAGGTGGGTGAGGGTGAGCAGAGAGAATCACAGAGGATGACCCTAGTGGGAAGCATCCCCCACTCAAACTGCCATGTCTCACCCCAGGAGCAAATTGGGAAGTCCTGACTTCAGGATGGAGAAGGAAATGGCAACCCACTGCAGTATTCCTGCCTGGAGAATTCCATGGGCAGAGGAGCCTGGCGGGCTACAGTCCACGCCATCACAGAGTCAGACACGACTGAACGACTAACACGACACAACTGCAGGAAGACTGAACATCCTCAGGGTGATGGTGCGAAACTGAAGTGGGGGGCGTGGAAGGAGAGGGACCAGAGGGTACCCTGGTCCCTGAGGCAGACATTTTGAGACTTGCTATCTTTCCTGAAAGGAAAGCATAGGTTTGGGGGCAGGGGCGTCAGCATGGTGTGGGCCACAGAAGGACAATGAATGGGATGCAGGACAGGGCATCCATTGTTCCCAGAATGAATTTCCTGCAGCTCCCGCCCCTCTTCTGGCCAGGAACTGGCGATTTTCTGAGGCTCTCACACCGCAGGCCCCTCTGTGACATGCAGCATGGGCTGAAAGTCTGCACACACGCTTCCTTCAGTATAAGTTGTGGCCATTTAGCTTACAGAACAACAGACTGGTTCCAAATAGGAAAAGGAGTACATCAAGGCTGTATATTGTCACCCTGCTTATTTAACTCCTATGCAGAGTACATCATGAGAAACGCTGGACTGGAAGAAACACAAGCTGGAATCAAGATTGCCGGGAGAAATATCAAAAAACCTCAGATATGCTGATGACATCACCCTTATGGCAGAAAGTGAAGAGGAACTAAAAAGCCTCTTGATGAAAGTGAAAGAGGAGAGCAAAAAAGGTGGCTTAAAGCTCAACATTCAGAAAATGAAGATCATGGCATCTGGTCCCATCACTTCATGGGAAATAGATAGGGAAACAGTGGAAACAGTGTCAGACTTTATTTTTTTGGGCTCCAAAATCACTGCAGATGGTGACTGCAGCCATGAAATTAAAAGACGCTTACTCCTTGGGAGAAAAGTTATGACTAACCTAGATAGTATATTCAAAAGCAGAGACATTACTTTGCCGACTAAGGTCCGTCTAGTCAAGGCTATGGTTTTTCCTGTGGTCATGTATGGATGTGAGAGTTGGACTGTGAAGAAGGCTGAACGCTGAAGAATTGATGCTTTTGAACTGTGGTGTTGGAGAAGACTCTTGAGAGTCCCTTGGACTGCAAGGAGATCCAACCAGTCCATTCTGAAGGAGATCAACCCTGGGATTTCTTTGGAAGGAATGATGCTAAAGCTGAAACTCCAGTACTTTGGCCACCTCATGAGAAGAGCTGACTCACTGGAAAAGACTCTGATGCTGGGAGGGATTGGAGGCAGGAGGAGAAGGGGACGACTGAGGATGAGATGGCTGGATGGCATCACGGACTCGATGGACGTGAGTCTGAGTGAACTCCGGGAGATGTGATGGACAGGGAGGCCTGGCGTGCTGCAATTCATGGGGTCACAAAGAGTCAGACACGACTGAGTGACTGAACTGAACTGTGGCCATTTAACAGCCTCAAGTAACTTGGCTCCTCCCCTCCGTTGAGCCATAAAGGTGGGAATGCAGGCAGCCTCAAAGACACGGCTGCCTATCTTAAAACAGTCATAAGGAAGCTTCAGATTTTTAATTTTGACAAGTTGGGTCTCAAAAAGAAGTGAATGCCTTCTAGAGACCTTACATTTCCAAGAAGAAGGCAGGGCCCCAGGGTTCAAGGCTACAAAGCCTTCACCCACAGGGAGACAGAGATTTATCTCAGCTACTGGTTTTGTTCAGTAGGATTACTGTTTTTCTTAGAGCTTTGGCTACAGAGTGCCCAAGTGATGAAGGACAAGCCCTGACCTTTCTTTCCCCAGAAGCCCTGGCACCATAGGGTGCAACTTTAGGGAACTGCATGTGGCATTACAAAAGTACGCCTGGGTCATAGGCACCCAGGAAGAGCTGGCATGGCTTCTGAATAAAGTGACCCCTAAGTTGAAATCCAAAAACCAGCAAAAAGTTAACCAGGGCGAGAAAAAGGGCAAAACTGTTCCATTAAGTCTAGATGATATCTAAAAGTTGGCAAACAGGCCAAGGGTTCTGTGTCATTTCAGGATGGTTTGATCTCTTTTCAACTATTCTAAAAGTTGTTCTTGCCCCATATTGCTTTTACTGAGCATGGTGATGAAGCTCTTCTACATCTGCCAGGGGCTGCAGGCTGCAGTGCCCAGAGGGGCTGCCGCATGGACCCAGCATGTCCTTGACGCCTCCTCCCTGCCCCCGCCCAGGAGCCCAGGTCAGACGAGCTGTGGTCAGGCCACTGCTCTCCAGGCTGCTTCCACGGAGCTCGGAACTCATGTGGGTAGTGAATGGTGAGTGAGGTCGCTCAGTCGTGTCCGACTCTGTGCGACTCCAAGGAGCTCGAAACTCATGTGGGTAGTGAATGGTGAGTGAGCTCGCTCAGTCGTGTCCGACTCTTTGCGACTTCACGCACTATAGCACACCAGGCTCCTCTGTCCATGGAATTTGCCAGGCAAGGGTATTGGAGTGGGTTGCCATTTCCTTCTCCAGAGGATCTTCCTGACCCAGGGGTCGAACCCAGGTCTCCCACATTGCAGGCAGATGCTTTACCATCTGAGCCATCAGGGAAGCCTTCAACTCATGGCTGCAGAACCCAAGCAGGGAGTGGTAGGGAGGAGGAGAGCAAGAACTGGTGATAATCAAGCAGTCCATGCAGAAGGACCTACCTCTGACTATGGGCATCAGGACTTTCAGCTACAAATCATCTTATACCCCTGCCTTTATTTTCCCTTCATTTGTTATCTTCATCTATTCTCCTGATTCTTCTGGTTTATTTATGTATATATCCAACGTCACTCCCCAAAAGATGTCATGCAGCCCACATACGTGAACACAGGCATCCTCCAGGAGGCAAGATTCTGCCTTTTCCCTCATCACTCTTCCCACTTAGCTCTATTACTTCATCTTTACAGATCATATTTTTGAACCTACTGCCCTTCCCTAACTTTACCTCTGCAATGTCATCTTACCCACAAAGTAAAATGTAAATAACATGACCTGCCCCCTAAGGTTACTGAAGGATTAGATGAGATGAGGCAGGCAGGGCCCTCAGCACAGGCGCTGGATCACTGTGTGCTTTGTGGGGGAAAGATGAGACCCACCTGTCTGATGCCAGGGCAGCAAGAGCCTCATCAGCGAATCCCACCATGGTCCTCCACCCTGCCTGCCCCCACCCCAGTGGCTGACAGTCATCTGCTTGGTCTTCACCCGGCTCTACACCTGCTCTTTACCCTTATCCTCAAGGCCAGGTCAGGGTGCAAGGCCTCTCCTGTCCAGTGCTTTCTGCCCCCAGACTCTCACCCTGATCCCAGCTCATGAGATGTAGCATCTGAGGTCCCTGAGTTCTCTGAGTCTCCAGAAGAGTTTCCAACCTCTAAAGAAGACATGGTACATATATACAGTGGGATATTCCTCAGCCATTAAAAAGAAAGAAATAATGCCCTTTGAAGCAACATGGATGGACCTAGAGATTGTCATACTGAGTGAAGTAAGTCAGAAAGGGGAGGGAATATCGTATGACAGTTACTACATGTGGAATCTAAAAAGAAATTATAAAATGAACTGACAAAACAGAAAGAGAATGAACTTACAGTTGTCTATAGTTAGGGAGTATGGGACGGACATGTACACACTGCTATATTTAAAGTGGATAACCAATAAGGGCCTACTGCATAGCACAGGGACAGACTGAGCGACTTCACTTTCACTTTTCTCTTTCATGCATTGGAGAAGGAAATGGCAACCCACTCCAGTATTCTTGCCTGGAGAATCCCAGGGACAGGGGAGCCTGGTGGGCTGCCGTCTATGGGGTCACACAGAGTCGGACACGACTGAAGTGACTTAGCAGCAGCAGCAGCAGCATAGCACAGGGCTCTTTGCTCAATGTTATGTAGTAGCCTGGATGGGAGAGGAGTTTGGGGGAGAATGGATACATGTATATGTANGGAGCCTGGTGGGCTGCCGTCTATGGGGTCACACAGAGTCGGACACGACTGAAGTGACTTAGCAGCAGCAGCAGCAGCATAGCACAGGGCTCTTTGCTCAATGTTATGTAGTAGCCTGGATGGGAGAGGAGTTTGGGGGAGAATGGATACATGTATATGTATGGCTGAGACCCTCTGCTGTTCTGAAACTATCACATTGTTAATTGGCTAATCCCAATACAAAATAAAAAAATTTTTTTAAAAAAGAGTTTGCAACTTCGACTACTGACTCAACAGAACAAAGTCAATGGCTTCTGAAACAGCTTTCTTCCTACATGTAAATATAAGATCATGAAAAGTGCCCCCAGAAAAATCAATGCTGGCTTTTTAAAACTCCAAATCAATATGACGTATGAAAGTTCTCATTAAGAGCGAGGTGGGGGAGGTCAGAGAAACAAGGAGAATCAAGAACGAGGTGGTGAGAGGGGAGGACAAACAGAGGAACAGAGGGAGCCAGGTGAGGCTGGGAGAGGAGGAGCATGGGGAGGACGAGGAAGGCAGAGAAGCAGGCGCCAGCACTGAAGCTGCTCACGGGGGAGAAGCACTGACACCCTGTCCCCTGCAAGAAGCAGGGAGACGGGGAAGAACGAGGAACAAGTTTGGGACCCCTCAGTGGCTTACAGTCTGTCTCTGGCACCTGGGGGGCAGGAGGACCGTAGGCAATGTGCTGGGAGACAGGTGTGGACAGAAAAGTCAATTATGTCCAGTTGGCAATTGGAGCAAGAAATCAAAAACTGTTTATAGAAGAGGCAGAAGTTCAGGCAGGCCTTGGAGGGTTGATGAGATTTAAAATGTGGATTGCTGGCCTTGAAGGGGGAGGGGGACCAGCAGGCACCTGTGAGAGCTGGGAAACAATAGCGCTGATTCATTTGTACTGACCACTCTCTAAGAGCCAGCAGTGCCCTGAGCACTTTGCAAGCATTAATTCGTTCAGTTCTCCCAATCACTCTAGGAAACAGGTTACTCTCACGCCCATTTCAGAGAAGGCGATGACACCCCACTCCAGTACTCTTGCCTGGAAAATCCCATGGATGGAAGAGCCTGGTGGGCTGCAGTCCATGGGGTCGCGAAGAGTTGGACACTGAGCGACTTCACTTTTCACTTTCACGCATTGGAGAAGGAAATGGCAACCCACTCCAGTGTTCTTGCCTGGAGAATCCCAGGGACGGGGGAGCCTGGTGGGCTGCCGTCTATGGGGTCGCACAGAGTCGGACACGACTGAAGTGACTTAGCAGCATGCCCATTTTACAGCCGAGAAAACCAAGTAACCAAAGTAACCTACCCAAGGTCATACAGCTAGTAGGTGGTGGTGGTGGTGCTGCTGCTGCTGCTAAGTCGCTTCAGTCATGTTCGACTCTGTGCGACCCCATAGACAGCAGCCCACCAGGCTCCGCCATCCCTGGGATTCTCCAGGCAAGAACACTGGAGTGGGTTGCCATGTCCTTCTCCAATGCATGAAAGTGAAAAGTGAAAGTGAAGTCGCTCAGTCGTGTCCAACTCTTTGCGACCCCATGGACTGCAGCCCACCAGGCTCCTCCACCCATGGGATTTTCCAGGTGGTGGTGACAGAGTTCAAAGCCAGAGAGTGTGGCCCCAGAGTATACTCTTAACCAAGCTTAGGGGACTGCGGTAGTCATGGGTATTGTGGTGCTCCAAGTACAAAAGAACAAGGTGAACAAAAAGGGTCTTAGCATACAGCAACAGGGGAAAAAAAGACCCTTATTGCCCATCCCCTCATGTTGTAACTACTGAGGAATTTTTGGACCCTCCTGAGCAGTATGGCCTATCTTCCCTCCTATCCCATACAAGGAAGAGGTATTTGCCTTACTCTTCTGCCTCATATACGTACCTCATCCAATTAGCAAATAACTCACAAGACCCCTACCCCACTCCTTGCTATAAAAACAAACCAAGGACCATGTCCAAGGTCAGTTCTCCCTGACTATCAGGAAGCCAGCCCAGGGTATGGCAGTGACCCTCCCCTCCCCTACTCTAATAAACTTGACTCTCCTTTTATCCTGCCTCGTGTCTGGAAATTCTTTTCCAACCTGGGCCTGGGCCATGACAGGCACATGTGCACTTTTGAAAGCCTGCCTGAGACATGTGCTTAGGGCAGTGAGGAGATGTAAGAGTCTGTGAGCAGAGGGATGAATGAGCAAGTCAGAGATTTAGGAAGACGAATCTGGAAATGGGGTGAGCCTGGAGTACTGCGGTGGAGTTTGGTTAGAGGCCATTGCAGCTGAAAGGGTCTCCAACAAAAAAGCACAGGGACG
This sequence comes from Oreotragus oreotragus, assembly GCA_006410675.1. Classification (NCBI taxonomy): domain Eukaryota; kingdom Metazoa; phylum Chordata; class Mammalia; order Artiodactyla; family Bovidae; genus Oreotragus; species Oreotragus oreotragus. The sequence goes on from SJYX01006046.1 coordinate 323,107, forward strand.
GGACACACCCTCCATTCCGAGGCAGCTCTAAATCACTCCACAGCATTCTCTGAAGACTGTCCTCTCAACCACATCACCAACTTCCCGCTGGTCTATGGATTCTCCCTCCTGCAGACACATGTCTCTGTTTTTCCAGGTCAGACACATCTCTGCATTTCCCCGAAGAGATGGGGCATGCTCTCCTACTCGGGCCTTGCAGTGTTTCCTCTAGGATGAACTGTACCACAAATATCTTCTCCCCAGGTTCCTTAACTACCCCTTCCCCAACCCACCCCATCACTCCTGGGCATTTTAGCTCTGCTCAGTTGATTCATTTTGGGAGACCAGACTACAGACAAGGAGAGCTTCTTCTTCTCAACTTTACCTCTTTTTCCCAGACCAGCAGTGGGCTTCCCCAGAATAAAGAAGAAGAGAGCATTCCCATCAAGCTGAGCCAGGCCTGGCCTGGACGTTGGTCAGCCCTTCATTTCATCATCAGGCCCCTCTGCCATGCTCCCCAGGAAAGGCAAGGGGCCCTGCTTCTCAGGACAACCAGAAAAGCAGCCCCTTTGGGTGCCTGCCCCTGGACCAGGCTGCAGACCTGGGTGTCAGGGCACACAGGTGCCCACAAGCATCTAGCCCACAGGGGGTGCCACAAGGCAAGGCTCCTATAGGAAGACTCATTCCCCACACCTGGGAAAGGAGAGTGACTGGGTCAGCAACCTCCCAGTTCAGTCAGCCATCAGATCACCTGTCCTCTGAATCAGACTCCAAATGAGTCTGTCCATGGAGCACCCACCATGGCTATAAATAGAGCAAGAAGAAAACTCAGACCAACAGGGATGGAGACGCTGTTGAGGACCAGCTGGGAAGCACGGGTGGGCAAGTGACCCACCTCAGTCAGAGCTGCCCAGCCCCTAGACTCAGGACCTAAGCCGGGCTGTCACCAGCAAGGTAGGAGGGCCACCTGGGCTCACTCCCATTCAGGAAATAGCTCAAAAATCACATTTAGTGAAGAGTCACAGGACTGAAATGAGGAGTCCATTACAACTTCAAACATACCCCATTATCCAACCACCCTGCCTCTAAGGGGCTACATGTGTACACATCTCATAAACCCTGCAAGTACCTTCTGGTAGCATAATATCAAGTATTGCAGTTTTTGTGTTAAAAGCATTTGTTGAACATAAACACTTAATGCAGGCTTCCCAGGTGGTGCTAGCAGTAAAGAACCTGCTTGCCAATGCAGGAGACATGAGACGTGGGTTCAATCCCTGGGTTGGGAAGACCCCCTGGAGGAGGGCATGGCAACCCACTCCAATATTCTTGCCTGGAGAATCCCATGGACAGAGAAGCCTTGTGAGCTACAGTCCACAGAGTTGCAAAGAGCTGGACATGACTGAAGCGATTTAGTACACGTGCATGCAAACACTTAAATCATATCACAATGTCTGTAACCTTGTTGTGGCATTATCATACATAGATTCTCAGAGAAAGACCAAAAGATCCCAGCACTCTGCACAGCTAAGGAACCCTGCACCCCACGCTGGCTCACAGCAAGGATGCTCTGGAGGGAAGGGGACCCAAGAGGGAGAGACGGCTCTTCCTGGGCAGGTCTTCCCCCAGAGGAACCACGGGAGACAGGTGTGGCCAAAGGAACAGGCTTCAGGCAATTCTCAGACACTGCAAGTTTCTGTTTCTGATCTGTAATTAAGACCTCCATTTAAGCTAGTAACACTTCTTTAAAAAAAAAAAAAAGACGAAGACATTTCAAGCAGATCTGCTTGGACTTCCTTTCTGTGAATTATTACAAGTGTTAATAGGTGTCTTCATTAGAGTATAACTTAAGAAATATTACAAGTTGGGTTCCTCCATCCTCATAGGTCTGATGACTCAAAATCAGCAGCGCCTCCCAGTGAACTGAAGCAAATTTATCAGAAAGCAAAATTAGCCGATTTGGTCTATCCAGTGGTGGAAATGAGACAGAAATAGGAGACAGAAAAATGAGACAGAAATAGTGGGTTTGCTTTTCTGGAAACAACATAGTATGTGTCCAGATTTCAAACAGGTCAGAAGCCTTAGCTGTTTAGAGATCGTCAAGAGTAGGGCCTGCTGAACCATCAGCAGCTGTCACGACCCATGGGCCTGACAAGTCCCACCTGGGGCAGGAGATGGGGTTGTATCTAGGGAACCAGTTCTCACGCAGTGAGGAAGGGCAAGGGCCAGCTCCTCCTGCACCCAGATCTGGTTCCCATCAGCACCCCACACCCTAAATTAACATTCCCTTTACGAGAAGCGGGGACTTCCCTGGTGGTCCAGTGGTTAAAAATCTACCTGCCAATGTAGGGGACACAGGTCCGATCCCTGGTCCAGGAAGATTCCACATGTTGCGGGGCAACTGGGCCCGTGGGTGACAACTACGGAACCCATGCTCCACCACAGAAGAAGCTTGCCCACTGCGACTGGAGAGTGGCCCTGCTCACCACGACCAGACAGAGCCCAAGCCTGGCAATGAAGAGCTAGCGCAGCCGAAAATAAACAAACAGCAATTAGAAAAAGAACACTGGGCTTGCTTCGCAAATGCAACCTTCAAGTGCCCAGTCAGGCCTTCCCCACCCACCCAACCGTGAAGTGGCCCCAAGCTCCTTCTATACAGACTGCCAGAGCAGACCCCGGGGGAGACACAATGTCATACACTCTGTCCCCCTGCCGCCGGGGCTCAGGGAAGGGACAGCATGGAGAGGGTCCCATTTCAAACGACAGGGTCTACTGACCCCCCACTGCAGTTTCTAACCTGCCCTCTTTTCTTCTGGCCCCTCCATATCCTCTCCTCGTATCGCTTGTTTCTCAGATTCCCTGGGCCTCTCCCTTAATAAGTTAAGCCTCATCGCTGGAGCGGAAGCACTGGCAGCCAGGGGAAACCTGCATGCTAGCTGACTCTGCCTCCTAAACAGCTCTCCCTGCACGTCCTCTGCCCTGACAACACCTCATCTCTGAGAGGCTTCCGACACCCAGGGCTGCTTAGAATTTAAGATGATTTTCCCAGGGAGTCAGAGCACTTTCTTTCTTTCAAGGGGTCTAGGGGTGAAAGGGGGATAAAGCTTAAGTTTTGAGGAACAAATACTTTAGATGTAGAGGAAAACTGTTTAATTGCTTACGTTCTTACTGGCCTCAAATAATACAGTAGGCGGGTGAGGAAGAGGAGAGCTGGGGTGGAGTGTTTGACAAACCTGTTTTGCCTGATGAACCAGTGAGGCAGGGCTCTATTCGTCTGACCTGGCCTGGGAGTTTCTACTAGCCACCCCTGCACCTTCTTGTTCTGCAGCCCTGTGCCCTGGAGGACCCCAGCCTCTCCATGCATCCAGTTCTTGTCAATCACTCAGGACACATGAGTTAACAAGAAGACCCCTCCCCACACACCCTCAAATATCCCTGCTTTCAGGCAGTGCACATTCTAGTGTGAAGACACAGACAATACACACAATAAGTTATACACTAGGCTAGGGATGATAAGTGCCATGGAAAAAATAAAGCAAGGTAGGGTAGGCAGGAGAGCTGTTAAGGGTGGTCTACACTGTAAGTAGGGTGGTCAGGGCAGGGGACACTGAGAAGACAATAATCAACTAAAGGCTTGGAGGAGAAGGAATCATCTCTGATGTTGGAACAACTAGACATCACAGGCACAATAACAAAATGACCTTCATTCTGAACCTCATACTTTCAACAAATGCTAACTCAAAACAGATCACAGACAGACCTGAATATAAAACACAAAACTATAAAAGTTTTAGAAGATAACATTCGGAGAAAACCTTTGTGACCTGGGGTTGGGCAAAGAGTTATTGGACATGAAACCAAAAATATGATTCTTATCCTGGAACAATCGAAAAAATAATTGGTTGGATAAATTGGAAAAATGGATAAATTCTCCAGACAGTGGAGTATTAGTCAGCTCTCAAAAGAAATGAGCTGTCAAACTATGAAAAGGACATGGAGAAACCTTAAATGTATATTACCAAGTGAAAGAAGGCAATGAAAATGCTACACACTGCACGGTTACAACTGTAGAACATTCTGGAAAAGGCAAAATTATGGAGACAGTAAAATGATCAGTGGTTGCCAGGCAATGGATGTGGGCAGGGATGAACACGCAGAGCACAGATGATTTTTAGGGTCATGAAAGTACCCCATATGGTACTATAATGACGGACATATCATTATACATTTGTCCAAATCCACAGAATGTACAACCTTGAGAGTGAACTCTAATGTAAACTGAGTGACTATGAAGTGTTAGGGTAGATTCATCAATTACAACAAATGTGCTCCTCTGGGGGGGATGTTGATAATGGGGGAGGCTATACATGTGTGGGAGCAGCAGGTATATGGGAAAGGTATATAATATACATACTTGCCTCTCAATTTTGCTCTGAAAAAATTTCTCTAAAAAGCAAAAATCTTCCATAAAAAATTAATGGATAAATTGGATTTCATCAAAATAAAAAATGTTGAGTCCCTTGGACTGCAAGGAGATCAAATCAGTCAATCCTAAAGGAAGTCAATTCTGACTGTTTATTGGAAGGACTGATGCTGAAGCTGAAGCTCCAATACTTTGGCCACCTGATGTGAAGACCCAACTAATTGGAAAAGACCCTGATGCTGGGAAAGATTGAAGGCAGAAGGAGATGGGGACAACAGAGGATGCGATGGTTAGATGAAATCACCGACTGAATGGATATGAGTTTCAGCAAGCTCTCAGGAAACGGTGAAGGACAGAGAAGGCTGGAATGCTGCAGTCCATGGAGTTGCAAATTGTCGGACATGACTGAGCAACTTTAACAACCATGCTTTGTAAAAGACACGGTTAACAGAGAGAAGACACAAGTTACAAACTGGAAAATATTTTCAAATCACATGTTCAACAAAACAACTTGCATCCAAAATATGCAAAGAAATCTCAAAACTCAATAGTAAGGAAACAGCCTAATTAAAGCGTGAGCAAAAATGTTGAATAGACACTTCACCAAAGAGTATAAACAGATGGCAAATAAGCACATGAAAGATATTCAACATCATTATTTGCTAGAGAATGCAAATTAAAACCACCATGAGATATCATATACCAATTAGAGTGACTAACATAAAAATACTTATAATACCAAGAGCTGACAAGGATTCAGGGCAAGTGCTGGTGGTAATGCAAAATGGTACAACCATTCTGAAAAATCAGCCTGGCAGTTAAACATACAAGTTCCATATGACCAAGCAATCCCTCTCCTGCGTATTAACCCTAGAGAAATGACGTATGTACAAAAATCCGTGCCTGAATGTTTATAGCAACTACTTATAATCACTCAAAAGTGGAAACAATTCTAACGTTTGCCAGCAGGTGAACAAACTACAGTGCATCCATACAATGGAATATTACTAGCAATAAAAAGGAACAAACCACTGACACAAATCAACTTTGATGATGCTCACAGCATTATGGTGAAGCCAGTCTCAAAAGTGGGCACAGTGTATCATTCAATGTTAAAAGGCAATGTAATGGTGATGAACAGATCATGGATCAACAGAGGTGGGGGATGGGAAGAGGGACTGGAGAGAAAGGGAAAGCATAAGACAGCTCTTCTGTTTCCCAATTCCTGTGTGATGGTTGCACAAATCTACACATGTGTTAAAGTTCATAAAACTGTCCAGCAAAATAAGTTTAATTTTCTGTATGATAATTTTTAATAAAATTTAAAGTTACTTCAAAGTGCAAAAAGAATTTTTTAAAATTAATTTTTCAGTGATAAACTGGACAAACTTATATCCACCAATGACTAAATGGGCAGCTTCTACCATCTTTGGAGACTCAAATACTTTCTGTACCCCTGACTCAGATCATGTTGTCTGAGCCTTCCTAATATTTCCTGGATCTCTGTAAACATATCACATTCTTTCCACAATTCTCCTATGCCTCAAGAGAATCAGCCCCATACATAGAAAATTATGCTCTGGTTCATTTAATAATGAATTGTTAATAACCTCAAACCCATTTTTAACTCTTGCAATGTGCCAAGATTTCAGCTGAACTCTACCTGGACGGATCCTTGTGGTATCTTCACAAAACCTCCTCCCCTGCATTGCAAGACAAATTCTTAACCACTGGACCGTGAGGGAAATCCTCTGTCTCCAGCTCTTGACAACTAGCCATCAGTGGCCGTATTCTCAATGGCTTTGTGGCCTGGCTAATTGCATAGAATATGGACTCAAGCCCTTATTTTCTAGGGGAGTCCTTGGGCAGGGTTAAGACAATATGCACTGAGCTTTGGGAAGTACATTATGTACTAGAGATAGTCCATACAGACTCCAGAAAAATTCATTTTGAGATCTCATCCCAGAATTGGGGGATTTTCCCAGCAGATTCCAGTGGGGTCTCTTCTGTCAAATGTAGCCATTACCCTAAACAGATAGCAGTGGAAGAGAATGAGTTAGTTACAGTCTTTGCTTTCCAGAGTCTATTTCTTTTCCTTTCTTCCTCCCTGACTAGTTAGCACCAACATGTATCTCACTGATACACTCTTCTCCTTTTCAGTTGTTTACGTTCACAAGAAATCAGGAAATTACCCCATGTTTTCAATGCCCAGGCGCTGACGTCAAAGCTTTGACACATCTGCATCATCAGTGTGTACACCATATGCTGGAAGAAACTGCATCTCTAGACAGGCCAAGTTACCAGGCAACCCTCTCTCCTAGTGACTTCCAGCTCTCCGAACTGGTCCCCTGTCACCTCCGGGCCTTCAGAGTGACCCTGGCCCAATGAAGCATGGGCCACTCCATTCTAAGCCACAACAGAACTGCCAGGAAGGTGCGGACTGCTCTGGTATCTGGAACCTTCTGTGAGCCTGCAGTGGGCTCAAAGACCTTGGGTCGGAGCTGGGTTCTGTCCTAACACCGGCTGCTATTCCCCTGGTGACACACGAGGTAATTGGGCTGTTTTCAGCAAACCTAGTGACACAGGGTTGGGAACAGAAATTGCCTGGTGAACCAAGAATAGGACTGGGTGAGAAAAATCCCCTAGGAGAGTGGCTTGATCTGTCAGAGGAGGTTTCCCAAGTTGGGGCATCCTGATGACTCAGCAGCTCCTCCATAAGGAAGGCCCCTCACACCAGTGATTCCCCACCTATCAGCCAGAACAAAATTACTAGTAAAAGGATAGACTTAAGTGTCCCCCCAGAAGAGTCTATTGTTTGTAGGGCTATTGAGAGACAGACAACGATAGGAAGGGTGGTAGACGCCAGCAGTGGGAGTTTACAAGAAACTGTCATTTCTTCTTTCCTCTCTCTTAGGATGGGAGGTGAAGACAAAGCCCCTCTTTGCCATTCTGAAGAACCTTTGTTGCTTATTTTGTCAAACTCGCCCTCCCAAGCCTCTCCAAGGGCCCCCTGCCCTTCCCTCAGTGGCTGACTTGCACGGGAGTTGGCCCCTCCACTGCTCCCCTCTTCCAGGCTCACTCTCATTCTCTGGGTCTAATTAGCAACTGCTTTTTTATTTTTGTATGCATGTTGAAAGACAGAGAGTCGGGGGCGGGGGGTGGGGAGACTGAAAGGGAGGAAGCAAAGGTCTGTGTGAAAGGAGAGAGCAGCTGGCTTCTCCCTCGCCCCCTCCATGTACCCGGGCCCCCGTGTTGGCAAACAGCACACAATGTCTGTCTACAGAGCCCTTTGTGGCCCAGAAGGAAGGGTCTGCACACAGCTAGGAGCAGGAAAGGAGACTGGGGTGTGGTGGGTGGGCAGGCAAGGAGAAGGCTAAAAAAGGCCTGGCTGCCTGGGGGATCCAGGGCAGAGAGAGGACTCAGGGAACCAGGATGTTCCTCCATCTGGGCCTCTTCCTCTGGGTCAGAAAGACGAGGAGTATGGCTGTCCAACTGGCTTGTGTGCTGATGCTATCAGCTCTCTGGAAAGCACATCCATTGCCCCCAAGGCTGCAGAAAGGGCTCAGAAGGAAGGGGGCCTGCTGCCTGAGTTGACTAAATGTGAGCTCACATTTAGACTCTACAGAGGTGCAAGGAGGGGGCACTGAGTGCATCCTGATGGGGTTCAAAGCAAAGAGGCATGGAAAGGCCAGTCCCCAGAGGTGAAACACTCTCCCAAATAGTTGAGTTTTCATTGAGGAAATTCTGAGGTAAGGAATCTGGGTAGGTGGGTAGAGATACCTGCAAAAGGGGAGGGGAAATATTAGCCTGAAAGGTTAAATCTGTCACCCTGATTGGGTATGTTTAAACCACAAACAGCTATGGTTACTAGTTCTTAATTAGTACCTGGACTGAAAGATTTAAAAGATGATAAGAAAAAATAAAGTCTGAAAGAATTCTCATAAGCCAAGAATCATCATGAGTGAGGTTGAGGAAGCTGAAAGAAGCAGAGTATGTTCCAGGAAAATTAAGAAATGAGCATGGAAAAGCAGGGCATCCTACAAAGATATTGTTTTAAAAAAGCAATTGTTCTTTTAAATAACTGAGCTTATTATCAATATGTGTGATTATATATTCATAATTGTTATGACAAAATTATTCATAATATTTACAATTGATTTCACTGATAAACATTTCTTTCCTTTATTTCCTTCTAGGAAAAAAAGAACTTTTCCTTGCAATTTGCATTTAAACAGCTTTCTAGAGGGAAAAAAATAAAAACAATGAATGGAACTAGCCGTTCACTCATTAAAATTCTACCAGTGGAATGTGTCTTCTCCATGCTATTTTTTCAAATCAAGTCCAGAGAGAAGACAGGCAAGAGACTAGAATAAATGGAGGAAAGGAAAACAGCGGAAAGATGAGTTTGGCCAAAGATGCAGAGGGGAAGATAAACCGAGGCAGTGAGGAGAGGGAAGCCCAAGTCGCCAGGGCCTCCGCATTCGGATCAACACAGGCATGTGTGTGACAGACCCAGAAACCAAACAGCACCCCTCCAATTGCCTAACTCCCAGAACAGGCCCATTTCTGCCAAGTTGATGATTTGGCAGAGTTCTTGCATATTCCATACAATTTCATGGAGAATCTCTATCCGTCTTGTGCACAGAGCAGATTGTCGTTTTCCACTTGAAACACACACGTTGCACTGACCTTATGTCCTCTGTCAAACTGACACATTATCATCAACTTTTGGTGAAAGGGTTTCAAGACGTACGGGCTTGCTGTCATTCTGTTGGTTTTCTCCTGTGAGTGCTGTGTGTGCACAACGTGTCACGCTATTGGACCACAGACAGACAAAGCCTCTGCCATCACTGGTTACTCCCGCCATCTGGTTCTGCCACTGTCACCTCTCCAAGTACGTGGCTTGTCACTGGACTCGCGCTCCCTGCCTGCCTGGTTCTCCTGAAGCTTACACTACCAGTGCTCCTGAGCTGTTTTCTTACACATCTTTTTTTAATTTTTATTTTATACTGGATTAGTTGACTAATAAGGTTGTGTTTGTTAGTTTCAGGTAGCCAGCAAAGTGATTCAGTTAGACATATCCATGTATCTAGTCTTTTCCAAATCCTTTTCCCGTTTACGCTCTTTCAGAATATTGACCAGAGTTCCCTGTGCCATACAGTCTTTGCTGGTTGCCTATTTTAAATGTAGTAGTGTATATATGTCAATCCCAGACTCCCAGGTTATCTCTCGCCCCATCACTCTGCTGGCATCTTTCCTCTTTGGTAACCATTAGCTTGTTAAGTCTGTGAGTCTGTGCCTATTTTGTAAATAAATTCATTTGCATCATTATTTTAGATATTTGTCTTTCTCTGTCTGACTTTCTCTGTGTAGTCTTTCTTCCTCCTCAGCTCACATCCTGCTTCCACCAATTTTGCTTTCAATGTGTTTTCTTTGGTTTTCATCTAGCAGACAGCACAGAGTAGGCATTCAATCAAGAGGCACATCAGGAGTGGCCCTGCCCATGAAGAGCTGGGGGAGAAGAGGGAGAGCTGGGCTGACTATGGAGGTGGAGGGGGGTGTCTTGATTCATATGTACCACGAGTATGGTCACTCCATGAACCTCCCGGCTCATCCCTAGCCAATGGGAAATCCTGATCAAACTCTGATGGCTTTTCTCTGCATACCTTGGTGAAGGCGTCTATCTCAATCCACATGGGACACTGAAACCCCAGCTCCCATCACACATCACACATTTGCCCCCAATAGACTCTTGCTCTTCTTCCTTCTGGGGAGAAATACAGAACAGCGGTTATTAGCCAGACCTCAGAATCCTATGTTGTATGACCTCGGCAAAGCTACTTGGCTTCTTTGCACCTCAGTATCTTCAACTGAAAAGTGAGCATGATGATTGGGTATACTTCACAGGGCTATCTGAGGATGTAAGCAATAACGCAAAAAAAGAATCTGGCAGAGAAACCGGGACATAGCGAATGCTCTATAAATGATAGCCATGCCACATTAGTGCCTCCATGCAAGCTGGAAGCCGATCCAGAGAAGTTTGCTCCATACCTGAATCAGAGCCATCACTGTGATCTGACAATGAAACACGGGACTGCCCAGCAGAGCCTATAAGCTGCTCTCTTAGCCCAGAGAGACAAGCCAAGTCAGCAGTCTTGTAAACATCAGTCATTTGCATATTATCTCTATCACTTTCTGCCCTATTTTCATGCCAGGTTTTAAGTTTATTATTTAACTTATTTTTTTTAGGCTGACTCATCTTTCAACCTGAATATATTTAAATAGAAAAGTAGTGAGGAAGGAAGGGAGGGAGAGAAGAAGAAAAAGAGGGGACGAGGAGAAGATGGGAAGGCGGGGAACAAGGAAGAGGAGGGCGGAGGCCAGGAAGAGAGGTGGGAAGCCCACGGCCCCACAGAGAAAGAACTGCTGCAGAGTTGAAGACGAAAACCAAGAAGAGAAGGAGGCAGTGAGCAAAAGCCCGGGGCTAAGACAAAGCCCACTGGCACAAGCTTACCTGAGGCATCAGCAGGCTGGGCTGGATGTGTGCTCAGGGAGTGGACTGAGACAGACCCAGGGCTGCTGGGGAGGGGGTGGCAGGTCTGATGAGAGTGGGATGCTGTAGAAGAAATGAACAGGAGCTGGAGGAGGTAGGGGCTGAGGGCTGCTGACTTTCCAGGGGTGATGGGGCGGGAGGCACCACAGTGGGCTGAGCCCCAAGGCCCCAGAGGTGAGCTGACAGAGTGAAAGGAAGGGGTGTAGAGCAGAGAGACTGGGCCGAGAGGAAGAGCTGAGAGGTGCCTGCCAGAGGGGAAACAAGGAACTCAGAAGAGGCAATGGGCAGGAGAAAAAGGATGGGAAAATCAAGGCGTGCTTTCCACCGAACTGGCTGGAATGGCCTTCCTGAAACAGCATGGCCCTTCCACACCAGCACCAGCTCTTGCCTGTCCCACCCCAACGCCCCTTTCCCCACCACAGTCAGGGAAACACCGAAACAGGTGTACAGCATGCGCCAAAATGTCCTGAGGCTACAGATGGGCCAAGAATGTGTGAAGGGTGGGATGCAGGGCAGAAGGGAAGGGACTAGAGGGCGAAGGGTAGACCACGCCATCAAGTGAGCACACTCCAAACTGACTACCGTGTGCAGACCCACCTGATGTAATGATGTTACATAAGATGTTCAGCTCCCCAACAAGGCAATTTATGGAACTTTGCCAAGTTCAATGCCCCTCATAGCAAGAGAAATGCAAATGGAAACCACAGTTGGATGCCAGTTTTCATCTATCAGATTGGCAGAGATAAAAACAGTTGATATTTTTATTATCTTGGCAAAGGTATAAGGAACAGAAACTCTAAAACTTGTTGGTCCGAGCAAAAATCAGTAGAAAGTGTCTTTTTTTGGAGGACTGTTTGGGAATATCTATCAAAATTAAAAATGTATACAGTCTGAGTCAGCAATTTTACTTCAAAGAATCTGTTGCATTCTTAGCTCTTGGAAAAGTGCTTGGCACACAGAAAGCTCTCAATAAATATTCATTGAATAAATTAATTAATGAATTTGTTTCACAGATATGCTCACACCTAAGTGCAAAGATGAATGCACAAGGATGTTTGCTGAAACATTGTTTAGAAATATCAAAACACAGGAAGCAACCTACGAATATATAAATGAAGGGCCAATTAAATAAAGGTATATCGATCCAATGGAATACTACACAATCGTTGGAAAGTAAGAGGCAGATCTCTACATAAATACAACCAAACCACTCCTAACTTTCATTGTTAAGTAAGAAAGGGAGTCTGGGGTATGAGGGTGGTGGTTGGAACTCAGTGAAAAACCCTGTGCAGTAAGCCCTGTGCAAATGAAGAAAAGATGTGTCTATATTTTGGATGTGCAAATGCATGGACCCTGTTAACAAGAGAATATCAGCAACTAAAATAGTGAGGGATCTGATGAAGACAAGAGTCAGGGAAACTAAATGTCCTACCTGCTCAAAATATTTAAAAAACAACAACAAAAAGTAACCTGGGATAAGGGAGATTTGCATTAAAGTTCCACCGCAGGGTCTAGAGCAATGGGTCTCTGATTCATTTCAGTCCTAGGAAGCGCTCTGAGATGAACCAGGCTGCCTCTGGAAGTCTGAGTGTCAGACCACTGGAGGTGTCCAAGAGCAGGGTGGGGCCCACAGTGGGAAAGCATACTATGTGTCATCTGGTGGGCTGGACTCTGTCCTCAGAGGCCTTACTTAGCTGAGAGGGGCCACCCTCCATAGGCCACTCATGACCCTGCCCTTTGGACATGGCAAGCACTTTCTAAGAGCTAAGATTCTAATGATTCTCAGAAGTAAAATTGCTCCATCTGAATGTTTACATGTAAAGGGCCTGGCATCAGTAGGTGCTCAATAAGAACCTAGAGAAAGAAGTGAGCATAGAGACACTGCATCTGCAGGAACTCACAAGTGGACTCCAACCAGACTGAGGAACTGGAGGCCACAAGTGCCAAGGCCTGCAAGGAGTGAGCTGAGCAGGCCCCAAGGGTCGTATCCACCTCACTGCTGCTGCTGCTGCTACTGCTAAGTCGCTTCAGTCGTGTCCGACTCTGTGTGACCCCCAGAGATGGCAGCCCACTGGGCTCCCCCATCCCTGGGATTCTCCAGGCAAGAACACTGGAGTGGGTTGCCATTTCCTTCTCCAATGCACGAAGGTGAAGTCGCTCAGTCGTGTCTGACTCTTAGCGACCCCACGGACTGCAGCCTACCATGTTCCTCCATCCATGGGATTTTCCAGGCAAGAGTACTGGAGTGGGGTGCCATTGCCTTCTCCGCATTAACTGGCCTTTAAAACAAGAGTGAAGGGCTCAGCTGCAGCTGCCTGACCAGGTAACTGGTACTCCAGCTCTTAGCTCAGCCGGCAAGGACAGTACAGATGGCATCTGCAGGCAGAGACCCCTCCCCTATGGAAAGGCCAGGGTGCCCCTCTCTCAACATCCCTGCCACAGTTCCATTGGCAAAATAAGGCTTGCTCCTGGCAGTGTGCAGATAGGATATATTCCTTCCCCTTTTGCAGCTGCCCTGAGCTGACTGTCTCAGGCTCTCCTCCACTGACTTGAAAGAGAACTGAGGCCCAGAAGTATTAGGGTACTGTCAACACAGCTTGTCAATGGGGCAAAGCATGGAAACCAAACTCACATCATCAGAGCTCCTGGGGCTCAGAATCGAGGGACCGCACTCCAGGCAAGTTCAGATTCACTGGGAGTTTTCTCTATACTTCAGACTCAAAAGTGGCAAGGAAGTTTGTGCTGAGATATGTGTGTTCAGGTTCTGCACACAAGACCGTCCAGCTCAAGAGAGAGGCAGGACCAGGGAGAAAAGCGGGTAAGTCTGACAACAGCGCTGCTTCAGGGGCCCATGTTGGTCCTTGAGGCCAATTACTGAGCCATAACCAGGACTCCATCCCACAGCCTGCCACCCTCCCTGTCCTTTTCTAGAAGCACAAAGCCTTCAGATTTCATCTTTCCCAGGGGGCTTTGTGTCACTTACCCCCGCTACCGATGCCATGACCCTCTGGATGGTCCAGAGGCAGGTCAATGTGTCAGAGCATGTGACATGGTACTGAGAGATGGTACCACTTCCAGAGAGATTAAAAAGAAGATGGGGGTAGTCAACACGGAGCTCTGTGCTGCACAATGCAGAAACATCAAACCACAGAGCACAGTTGCACGGAGCACCCGGACCCAAAAACCACAAAGGGCGACACAGGTGCAGAGAAAGAGTTCATGGGAGAAGAGCTGAGCAGGGGTTGCTATTCCTGAAAACAGATATTGCCTATCCAAGGATGGCTAATTTCAAGAAAAACCAGTCTCAGAAGCAGAGGCAGACAGTGGCCTCCCAGACTCAAGCTCTGATCCCGGTCTGACATCACCCAGCAGGGCTCCCCGGACTGGTGCCCAGTGACGCTCTCTGTCTGCCCACTCTCCAAGGATACATAAGGCGGCCAGAATAGTTGGCCTCTTGGTATCCTGCTCACTTCCACCCCAGCTTGGGCTGTTTCAGACTCCATAGTTCTTCATGGGCCCAAACTGGACTGCTCACGCTGTGATGTACCCAGCCACCTCAGTAATGATCTTGTGGTGCCTTTGTCATCATCTTTGATAATGTTTACTAAGTCATGGACTTCTAGCCAGGACAGCTATCATGCCCAGAACATTCTCAGCAGCTTCTGCACTGCCCTGGGAGAATCATGATTGCTTGGTCAACACCAGTGGAATCTGGGTACTTCTAATCTGTCCTTTAAAGGCAGAAGGGGTGGCGCAGAGCACAGGGGGGTTTGGAACTCAGAGCTACCCCTCCCCTGTTCCCTGGTTGTCCCCTGCAGCCCCCAGAGTCTGGGCTGTGCACACCCACACAGTGTGCTGGAGTCGGTGAGGCAGACAGCATCCTTCCAGCTGTTTGCTGTTGCTCATGCTGGGGTTACAGCCCATTACATGCAGTCTATTACATCAGAGTCCTCTCTGGAGGGTACTGGGCAGGGCCACTGTGGAGCCCCAAGAGGTTTCTAAATGAAGTAGCCTATTGGGAAATCCTGTTATGAAGCTCATCTTACAGGACTGCGGTGTTAATTACTCTGGCCTTCCCCAGTGCTGAGCTGAGTGGGTCTCCCTGGGGCCTAGGAGGAAGCATCTAGGCTGTGGCCTTCCTCTCAGTCACCAGCCAACAGCTGATGGGCCAGAGAGCAGAGCAGAGAGACTTCCTCGGTGCCCCTGAATGTGGTCACCCGTGTACACACACACATGCACACACACACACACACACACACACACACACACACACAGAGCCAGGATGAAGAGGCAGGAGACCTAGAGCTGGGACCAGCAACCCTAAGGGAGGTGGAAATAGGCCCCAGAAACTTCTCTTTTCCATGAAGAGCTAAACTAGATACATTTTTCTCCCCTTCCGAATTGTGCAGATTTTTTTGTCTTAGCTCCCCAGGTTTATAAACTGGCTCTCTCCTAGGCTGCTCAAGTTGACAAAGGCACTGGAATTAGTGAAAGGTTCAAAATGTCTTTTGGATTCCCAGGCATGAAGGAATTTACATGTAGGTGGAAAATCACCAAGGAAAACAGTCCCTCCCAAGGAAAACAGGGGAGGAAGGAAGGAAAAGAGACCTGGAGGAGGGGCAGGAAGTGTGGGTGAAGGCGGGGGATGCTGAATGGACAGTGCCCGTGAGGTCTCAGGATCCAAGGCAGGCTTGATGGATTCCAGGGAACAGGAGAGACATGAACAGAGCTGTTCTTCCTTAGGGACTGCCAAGGCCTTGCCAAAATCTAGAGCTGGAATGATCCCGGCTGACCTCCAAGACCAGCGCAACATTTTAGGGACCACAGCACAGAGGGAGCCTGCCAAGCACTAGCTCTTGATCTCCCTGGTCCAGGGACAGTCAGGCTTTAGGGACTCACATGGAGAACCGACTCAGCCATCAACCTGAGCAGGGAAGGCTTGAGGGTGTGTAAAGACAAAGCCATGATTTCTCATTAATCAGCTATACTATCAGCATAAAATCTGAAGCTGGGGCAGAGAGACCATTTTGCTAGTAATCACCAGTTTCACAGATAAACGCATGATGGGTTAGAGTCACTGGTGGGGTCAACAGGCTTCTGGGATTTTGCTTGATTGGTCTAACCTGTGTGTACAGAAAGGATGAGGCCGGAACAGGCCTTGGGCCATGGAGCCTCGAGAAAGTGTGTGAGCTGCTTGCTGCACATTCTGATGTGCAAGCTCCCCAGTGGCTCCCTCTGTTTGCCACCCCCTCCCTCCTCACAATAGGAACAGCTCTAGGCCAAGACCATTCTTTGCTGGCTGGGCCACCTAATTGGTCTCCAGGTGCTTCTGCAAAACCAAGCAACTAGTCACCATGACTCTGACAGGCAAGGGTTTAACAGAGGCAAAGTGAAAGTCAGAATAAGATTCTTACCCATGATGAAAGTCTGTCCTGCCAGAAAAACAATACAAAGTATATGCTTTCTGCCACCCCATAGATTCAACACATGCAAAAGCTCAGATTCAAGTATCCAGAAAAGAAAACTGATCAGCTTGACACAACTGTGTGAATCGTGGAACCACCCCGGCTTCTTCCAGCCGGGCTCTGGGCATCAATTCTCAGGGCTGTGTTGAGAGAGAGCAGCTTGCCTCCCTTCTCAGGTCTTACCAGGACCACTGATGGAGACTCGCTCCTTCTCACCCACAAGTCTCTACTGCATCCACCAATCTCCATGCTCTCAGTAGTAGGCTGTGCTAGGCAGGCAACTGTGGGTGATCATGGTGCCCACCTGACAGCCCAGCAAGAGAATCCAAGATGAATTCAGCGTGTTGCCTTGAATATACACCCCAGGAAGCAGGTACAAATACCTCCCCAAGCACTGTCCATCCCTATCCAAAAAGTGCAGAATCTGCCCAAAGCCCTTCACCTCCCCGGGCATCCCACTCCTGTGAGCCCTAGAGAGGTGGAGGTTGGTCTCCGTCATCAAGCTCAGGTTACTAGCAGAGCCAAGGGCAAAGAATTCAGAGGATTCAGCTTAAAATTCTAGAGACAGAAAAAAAAAGGTGCCTTTCTAGAGCACTGAGCCCAGCCAGGCTGCTGGGCTGCAGGACCTATGGTACTGCCTGGCTCGCTACTCTCTGCTCTTAGAACTGCCACCAAAATGTGGCTTCCTGTGTCTCTGAAATGGCAAAATCATGGTGCCCAGGGCACCCCATCTCCTCCAGCTTCCAATGAGTTTGCAACAAGCAGAGTGTGAAGTCAAGTCAGGTTTCTAACAGCTCTAGATTAGGAACATCCACCAAACACCAGGAGGCGGCTGAGGCTAGGTATACAGGATAGAAAGCAGCCACTTGGTTTTACATATTTGCCCCTGTAGGCCCTCCCAGGACAACCACAGGAGGTGACTGAGAAACAGCAGGCACTGCAGAACTCTCCCAAAAGAGAAAAGTCCCGATTAGCCCAGAGAAACGGAGCCTGTTCCCAGAGTCCCAATTAAATCAGAACTAATCAATACTTTCTCTGGTTCCTGCTGTTCTGTTCATGAAATAATGAGGAAAACAAGGGCCCCCAGCCAGCAAGTGTAGGATGGCAGCCCTTTGAAGTCTGGAGAAATCACCCCTGCTATCAAGAGTGTGCCTGGCAGCTGTGGCACCCACAACTAAACTCAGCCTGGCCTGGGTCCCCACGCAGACCGACACATGCTCTAGAGGGCACTGCCCTCCCACCCCAAATCAATGGGACAGGGGAGCATGGTGGGACCAGACCGGCTGGTATCAAACCAGTCTGTGTTGATTCATCACTTGATCTGGCATGCTCTCTCCTCTGTTTCCACACCATCTATCATGGGCACCATAACCAAGAAATCCAATAAAGACACAAAGGCGCAGCTCCCTGCTCTCAGCAGGCCTCAGAAAGGCTGTGAGTGCCCCAGCCCAGGCAATTAACTGAGTCCAAACGACTGCAGAGTTGGTGGGCAATAGCAATACTGTGCCTGGTACTTCACCTGCAGGTGGTTGGTGACTAAAAGTGGAGAAGGAGACACACAAAGGATGTTCCATTGCTCAGGCAGGGTGGGGAGGACAACAAAGGACAGCTGGCATGAAGCTCATGATGGAGAAAATGGAGCAACTGTAGCTCCCACAAGGCTTCCCCTGGGCGCTCAGTGCTAAAGAATCCGCCTTCCAGTGTAGAAGACATGAGTTCAATCCCTGGGTCTGGAAGATCCCCTGGAGAAGGGAACGGCAAACCACTCTAGTATTCTTGCCCGGGAAATCCCATGGACAGAGGAGCCTGGTGAGCTACAGTCCGCAGAGTTGCTAAGAGTCAGGCAACTTAACGATTGAGCACACTAGCACACACCGCTCCCCCCATCTCCAAGTGGTCTCCAAAGGACTGAGGGCAACCGAGTAAGGAGCCAGGGTCAAGGTGGTCGTCTCCGAGATCTGTGTGGGAAACCTTGCTTTTCAGAGAAAGACTCTGAAACTTTGAAGGCCACGAGCAAAAGATAAAAATAAAGGAAAATAGTCTTCTCTTCTTCAACTTGGGTTCCCCCCTGTTCAGCTTCCATGTATTCAGCAACAGATGAGTCATGGACCCTCTCGATCCTTCTATTAACTCCCAGAGAAGGCCGAGTCTCCAGCCAGTTCAGCATATTTATTGCCATAGACTGGATATGTGCTCTCCTGGACTGAGGAGGGCCAATATAAGGACAGGGTACCCTGACACCGCCAACTGCAAAGTCACCATCACTCTGTAACGTCCTGAAGCAAAGGTAACAGAAAACATGGTACGATACCACCCCCATTCCAACACATTCATCCCCTTTCAGGACCTACTAATGCTAGGCCCCATCCCTGCCCCATAGCCTGGCATTAAGTCCCTGGAGGAAGACAGCCAAGCCAGGAGGCTTTGAGTTAATGAGCTGCATGGGTTCAGTACCAAACGAAGTGATGTGGGAGCTGGACTGAAATGAACGAAAATATTTTCCAAGTTCAGTTGCTTCTCAATTACCCTTGAGTGACTTATCCATGACAACCCAAATAATCCATGCCTCAGAGCACAGGGCTAGACAGGACGCAGGGGTGTGTGTGTCTGTGTCTAAAAGAGGGAGAAAGAGAGAGAATATGAGTGTCAGTGTTCCCAAAACTAAATATACATGAGTGGTTACGATCCCCTGTTTGGAATTCTCCCCATCTCTTTCCCCCACCCGGAACACAGAAATTCTGGTTGAACACAACTGGAAAACCATCAGGTCAGGCCTAGCACTGGAGATGGAGGGTCTCCAGAGCTTTAGAAGAAGCCAGGAGGCTCTTCTGTCCCTATCTGATCCAGAGCTGCACGTGGGGACTGCTGACTCCTGATTTCTTTGCTGCAGGAAGGAGAGGCCTCAAGAGCCTCAGGGCTTACCCTTGCAGGCCACGCTGTTCTCGGGTTCATAGCCAGGCTTACAGGTGCAGCGCCCGATGGGCACCATCCACTCCCCGTCCCCGTTGCAGTAGAGTTTGATGGGCACGTCCACTTCCTCTGCATTGGGGATGCACGTGCCCCGAGCAATGACCAGCGATGTGCTCTCCGCCCCAGTCATGGTCTCTGGGAACACTGCAAAATTTTGCACAATGCTGGGACACTTTTTGAAGAAGACTCGGACAGAAAGGAGAGACATACAGGCTCCATAATCCTGGAAAGCGAGGTAAAAACCATTCCGTGTTAGAGGCCCAAAGCTCCTGACTTCTGTGTTGACCTTCATCAGTCTTCCCCCAAAGTCCACTTGGGAGAAGCTCTCATCTGCCGCAATGGTGTCCACTTTGAGGTAGGGGGCCTCGGACCAGAAGGCCGACTTCTTGGTGGCAATGACGGAGTCAGTCTCATAGTAGTACAAGTTGAAGGTCTCCTTGCAGGAGCCTGGGACGTTGGGGAGGCTGCTGCAGTCCCTCACAGTGAAGCGCATCTCCGTGTAGATGCGATGGGCCCCCCGCCGGTTGATGAAGGTGGTGAGCAGCCAGTTGTTCTGATTGGGCTCGAAGACATTGCACACCTGGTAGGTGCGGATGGTGTTCAGATTTTCATCGTAGCCACTGACTTCTTCCCACTGTACCAAGCAGGCCAGGTACACACATGGAAAACACAAAATAGAGAGTAAGAAGACAAGGAGAGGCAGAGCAGAGGAGAAGTCTGGCACTGAGGGGGCCTTACGAGCTCACCAGTGTAACGGCTTGACTTGAGAAATGCACACGCTTAACCCTATCTTGCATTTAAAGATCTCCTTATGAGCACATTTCAGGAGATTCCTATGTAGTCCATCCCAAAATATAACAGACTTGTGGCTCAGATGCTAAAGCGTCTGTCCACAATGCAGGAGACCTGGGTTCGAACCCTGGGTTGGGAAGATCCCCTAGAGAAGGAAATGGCAATCCACTCCAGTACTATTGCCTGGAAAATCCCATGGACAGAGGAGCCTTGTAGGCTACAGTCTATGGGGCCGCAAAGAGTCAGACACAACTGAGCGAATTCACTTCACTTCACTGTATAAAGCTTCCCATCACCTAAGCCACAACTCTCATGCTGTGACAGTGACTCATTATGTCCACAAGGGACATTATGTCCACCTGCAGCTTCGAGTCCCATATGATGGCAGAGACTTTCACTCTCACTGCCACAGCCTCTACTCTCGTAGTCACTCTGGGGATCTGACCACATGTCACCACCATCCACCCGGGAAATCCTCGTTTCTGAACCTAATTTCTTTATTGTGGTATAATTCCTTTACAGCTCCCAAAATCATAGGAATATAAAACTTTTCAGAATTTTTCAACATAGATTCACAAAAATTTGTTTTATAACATCAATCTCTTTGAAAGAGCTAGACTGTGAAACTGGGAAGAGCAGAATTGCTGAGAGATCCTAAATGAAGCAAATTAAGCTTCCTTGTGTGCATACTTTGAACAAAGATGTGATGGAAGAGAATGTTGGAAAGTATTATTTAGGGAGTAAAGACAGCTTCTGAATAAGGGAAATACAACTGTGACTCTTGTTGGAAAAGAGTTCTCTTATAATCAGCAGTCCTGTGGATCATAGGGAAAATGATGTCTCTCAATCATACCAACAGTTCCCCCAAAGAACTAGCTTACCATTACCAATTTATAGGTGCAATTCATCATTCAATTCAACTCACCCATGCTCACATCACCATAAAGGATATGGGGAAGAGAGGAGACAGAAACAAGTGCTTTGAATGGCTGAAGAAATTCACCTAGTAACTTATTTTAGTAATAGGCAATACGGGAAGAGGGTCAATCTGTAAAGACATGGCTCCCTTCGTGAGCCACCCAAGGGGCCAAAGTAAAGTTGCTGGATCATTCGCTCTTCTTTGTTCTGAGAGAGGAAGCAGCTGCCCATATTGGGGAGTCCTCAGAACCCTGCCCTCAAGAACTGGGGGTCTTCCCAGGAGGTTCCAACGTGTTTGCTAATTAATAAGGGGCAGAAGAAATTCCACTTCCTAAAGTGAAAAGAGAAAATAGATAAAGATCCTTGACTAATTAGCAGTAATGACCAAAGAAATCAAACAGTACCATTTCTTTAAATATTGTGTTAGTTGCTTATTATTCACAGTGTACAGTTGAAATATATAAATGAGAATTCTTCATTAAAAGAGCCAAAACCTAATCAAGGGTTACATGAGAAATACACTAGGATTTCTTCCTGCACAGAATTAATTCTCTGTAGGAGCAAGAGGCAAGGCAGAGGCGAGGCTGTCCTTGAAAACTGGACCAGGGCTTCTGAACACCAGGCATAGAGGCAGAGGCGAGGCTGTCCTTCAAAACTGGACCAGGGCTTCTGAACACCAGAAATGGAGGCAGAGGAAAGAGCACCTGGAGATCTGGCCCTGCCCACTCAGGCCTGTCCAGTGACCCCCAGTGACACTCCTCCCCAGATCCCTTCCAGCAGTCTCAGGAGGCCCAGTTCCCTCCCCAGTCTGGAGCTTTAGTGGGCTCCTTCCAGGATCCGTGCACACAGTCAACCTCACCTGCATTTTGTTTAATTTTTAATCCAATCTCTAGATGTTAAGGTACACTTTTTATTTCTTCTTTAGATCTTTTTTTTTTTTTTTGGTGTTATATTCTATTTAAATGTGTTTGTTAAAGTTACATTCTGCTTGCCTGGTTTTTTAGAACCAGAAAGTAAATACATTAGGGAGAAGTCATTGCTAGCAGTTTTTTTAGTTCAACTTTTCAGAGCTCCCTCCCTTTTCATGGCTGTTTTGAAATTACATTTTCCCAGTTGACCCTACATGACTTTAGACAGAAGGACAGTTTTTTCTTTTGCTGTTCTGCAATTGTTTAAACAGCAGGTCTCACGATACATCATTTCACTGGGCTGTATGAGGTTTCAACACGAACATGGGGCTCCTTTGTCAATGCACAGGTGAAGCTTGAGGCCCACTTAGGGTGGGGACCTTGAGCCACCCAAGACTAATGCAGCTCTCCTATGTGAGAGCAGGATAGGAGGCCCACCGTCTGGGGCTCATCTTAACAATAAGGCTGTCACCACTAGCATGTCTCAAAATAGACAGAATGAGGATTTACACTCTTGTGGAACTGGGATATTGAGAACATTTATCTCAGAAAATGACATTGATTGGTATTATACGACCCAATAGAGGTAATTGTTTCCATCATTAACCTCTCTGGGCCTCAGTTTTCTCATCTGTAAAATGAGGAATCATACTGGGTGACCTGGAGTCATAAAAGTCTACAGATCTAATTGATTCTATGACAGCTCCTAAGGGAGTGATCAAAGCAAATTAGGGGGAATACAGCTGTATGTTCAAAGGGAAAGAGCAGAAAGAAATTGAGAGAAAGAAAAATAACTCCTTGTTGTTTGGGGAAAGGCTATGATGGAGTCTCTTTCCCTTTTTTATTCTTCTGCCTGCTAGAGCTACAGGGGTTAGAAACACAGCAATCAGAGCAGGCTGGAAAAAATACAAATACTTTCTGAGCAAGGGGCAATTAGGATTGTGGGCCTTGAAAGAGAAGATTTGAGTAAGTCAAGATGAGGGTGGAACAGCATTCCCAGCAGGGAGGAAAGACATTATTATTCGTTTGTGATACTTGGAATCGGTGTCATTGCTTTATAGTTCTACTTCATGCATCCATCAGTGAAAAAAAATATTTACTGAATGCCAACTTTATGCCAGGCATTCCATTAGCCACTGGGGATGCAGAAATATGAAGCTTATAATCTAGCGAGAGAAACAGAAATTAGACAAATGGTTATTAAAATAACTAAATTATTACAATTGTGCTAGCTGCTGTGAGGAAATTTCAGGATGCCAAAAGGCCTGGCAGAGATGACCCTCCAAGCTGAGAGGGATGGGTGGATAGAAGTCAGCCAGGAGAAACGTGTGTCTGCTGCCAGCAGAGAAGGGCAGAGAAGGGACAGAGCGCTGAGGCCTAAGAACAGCAAGTACAAAGGCCCTGTGGTGGAGAGAAATGTCCTGGCACCACTGAGGAAGGAAGAATCATTAAAAAAAACTAGAGGTAGCAGGAAGAAGACCGCAGAGAGGGTGAGTCTGATGGAGAACTTGGAATTTCACCCTGAGAGTAGAAGGCATCGATAAGTTTTAGGGAGGAAAATACAGGTTACCAGAGCTGAGTTTTTTAAAGAGTTCTCTGATGCAAAGTAGAGACTGGGTGGAGGAGTACATGAGCAGGACAACCGGCCTTCGTTTTCCTACTTCAAGTGAGAGATGACAGAGGGTTGGACCAGACCAGTGGAAACTGAAAGTGTATCTTGGTGCAGAAATTCTAGGTTCTCATCACATTGAGGTGGGGTGATGGGGTGAGGGACAGAGAGAGGGTGCTTTGACCAGACCCATGTGTCCCCTTAATACTCTTTCATGCATCAGGTCTGCCTCCCTAACCAAGATTTGAGGGACTCTGTGTCTCTAGGTGCACAGCTTCACAAATCCTTAAAAAATGGGTTTCACCAGTGTTGGATACACAACCCCATTGGTATTCAGACCTAAGACCTGGGCTGGTTCCAGCCTCGGGGGGCGCTCTCACTGCCCTTCCCAAAGCCAATCTCCTACTAAAGGTTTCTCAGCCTCCACTTCTAGGCATTTGACATGCTGTCTCCTGTGTTTCTTTCTGTAATTATCTCCTCCCATTAAAACAACAAAACACCTTCATTTGCTTATCAGATTGGCAAAAAGTTAAAAAGATAAAATATCAAGTCTCTGTAAGAATATAGAGAAAAGGCCACTCCTGAGCCTATATGTGGCAGAGTAACTGGTGGGATGTTCTAAATATCAAATCAATAGGTCTCACCATTTGGAAGGTTGGCCACAACTCAAATCAGTGGGGAAAAGGTGAACCATTTTTCAAAATTGTTGTAATAGCTGGGTATCTATCTGGAAAAAACATATAATTCTACATCCATACTTCTTACCTTACTCCAGAAAAAATGTCCAGTGAATCAAAGATGTAAACATTAAAAATGAAACCATAAAAATACTAAAAGAAACCATAGAGACAATGTATGTATAGTAATGATGACGTGAAACTCAGAAGCCATAAATGAAGAGACTGATCAAGTCAGCGCGATATAATTTTTTTTGTTTAATTAACATGACAGAAATAGCCATGGTAAAATCAAAAGGAAGAGAAAAGAAAACATGCTGGGAAAAGACTTATTGCAATTTATCACAGATAAAGTGTTAATTTCCCCAATAGGGTTTTTGTGTTTTTTTTTAATCTATACATCCAAAAAAAAGAAAAATGGGCAAAGCATTCTAACATTGTTTACTAAAAGAAACAGATACAGCTCATAAACATATGAAAAGGTGCTAAACCTCATTCAATATAACCAAAATGGTAATTAGCCACAGTGGGATACTTTTGACACTTTTTCCTTTTCGGTCAGACAAAAGTTTGATAACACCCCGTGTTGGAGAGGGTGTCAGAGATAAGCATTCTAATAAATAGCTGGATGAAGGGTGAAGTGGTACAATCTATGAAAATTTTGGTTTTATTTATCAAAATTAGAAATGTACATATCATTTGACCCAGCAATTCTACTTCTAGGATCAACCCTGAGTTTGATGCCAATCTGACTGTAGTCCTCGCTCCTTGGAGCTCTCAACTGGACTTTAATATGACACCTGAGACTGAGTCTTCCCCATGTCAGTGTGCACAGTAAACAGATAAACCACTAAACACATAATTAGTAAGCACATAAACTACTAAAAATATGAAATGGAATATAGCTATATGATGGAGTACTATTTGGAAATAAAAAAGAAGAAGAAAATACTGGTACATGCAGCCTCTAAACCACGACTGCCCAGCGAAAGAAGCCAGACCCAAAAAGCCACATACTGTATGGTTCTCTATGTACATGAGGGGTCCAGAAAAGGCAAATCTGTAGACATAAAAGTGCTGGTATTTCCCTGACTGAGACCATGGATGGGAAAGGAGAGTGACTACAAACAGACATGAAGAGTCTTTTTTGGAGCTGATGGAAATACTCTAAAATGGGATTGTGGTAGTGAGTACACAACTCTGTAAACTGACAATCATTGGATCGTACACTTAAAATGAGTAAATTTTACGATATGTAACTGATACCTCAACACGGCTTTTTCTGAAAAACACTCTTGGTTACTGGGTACAGCCTGTACCTCAACACCCAGCAATGATGGCCTGGTCTCTATCATCCACAAACAGTATGCCCCTGGCAGCTTCATGCCCAATTTGTCACCACAATTCGCCACTTCTTCCAGAGCAACGTTCCTCCTATCTGGCCTCTCTGTTGCTCTCCACTGCCGCGCACTGGGACTGGCATTCCCTCACTCCTGGACTCATGCCCTGGCTTGCTGTTTGGTCAGAGAGCAACGATAGCAGAGCAGGCAGGAGATGGCCAGGGCTCAAGCCAGGGCCACATCCCCTCCCGTCACTCAGAGCCAGTGCCCATTTCTGCCCCTGATGTTGTTTGCTGATGTTCTGGCACCTTTCTTCTGCACCATCCTCATCCCATCTCAACTCCTCCAAGACACAGAACCACAGAATAACAACCTGGTAGGAGCCATGATAGGTCGTGTTGACCAAGACCTTTTGTTGACAAATGGGCACACTGACTCTCAGAGACACTCAACAGTAGCCAGGAGTCAGGCCACCGATGGGTAGCAGAGCTGAGCTCTCTCTGCAGACATTGCTTTGAGTGGCCTCAGGTCTTACACAGGGCTTCCCAGGTGATGCAGTGGTAAAGAAACTGCTTGCCAATTCAGGAGACTCCAGTTTGATCCCTGGGTTGGGAAGATCCCCTGGAGAAAGGAATGGCTACCCACTCCAGTATTCTTACCTGGAGAATCCCATGGACAGAGGAGGCTGGCGGGCTGCACAGTCCATGGGGTTGCAAAGAGTCGACATGACTGAGCTACTGAACACAGGTCTTATTTCCCCCATGATGTCTTTCCAGCTTTTATTCAGCTACCATGTTCCCAAATGCTTAAAGTATGATTGAGCTTATTCCACACAATTTAGCATTGGCTAATACAGTGTTTTGAACGATTCATTAATTGATTTGGTTTCTGCTTCCAGGCTGTGAGCTCCTTGAGGACAGGGAATTATGTTTTGACTAATTTATTAGTTTCTGTTGACAGTGAAGTAATTCTGTGCATTTAGCCTTGCAACACTGGTATTACATGACAACGTTTTTATCCAGGATATCTGGGATCAGTGGAATCCACAGGTTTCTCAGGGCTCCATCCTTACTCCCTTCTCCTCTCACTTTTCATCCTGGGTGATCTCAGCCACGCAGAAGGCTATAACCACAATGGGGACCATCACTGACCTCCTCCCAGTGTCCAGAATTATTTATCCAGCTGCCACGTGGACATCTCCAGGTAATCTCCTGGAAGTCACCACCTTGCTCTCTCTAGTCCTGCTGCAGTCTCAGAAATTCACCCCCAGCCCAACACCACCTGTTCCTGCCATGGACTTGCCCCATGGAAGGTTGACTGCATCAGGGACTTCCTGGTATTAGTGCCTAGCCCTCAATAAATACAGACAAACTGAGGGGACGAACGAGGTCCTGGTCTGTTCCTCAGCCCCTGGTCCTTGGCTGGGGACTTAGAGCAGGTGTCATCAGGCTAACTTGTCCCTGGGAGAAGAAGAAATAAAGCAGCCTTGCACAACCAGCAGAATACTAATAGCCTTTGAAAGGGCATTATTATTGATGCCAATAGACCATCTTTCCTTGAGATAAACCTAATACAGAAAACAATGCACCCATTAGAAAGCACTTGTTCAGGCTTTCAGATCAGGACTTTGATGTATGATCAAGATGCCTCCAGGTTCCTCCAAGATCTCAGTTTCTCAGACTGACTGGCTTGTTGGAATCAGAACCTGCAGGTCTGTTGGTCTGGAGGAGGCTGGAGTGATTATTGACATTTGTTGTTTGGGCAACTGCATGCGTGTTAAATACACTGCCACAAACCCTATCTACTGGTCCTTCGACACCACCTTCTAGGACATCCTTCTAATACATTCTTCATTCTCCAAGAATGGAGTTGGATTTCAGAAACAGACAAAGGTCATCTGGAGCCCAGTCTGATGAGTCAGATGGATGAGCAAGCTAGGAAATACTACATCTTGATCAAAAGTTAAGAACCACTATAAAATGAAGTTAAGAGGTTCTGATTCTACTTATGCCTCTGAAGACAGTTCCAGGCATGGAGTTCTGGAAAGATCTATGATTGATAACCCTTCCTTGGACTGCTGTATCTTCCTGGGCCAACCTGGCCCCTCCCAGAATGCCCAGTGTCTGCCAGGGTGTTGCACTGAAGCAATCGCTGAGAATAAGCCACTTCTGCAGGGCCTGTCCTAGACATAGGCTCTTCTAGACACAGAAATCACTGAAACTGGCTTTTGGGGCTCTCTCAGTCCGCTGCTGCTGCTGCTGCTGCTAAGTTGCTTCAGTTGTATCCGACTCTGTGCGACCCCATAGACGGCAGCCCACCAGGCTCTGCCATCCCTGGGATTCTCCAGGCAAGAGCACTGGAGTGGGTTGCCATTTCCTTCTCCAATGCATGAAAGTGAAAAGTGAAAGTGAAGTTGCTCAGTCGCGTCCGACTCTTAGCGACCCCATGGACTGCAGCCCACCAGGCTCCTCCGCCCATGGGATTTTCCAGGGAGGCTATTCTGATGTGTTTCCAACCCCGCTCATTTAACTCATTTTTACAATAAAGAATTGAACGCCTAACACATCCCCAAGTAGTGACCTAGGTGTTAGTGTGACACAGCGGGACTAAGAGACAAAGTCCTGCCCCATGGGCCTGATAATCTAATGGGGCAAACCAGAGGATGAATGGCAAATGAATCAGTAACATACAGCTGAACAGTGTTAAATGTTATTGAGGAGCAGGAAGGGGCTAGCAAGCGACAGCTGGCAGTGGAGTTATCAGAGGTCTCCTTTCTGGCAGAGGTTTGAATGACTCTCAGGAGCCCCCAGCTTAGCGGGGAGATGAGGGAGGAGCATTCCAGGCTCAGGGAATAAGAATAGACTCTCCAGAGCAAGAGTGTTCCTGGCACATAGCCGAGAAAGCCAGGATGCCAGAGTAGCTGCCAAGTGGCACAGGGTAGGGGGAAGGTGGGAGGCGGGAAGGTGGGAGAGGTTGGTGGGACAGGCGAACCCCACTTTTGCCAGTTATAGCTCTGTGGCCACACACAATTTTTTGAGCTTCAGTTTCCTCAACTGCAAAATACTCTTTGCCCTGCAGGGTGTCAGGAAGATTGAAAGATCATCACCTAGATGGAAAACCACGTAGCACTGAGCTTGCTCGTGACTACCACTCACTAAACACCAACTATCATCATTACTATCAGCAGCAGCACGGCTGTTAACCTCAGCATCTGCTTCTGACTCACTCATGAAGGTGTAAAAATCGTCTCCTCCATCTTAGATAAATAATCCTGCCGTTCAGTCAGCAGGAAACACCGAGACTAGAAAGCTGAACTCAGTCTCTGTACAGACCCAGAGGGACAGCCAGGAGCCTTCTCTCCACCTCTCCCAGAACCTCCAGGACTGCCTCTGGCCAGGCTTCAGCAGGGGTCCCCTTCTCTCATCAGGCAATCCCTGGGTCACTGTCAGCCACCAGTTCAGACCACAAGGAGACAAAATTCGACACAACTCATAGACTTTGGTCCCGTGTCTGCATTTGGGCACAAACTTGTGTTTGAAGGACTCTGCTATTGTGCAAATGGCTGCCACCGCCGTGCCCCATAGGATCCTAACTCCGCAGGCACTGCCCAGCTGAAGCAAAGGAAGAGGGCAGGGCACAATCTTTGAAAGAACAGCACAGGCCCTGCGCGTGTTCTAAGTCACTCAGTCGTGTCTGGCCTTCTGCAGTACCAAGGGCTGTAGGCCACCAGGCTCCACTGTCCACGGTATTTCCCAGGTAAGAATGCTGGAATGAGTTGCCACTTCCTTCTCCAGGAGATCTCCCCACACAGGGATCGAACCCACATCTCATGAGTCTCCTGCATTGGCAGGCAGATTATTTACCACTGAGCTACCTGGGACCTCAATTAGAACCAAATAGATTTAAGATGACCACAAGTCGACTTCCACGAGATCTCGAGCCTCGGTTATACGCTCACTGTAACACACCAGCAAGCTAAATGACACACCTGCCAGAGCCGTGACTGTTCCAAGGCTGACTATCAAAAAGTAGGAAGTGCCCCAGTTCCTGGAGATCTCTGCCCTTTCCCCCCAAATTACTGGACCAATCCTCCCATTCATTAGCCTGTGAAATTACCCAGCCTATAAAAACTAACCATATCATTTTGAGGGACTGCTCTCACCTTCTGAGATGGCCCACACTCTTGTCTGTGGAGTGGGTTTCTCTCTAAATAAGTCCACTTCTTACCTATCACTTTGTCTCTCACTGAATTCTTTCTACAATGAGACATCAAAAACCTNTAACCATATCATTTTGAGGGACTGCTCTCACCTTCTGAGATGGCCCACACTCTTGTCTGTGGAGTGGGTTTCTCTCTAAATAAGTCCACTTCTTACCTATCACTTTGTCTCTCACTGAATTCTTTCTACAATGAGACATCAAAAACCTGAACCTCATTAAGACCTGAGACCAGGTGGGTGACCTCAGTTCAAAGACTGTGGATCAAGTCCCAGTCTGAGTTACACAGTACCACGATCAGGGAAAAGTCAGAGTTCTGCTTTCAGGTACCCAGTAAAAGATGGCTGGCCTCTGAACAGGAAGAGAAGCCCACTGAGGCCCGGGAAGCATGTGTTCTCACAGAACATACAGGCCAGAGACTCCTGAGGGCTGCAGACTGCTCCAGCAGGACTGGAGCCAGCATCACTGGTTGCCCTGGATCCAAGGACACAGGTCCTGTGTAGACAGCAAACTAACCCTGAAAGAGCTTGGATATTAGACAAGCTCGGGGGCTAATTAAAATGTAAAATGTAGTCCGTGGGGCATAAAATCCTACAAGCCCAGAGGGATCTACCATTTAACGCACCAACCAAGCAAGGCAGCCATTTACTCAGGGGCTCCCCCGAGGACTGTGAGCACCACCTCACCTCCCAACATGCTCCATTTACCTCCCAGATGTGCTGGGCTGGTGGGGGGACATGGATGGCCCCTATTCATTACCATGGCCCTATGTAATGTGCCAAGGAACTGGGCACCTGGTTTGGGGCAGGCACTGCTTCCGAGAGCCCAGAGCTTTGAAAGGGCACAAAGCATAAATTTCCTTAAGGGGCAGAAGAGCAGGGGATGGGGGCAAAGAACACAATTAGCATATGGAAAGACTTAGAGTCTGGAAAACATATTCATTGTTTCCCAAGGCAGTCTCAACAAGATTCTTCTGGAAGTTTGGATGGTGGAAAAATGCAAGAAATACTGTGCTGAGGTGAGAGTGAGAGAGATGAGCCCAAACATGATCTATCCAGACTGCCTGGAAGTGTTTGTGTCGACCAACAGTGTGGGTTGGGATAAAGCAGCCCTGCTGTCACCCTGCCAAACCCTGACCCTCAGGAGTTCAAGGCACAGGCTCTGAGTCAGTGAGACCCAGCCCTGTGACCATGGCACACCCCTAAACCTCCCTGAGCCTCAGGCTCCACCTCGGACACAGGGATACTCAGAGTATGGATCTACTTCCCCATATGGCTGTGAGGATTAAATGGAAAATGCATGTGAAAGACCTCAACTTGATCTGAGACGCTGGCCCATGAGTTGTGGCTATCAGCCACAGCCTTAGGCTTAGCCTCTGTCTGAGCTCCTGGCACTTTTCTTAGAAAGACTGCTCTCCCTCCATGACGTGTATGATCTATGATTCTCTCTTGTCCCTCTAGTCGTCTGCACCTAAGCATCATCTTTGATATGTGCACACTTGCATGTGTGTGCATGCATGCTTGTGTGTATATGCATGCCTGTGGGTACTGTATGAAGTCGGGAACACTGACTATGGCCTAAGCAGGGCCTGTGTGCCCTCCCTTGGGTATATGCCCACCCATCAAAGGACACAGGAACCCTGGTCAGCTCAGACCACTCCCAGCCAGGGAGTGCCCCGCACTGCTCAGAGACGCCATGGCTATGGGCCAAAGGGGCCACATTCATGGAAGGCAAGGCCAGCCAGCCCAAGGTCCCGATGGTTTGCATCTCAGCATCTGGGCACATTTCACACCCAGGTCTCTGCCAGTGCACCAGGAGAAACACTGCAGGCTTGTGCCTCAGGAGGAGGCTCCTTGTCCACAGGACCCGGGTTGCTGTAACTTCCACCAGGCAGCAGCATTTGGTACCAGGCCCTGCCTGGAGTGGGGTCCTCAGCCATTATGACAGCTGCTGCTGCTGTTGACACTGAAACAGTGACAAATTCATCCTTCTGACAAGATCCCTTTAAATAATTCACAGGGAGCTGGGGATTAAGACACTGTTTCTCTCTGTCTCTGTTGAGATTTAAAACACCTCCAGCTGGGGTATTTAAAGAGCATATAATGGGCTACCCCTCTTGGGTCTCCCCTCCCCCTTTTCCTCCTCTTTCCCATTTCCCAAACTCACCCGCCCCCCTACCCCACCAGCCAGCCCTGTAACAAGGAGGCCCAGAAAACAAGAAAGAAAAAAAAAGGAGGGAACCAGTGCTTGGCTGGTCACTATGGCAACAGCGGCAGGGTATTCAGCTGTCATTATCCCAGCGCCTCACACATGTGATTATCTTAAGCTGTCGATTGAATGCAGTCCTCACCGCTGCCCAACAAGGCCTTGTCAAACAAGGCAGGGGCGGGAGCTGCCGGCCCCGGGCCCCACCAACCTGGTACTGCTCTGCCCAGGCCTCCTCTCCATCATTGCTGAGGGGCAGTTACCCCTGAGAAAGACCAATGGCATTTCCCTTCAGCGTGGATGGATTTCTGCTCAGAACACAGAGCCAGCACACTAGGTTACAGGCCAAGGAGATGGGCTCTCCATTCCATGGGTGCGGAGTTTTGAGAGTGGGTCAGGCTGGCCGTGGCCAGTGGGAAATATCCTGGAAACAAGGGAGCAAGGCACGGGGGGAGGAAAAGACTGGCCTTCCTAGAGGAGCTCCTGGCGTCATGCCCATTCTCAGGGTGCAGGAGACTCAAATCTGGCCTTAGAAGGGGACACACTCCCCCCATCCTGCCCCCTCCCAACAGTGGGAATGTGGCCACTGTGTGTGATCCACTTCAGAAACCATGGCTGCTGGAGCTTGGTCGGATACGCCTGGGGAGGGCTTTGATCTCATGCCTTTGCCTCCTGGACTTTGCTGCTGATTGTTTCCGGGCTGAGGTTCCCATGTCCAACCAACATTCTCTGAAAGACACAATCGCTGATCACCCTCCACCAGGCACCACCCCACCAGGCATCACTCCAGGTTTTCCACTGTCCCTCTCAAAACTGGGCTCCCAGAACAAGCCCATTGCTGCAGACATGCTCAGGCTGGAACAACATGCCATGAGGCCAGCATCACCTGTGACTTGCATCTGCCCTTCCTGTATCTGCATCGTATAGTTGGTTCCCAGGAATAGGTAGCCAGCCACTCACAAGACCTCACCTGAGCCACTGCCCACCTGGCTCAGTGACTCGTTTGCACCTAAATGAAAGTGCGGACCTTTAACACTGACCATGACATTTTGAAGGCAGAGCTCTCACTTGGTAAGATAAGTCTGAATCTTGACTCCAAAGTGGTTCACGTTGGTTGTCCTCTGTGACACTGGGAAACATGTTGGGCATCCCTATCTTCAGCAGGAAGAGAGATGAGTGGGACGGTACATATGGAGAGGAGGGTGCGCCACTAGACCCCCCGCCTTCTACCAGCAGAGGAGCACCTCGACTGCAAGAGGGTTGGTTCAGCCCAACTGACACGGCATCACTGGATGTAAAACAGCTCACCTCTCTCCCTTCCCAGGAGTCCTCACTTCCTCAGCATTAGCCAAGACCTGGGCGCGGGAGCTAACCACACGCTCCTTCATCATCGCTTGGAGACACCCATCTCCAGGGACCACTTGCATCCTCCTCCAGCTTCCTGGCCTGGCCTCACCTGCCCTGGGAGTGGGGTTGCACCCTCAAGGCTCCCCCTGGACTTGCTACTACTCTGCCTTAAAGCCCACACATTACACAGCACCTGCTCCACACTTCTCCAAACAGCTTGCTTTAAAAAGTGATCCATGGGTACTTACTAAGTATGTTTCACTGGCACTTGGCTTTCAAACCTACCCCTTCCCTTTGTAGAAAACAGATTTTACCTTTCCTCGCCCTCTGTTCCCTCGTTTCTTGATGATGTGACTCGCCCTTCCTCACTCTCATTCAGGGGCAGAAGCACAAGTGAGCTCCACAGGCAGACAGGCCTGAGGTCAGTCTCAGCAAAACCCCTAAGCAGTTCCGTGACTTTGGGTCCTTGCCCACAAGCTCAGTGTCTGCTCTGCAAATCTGCAAAATGGGAGAAACACTCCCTGGCATGCACGGTCCTGGTGAGAAATCGATGAGGTGGTACCACTGATGTCCAGTGCCTGGGACACAGCTGGTACGTAATGACAGTAACTAGTAGTAGCAGTAGTTATCACTATTCTTAATAATAGCTCTGTGAGTAATAACAAGGTGAACCCTCTGATGGTATTCTCACAAGAGCCACAACCTAACAGAAATGCTGGAAAGTTGATCTTGCATCTCAGGCCTCTCAACACCCATCAGTCCCCACCCTCGTCCCAGGCAAGTTAAGTCCCTCAGACAAGAATCACTGTGACCACTAGCACTAGTCAGGGCAAGTGGTATTGACTGAGCCTTGGAGTCTACAAGGAAGCTAAACACAATTTATGCTACCAACCACTCTGTAAATAAGATCTCACATTAGCCATGTGACAGAGGCAGAAGATGGACTCTGAAGTTAAAGAACTCAGAGGGAAATGGCAATAGATCCAGCACATCAGACTCCAAATCCTGGGCTTGCTCCTCGATGCTACCAGAAATACAGTGGGATTCAGGCCAAATGATCCTTTCACTTTTGGCTGTACCTGGGGGTCAAGTCAGAGGTGTATCCCAGGGCTGCCCTGTTTCTGCACAGGTCAGGCGCCTTCTTCCAGAGCCAGGCTAGAGTCCCCATCTGGCTGCTGCCAACCCTGAGCCTCCCTCCTCCACTGTTTTACTCTGGCCCAGCTTCTACAGGTCTCCCAACTCTGCCTCACCTTTCTTCTCATGCTTTGTCCTCTCCTGTAATAGAGTTCTTCTTTCACCAAGGAGACCAGTGAGGAGCTGTGAGTCAGGGTTGTCAAGGCAACGAGACCCTGTGGACCCCCCTCAGCTCCATCAGGAGCCCTGTTTCCTTCCAGGGCCCTGAGGGCCACTCTGACCTTCACCAGGCAGTTGGTCCTCAGCCTCACATACCAGTGGGAGAAAGATTTCCAGGGTTGGGACAAGGGACATGGCAGGGGTCTGCCTTCCTGCAAAAGATTTTAGAGAAAAGACATCTGTCTGTCTGGACAAATGAGGGTTAAGCCTGCCTCTGAGAGGGGGAGGGGGAATGGGTGACCTCTGGGGCTCCCTCCTGGAGTCTATGGACAGAAATATCTCCTGCTCCACTGATGAATAAGTCTGTGAGCCATTTTCAAGAGCAAGAAAATAAATCTGTCAGATAGTCAGGTTCTGGTGAACCACCACAACTCCCAGAGTTCTTTAACACAGCGAGTCAAGAAGCATCTCTCCCTTAATCCATCCCCCTCTCCACACACATGCACACAGTCATACTGCATGTACTTCTGTTGCAGGAAAGGGGAACCCTTCCAGGGCTGGAGAGTGGGCTCTTATCTAATACTCAGAAAGGCACTGTCTCAGGAGACATACACGCTGACAAAGCAAAGAATGTTATCAGGAGGGGGCACCCGGGTGGAGAGCAGTAGGGTAAGGGAAACCAGGCCAACTGCTCTGCCACGTGGCTCACAATCTCGGGCTTTATGGTAACAGGGTTAGTGTCCCGGTTGCCTCTGGCCAATCATCTTGCATGTGCCCGTATTTGATGTGACTTGGGTCCTTCCTGATGGCACTCACATCTCTCAGCCAAGATGGACTCCAGTGCAAAGGATTCTGGGAGGTTGTTGGGACATATTATGGGTTGGAGTCTCCTTCCTCCTTTGGGCCCCTTCCAAATTATCCCAGTTAGTTTTCAGTGGCAGCATCCTGTTCCTTATCAGGATCTCTTGTTGTAAGACAACTCATGCAAGTGGTTATCATCTTGCCTGACCAAGATGAGCAGTTTCGGGCAACAGCTCCCTAACATTTCTGCAACCAGCGCAATAATTAATATTCTACTCAGTGTAATAATTCATATTCTACCCAATGACATTGCTCATCTGTAACACTCTAGTCACCTCTCTGTCAAAGGCACACACATGCCCACAAAAAAGAGCTCATGTAAAAACCCAGTGACAGCAACCACACATGATGAAGTTAGGCAGAACAGTGCCCTTGTCTGGTCCACCTTTCATCCCAGGGGATCCAGCAGCCATGGCCAACCCACCCCAGGAATGTCACTCTTTCCAGAGCAGTGTCTGAACCCTGGATCCCTGGGCCCATGGCTCTGTCCTGAGCCCCAGCCTTTGTCTATCACTGTCTCTGTCAAGCAGGTGATTTTAAACTTCCATTCCTAAAAGACATGTATTATATATATATAAAAAAATGTTTTAAGTGCCTCGGGGTGTTTTGTTCCTCACTGCTTCATAAAAGTGACATTAATAGCCAGAGAAGAGCGCTGCTGAGTGCAATTACAGAGGATGTTTCAGGTATGAAAGCTGTTTTGAGCCTGCTAATGTTTCCTAATTACAGGCCTTTTGGTAGTGAGAGAAAAAGATAAAGAGTGGGTGGGAGGCGCAGGGTGGGAGCTCTGACTTATCTCAGGGGTTTACCTGAAGAGGGCAGGGGATGGGGGGAGGGAGGAGGCAGCAGGGCAGTTGGAGGCCCACCTGCTGGGAGGCAGGGCCCCTCACAGTGGAGAAAGCAGTACTTACTCCTTGGTAACAACTCAGGGAAAAGATACCACTGTGTCCTAAACTGTGAGAAAATCTTTCAGACACTGAGCCTGAATTCAACGGACCTCCAGCAACTCAAAACTGGAAATTCCGTTGAAAGCCACTCTCAGGAGACACTGCAGCCTTTCACTAGGAGAGAGGGTACAGCGTGGTTTTCAGCAGGCGAGCAGGCAGCAGGGGGTTAGATGGCACTCTCCAGCCATGTGATCAGAAGCAATTTAACAGTTGCTCAGCGCTTAGGTTTCCTCTTCTGTAAAATGGGGCTGTTGTGAGGACTGATGTGCACCTGGCTGTAAAGCACACGGGCCTTGTGATGTGGTAGTCAATTTCCTCTTTCTGTGCCCAGCAACTTTTCAGCTTTCTGGTACCCACATCCCAATTCCTTCTGGAGAGATACTCCCTCCAGCCCTTCAGCCCAAGGTTTCTGGTGGGCTCAGCCCAGCACGGGGTTGGAACACAGGACCTGAGAGTACCACTCAGTACTTTCTGGATGCAGGGACTGGATCAGGGCAAGTGTGGGAGCCAAACTGATATAGTCAGGCCCACTCAGAGCTAATTCCAGAGCTTCTGCTGGGGGATCCGATCCCAGAGGAGGTACTGGCTCTTCCCCAGGGGATGATGGATGAGGTTGTAAGAGCTGGAGCCGCTGCAGACTTCTTATGACCAAGAGGAAGCTCAGCAAGGAGCCAACACCAGGGGAGCAGAAAGAGGAGATAGGTGGTGGGGACAGAGACAGACTGATCTAAGGATTTGTACCCAGCCACAGAGGAAGCCACATCAGCCCCCAGACCATTTATTCACATGAGCCAAGATACCTCCCTTAAGACTGACTTGTGTTTTTCTATCCCTGGCCACCAGGAAACCCTGACTGATCCTGAAGTGTGACTCCCAACAATCAGTGACCAGTTCCAATGCTCCCGAGTCCCAGGCAGGGGTACCAGTCTGAAAAAGGATGCCCAACTCTGTTCCCCTCTGCTCGCCTGCCCCTGCAGTGGCCGGAAATTCAAACACCATACAACTCCATTCACAAAATCATTTTGCCCAAAGCTAAATGTCTCCTGGATTTGCCTAATTTAGCTCAGGCTTTTCTGTCTTAATTAGCATGATTGAGTCATCAAAAGAAGAAGAGAGAAAATCCAGGCCTCCAGAGGGTGAGTACTATGCTAACACTTTCTGAGTGTTTACCCAGGAAAAGTTTTTGTAGACAGGGTTGCATATACGGAATCGTTCCCATCCTTGCCCTGCTGAGCGGAGGAGACCCTGGGTGACGGGCCAAGATCACACAGTCTGGGAACTGCAGAGCAGGAACAGGAGCCAGATTATTTGATGCCAGGGCCTGAAGCCTTCATTGCTGCACCATAACCTTCACACCTATCAGGCCAACTACATTTCTATTGATTTTGCTTGGCCTTGGAGCAAATGGGGTGCTATTGGAGTGGATTTCTCTCCTAAGTGTGCTGTTCTTACTCCCAGGATGTGGCAGCCAGTGAGGGTGCCTGGAACTGGTAGATGGGGAAAGGGAACAGCCAGGAGGGTCCCCAGGAGGGCAGTGGGGAAGGGCAGCCCCCGTGTGCCACTCTCATGGGCGTGCATCCTGTTTGAGGAGTTGATTTATCAGACACATACATAGGTACTCAAATGAGGGTTGTGTCCTATACACTCTCCGCAAGCTCTCCACTTAGTCCAATAATACTCTCATCACTTAAGACCTTTTCAGAACTCTGGAAACTGTCTGCAGAGACATAAGGTGAAATCAGCTCATTTAACTTCATACACCCACCCCCACAAACACATACACTCACGCATGTATCACATAGAAACACACACACACATATCACACAGAAATACTCAGATGCACATCTACACACAGGCACATACACATAGACATACATAAAACTGGATGTGAGCTCCCCAGGTGGCACTAGTGGTAAAGAATCCACCTGCCAAGGCAGGAGACACAAGTGATGCGGGTTCAATGCCTGGGTCAGAAGATCCCCTGGAGGAGGGCATGGCAACCCACTCCAGTATTCTTGCCTGGAGAATCCCACAGACAGAGGNGAGCTCCCCAGGTGGCACTAGTGGTAAAGAATCCACCTGCCAAGGCAGGAGACACAAGTGATGCGGGTTCAATGCCTGGGTCAGAAGATCCCCTGGAGGAGGGCATGGCAACCCACTCCAGTATTCTTGCCTGGAGAATCCCACAGACAGAGGAGCCTGGCGAGCTACAGTCCATAGGGTCACAAAGAGTCGGACACAACTGAAGCGACTTAGCACAGCACAGCACACATACCTGGATACACACATATGTAAACACACATTACACATATTTATACACAGAAGCACAGACACACACACACACAGACATACGCACACGGAGCACAGGCACGCACACACCCAGCCTGCTCCTCCTGAAGGCTCACCAGGCTTGGCTCCAGACTCTTTTGCATCTTTCCTCTGTCAACCTTCCCACCTTCCCATGATGAAGATTTGCCAATATTAATGTGGTAAACAGAACATGTCACAGGTTGTGAGAAGGTGGTTCCACAGGGTAGCACAGATGGAGGTGGAGTCTGGAAGCCCGTGAAGTGCTCTTTCAAGGTAACTCAGGATCTGTAGATGTTCACACGGCGGCCACGTTACACAGTCACAGACTCCCACACAGAGGCTGTTGGCTGCCCACATGCAAATAGCCAAGGAGCCCTGGCAATATTCTGCACAAGGAAAAGGCCTTGCTTGGATTTCCAACGAGCAAGCTGAATAAGCCTCACTATCAGAGGGACCCAGCTTGCCGTCCTTATCCATCACAGCCAGTTCGTGAAAGCAGCTGGACCTTCTGGAGAGCGTCCTGGTCTTCTCCGTCATGCTCTTCGCAGGAGAGGTAGCTCTGTCTGTATCACTGATTAAGTTTCTTTAAAAGATACTGACAATCAGTTGGGTATTGGGAGGCCTACAAAAAACATTTTATTGGGCTACAATAAACCTAAACTGAGCATCTCCTGAGTTCAGAACCCTGGGTTGAAGATGCAGGAAGTATCTTGAATGCACTGCTCCTTCCTCATTTTATGTGGCCAACAAACACTTCCTGGCCCAGGGACAGAGATGAAGCCACTCCTTTCTCTGCCCAGTGGGAGGAAGCATACATCAACGCAGCTTTAGCTCACAGAGTGATGGACAGTTAGGAGCTGGCACCAAGCCTTCTGCTTTAGGCCCTGCCGTGGAGTCCTGGTGGGGAGGGGCACCCTGGAGGGCTCCCCAAGGGAAGGAACTGACACTTGAGGGACAGACAGGGATGCCAGGGGGAGAGGGAAAAAGGAAAAGAGGGGAGAGGGCCAGGCAGCATCTAGGAACAGTGGCTGTTGTTCAGCCCCTCGGTCTTGTCTGACTCTTTGTGATCCCACTGACTGTAGCCCGCCAGGCTCCTCTGTCCATGGGATTTCCCAGGCAAGAATACTGGAGTGACTTGCCATTTCCTTCTCCNGAGAGGGAAAAAGGAAAAGAGGGGAGAGGGCCAGGCAGCATCTAGGAACAGTGGCTGTTGTTCAGCCCCTCGGTCTTGTCTGACTCTTTGTGATCCCACTGACTGTAGCCCGCCAGGCTCCTCTGTCCATGGGATTTCCCAGGCAAGAATACTGGAGTGACTTGCCATTTCCTTCTCCAGGGGATCTTCCTGACCCAGGGATCAGATCTACGTCTCCTGCATTAGCAGGTGGATTCTTTTCCACTGAGCCACTGGGGAAACCCCTCTAGGAAGGAGGACGACCGCTAAGCTGGACCACGAAACCATAAGAACTAGCACTTACTGAGCCCTGTGGCAGCTGAGCACCACCCTGAGTGTTGACCACAGGACCTCTCAGAGCACCCTCCTGCCCAGAGCTTCACATCAACATGTGAAGGTCAGGACCCTTTTGGAGCAGGACTGTAAAGAAGGGTTAGGCAGAGGTAACTGAAGGCAGCCCAAGGGAGGAGGGTGGACTTCACAGGGTCATGGGTGAGGGTCCAGGGATGCCCTCTGATGGGAGCTCAGCCCCTCATCCCCCCAGCATCTGTTACTTCATAAATATATTTGTTATTTTCTCCCTCTGCTCACCAAATGGCCTCTGATACGGGTTAAACCTAAAGGCTTTAAATTAAAGCTGCAATTAGATTATAAAGCAACATTTTGCCATTTGAGCAGAAATACTTTCTGGTTTTGACATGCAATATTATAATCCATTTTCCAGAGATATAACTGAAAACAATTTGCAGGCTATGTGTGGGTGGGCAGTCCAAATCCTTCCCGCATCTGGCAGTCCTTGAGTACAAGGGTGAAGATATCCAGGGAAACCATAAAAGGAAGTCTCCTGACCTCTCTCTGGGGAGCCTACCTCACAGGCCATGCACCATGAATAGGTTCACTGCAATGCCAGCTGGGCCCCCTGGTAGAATCATAGTACCCTTTCTGGACCAGGCCTACCAGTTCCCTGGAGACCCCCAGGCTACCAGAACAATGCCCACCCACATCAAAATCTTCAGTTCGCATGGTATCCTGCCTGCAGGGGCCATCTGAGACCCAATTTGCTCTCTTTCTGAGTTGCTGGGGCAGGGCTCATCTCCTCCCCTACTAGAGCCCAGGAAAATGCAGACCATTCACCCAGCCTCCTGGCTTCTCAAATGCCGGACCTTGGCCCCACTCCACAGACCGCTTTATCACCCAGAAGTACTGTGTGACTTAAAAGTTAAGCCCTGATTCAAGGCCATGGGCCCCAGTCCTCCTGCAGTCTCCTTGAGAGCCCCAGCCTCTGTACTTTGTCACAGTGGTCCTGGCTTCACTCTTCTTCTTTTTGGGGTGATGTCATGCTACAAGGTGCTGATCCCCTCCTGCCAACATCCTCAGCTCCAGACCCTCCAGGCCCACCATTCTCGCATGAGAATAAGTAAGGATGACTCCACTGCCACGCAGCCTCCAGGTACCCCTGACTGGGGCTGTCACACACACAGTCTGGACCTCAACTAGGTCCTTACTGCAGCCACATTCCTTCCAAAGCGTCCAGACTCTCCCAAATCACCAGCAGTGACAGTTACCTCCCAACCTTTTCCTCCCTCCTAAAACCTGCTACTGAAGACTCCCCACCTCCACTCTCCCACCCGCCCCTCCAACCTCAGAGAGAAGATGGGAAATTAAAAGACTTCTTATTTTACGGCTTCTATACCAATCCTGAGTCCTCCCATCTCTCTGTCCTGTCATTTCAACAACAAAGGAATCCCGGCCCCTGAGAGGCACCTGCCTCCACAGCCTCCCTTCCCTCTGCCTCCCGTGCTCTGCATTCCCTCCTCTCACAGGCTGCTCCACGCCTCACCTCCCATTGACCCTTCCACGTCCTGCTTTCTGGCTTCTGACCCTGGTCCCTTCTGAAATCATCAGCATGTGGCACCAACAGGGTCCTTGTAACCAAGCCCAGGGCACCATCCAATGCCCAGTAGCACCTGCCACCTTTGCCCCCTTCCTCCTTGACCCCTGCTCCCTGGGCTTCTGTAAGAAGACCACCTCTTGGCTTTCTCCTGCCTCTCACTCCTTCTCATCCCCTTCCAGGCATCTCTTAACTTGGAATATTTCCCAAAAGGACCATCTGCCTTGGGAAGGAGTTCAGAAGTTTAAAGAAGACAGGTGGTATGTACAAAAATCAAGCAGAAAAATGAACCCAAAGTCACTTCAATGACTTAAGTCACGGGAGAAAACATGCAAAGCTTCCACTAACAGTGTAACTTGTAGAAGAGGGGCAAGTCCTTAATGTCTGGGCCGCTGCATCATCAGCTTTCATGAGGTCCCCAGTGGGAGTGGGAGGCATTCCCTGGTGGCCTGCAGTGTTCCCAGTAGGATTTGGACCTGTCAGTGTGGGCAAGATTGGCCCCTGCTCGTGGCCACACTTTGGGAAACACAGTTCACCCCAGACCTTTCCCTGCTACTGCAAGGCTCCATGCCTGCACCCAGAAGTGAGAACCTGGGGAGAAAGCACAGGTGAGGCCTCAGTCTGCCTTGGGGCCTGAATTCCAATGTCCCTAAGACATAGGTGGGAGTCTTAGGTCCGGCTGTGACTCACCCTGGGTTGCAGAGGGGCCTGAGTCTGCAGGCTGGAGGTGACCAAAGGCAGGGAGGAGAGAGGAGGTGTAGGGTTGATGAGGAGATCCAGCTAACCCTGCCCCTGCCTCACCCCTCGCCGGGATGAAGAGTCCATGCACTCCCCCTGTCCCCTCCTTTCGTGATTAAGCCTCACAGAGAGCCAGCCACTTGAGCCTGAGATGTGAATCCCATCCCAACTCCTCCCTCTGCCTCTCCCCACCCCAATGTCTTCACCCACTGCCAAATGCTGCCAAGGCCTCCTGCTTAGCTTTGCTCCAACTGTCCTGAGTATCCCATTTTAATCTGATGCTTCTGGCCCATCCAAGACAGCTGCAAGAGGCTTCT
Source organism: Oreotragus oreotragus (assembly GCA_006410675.1). Classification (NCBI taxonomy): domain Eukaryota; kingdom Metazoa; phylum Chordata; class Mammalia; order Artiodactyla; family Bovidae; genus Oreotragus; species Oreotragus oreotragus. Next base: position 366,036 of record SJYX01006046.1, read on the forward strand.
CTCAACTGTTCCCTACAATCATGTCAGCAAGTGTGACAAGATCCATCCTTTACCTATAGGATAAAGCCAAATGGCTAACTCTGCAGGGCAGTCCCAGTTCCCCACGCTGTGCACTGCCCAGTCCACAGCCCAGCCCCGCCTCGGCACTATCCACAGCCCCCCATGGTCCAGACACACAGACTCTTGTTCTTACGTCGTTTCATGACTCCCATCCCTTTTAACCAGCTATTCCTCCTACTTGGAATATCTTTCCAGACTCCCTTTTTACTGCCTGTCAAACTCCTACTCAGTCTCCAAAGCCCAGCTTGTGTGCACTTTTTTAGTAAAGGCTTCTTGTCTCCCTCTGAAGTGTCTCACTCCCAGTTCTGTGCCACACCTGGCTGTCAGTCTCCCCACTGCCACCCAGGAGGGAGACAGTTCAACTCATTCATGCATGTGGTGGATCCCACAGGAGGCCATGAGCTCCTCAAGAGTATTCATCTTTGCAGCTACAGATTCTGACCAGGTGCATGAACACTGAACGAATGAATCCAGAACATGGCTCTAAGGCAGCGCCAGGTGAAAGAGCGCCTCAGTCTTTCTGAACCCAAGCTCCTCCTCATGCCCTGGCCCCTCTTCAGCCCCAGGGGCATCCGGATCTCTGTCCTCCCCATCACCACTGACTTGAACACCCAACTACTGGCAGCCACTGGCCCCAGTCCCACACAGGCCTTGGCCACCTGCTGCTGCCTCTCTGCGGATGGGCCATGGACAAAGCCATTCACACCTGTAATCCACATCCCAGAGGGGCAAGTCAGGCCCTGCTCCCATGACTGCTCATCAGGACAGGAGGACAGACAGTCTGACACTCACCCCTGATGCGGGATTGGCGGTCCAGCCCAGCTCTGCAGTAGCCGTCCTGGTGTCCATTAAAGTTTCTGAAGGTCAAAAAAAAAAAGAAAAAAATGGTGCGTCAGAAGAATTACTGGACAATGAAGTTACTTACGACTGTAGATGTCAGCGCTAGGAGCCCGGGCTCCTCTGCCAAGCCTGCAGCTGAGGGGAAGAGGCCTGCTGGGAGGACGCAGCTCGTGGCAGAGTTAGGTACAGATCTCAGGTGTCCTGATGCTAAGGCTCTACTGAACAACCCCAAGCCACCTGGGGGATGGTGTGTGATGTCATCTGCCTACTCATCACTTCAACCCCGAGACATGGCATCTTCTCACATCACTCAACCTACGTGTTCTCCACAGGCCATGCTGACCCAATAGCCAAACCTAATTCCCTCCGCAAGTCTTTCTCAGCCACCTCCTTCCGACCTGTGACTCCCTACTCCTTTCTCCCCACTCCTCTCCTCTGCTTCCCCTTAGACATCCATGCTGACACTCTCAGCTGATTTCCCTTCAATTTATCTGGCCCCAACACTCAGCCCTCCTGCAGGTCCTTTTGCCTCTGGGCCCAGATACATGGCCACCCCCCTTCCCAAGACTCTGCTGAAAGCTCATGCAGCTTTGGCAAAGACCTCACCCCAAACACAAACACACATCTCAGACCCCAGGGGCCTGCTTCCTAGTCACCAATTCCTCTGGCCAGTAAGGGAAAGACAGACACCCTGACATGGCTATGAGCCCCGAGGGGCACCAAGGTGGCTACAGTACATACACCAAGATCACCAGGCACCATGTAGCAATTACAGAGCTGATATTTACTACAACTGTTTTCGGGCAGATAGCAGTGAAGTGTCCTGAAAACAGGGCACCTTTTTCCTTTTTCTTTCTTTCCTTTTCGATCTATTATTGACTGCTGTCAGCCCTACCTCTCGATGGAAACTTCTCCCCAAAACCTGACCAGAGCTTTGATCAGCAAGTCCAAAAGCCCTTTTGTTTGCAGGGGGTTGGTTTGTTGTGTAGAGGGGTTTGTGCGTTTTGGCTGTACTACATGGCATGTGGGATCTTTGTTCCCCAACCAGGGATTGAACCCAGGCCCTCTGCATTGGAAGCAGAGTCTCGACCACCAGAGAAATCCTTTTTTTTTTTTTTTTTTTTAAAGCAGCTTTACTGAGGTACAAATGACATGCAATAAACTGCACATAATTAAAGCATACAATTTGATAAGTTTTGACATATATTTATACCCATGAAACTATCACCACAATCAAGATAAGAAACATAGCCGTCATTCCCAGAAGCTTCCTGTCCCTTCGTAATCCCTCCTTCCCTCTTGCTCCTGCCCCACCCTGTCACTGTCCCCAGGCAATAACTAATCTATTTTTTGTCACTATAGGTTAACTGGCATTTTCCAGAAATTTATATAAGTGAAATCATACAGTATATTTTCTTAATCTGGCTTAGCTCAGCATAATTAAGATTCACCACGTTTGTGGGCATCAATAGTTCATTCCTTTACATTGCTGAGTAGTATTTCACTGTATGGAGAGATTGCATTTTGTCTACCGATTCACTTGTCATTTCCATCTGGGGGCTATTACATGGGAGTGTATGAGAGTTCCAGTTCATCCACATCCTTGCCAGCACGTGGCATGGTCAGTCATTTTTAATTCTGGCCATTTTAACAGATGTGCAGTGGTATCTCATTGTGGTTTGAATTTTCATTTCCTTAGTGAAGAGTGATATTAAGCATCTTTTCACATGATTTCTTATCATCTGTACATCTTTTAGTGAAGTATCTGTTTGATATTTTTCCATTTTTAAACTGGGTTGTTTCCTTATTGTTGAGTTTGGTAGGTTCTTTATTCTGGATACAAGTCCTTTATCAGACCAGATGGTCTACAAATATTTTACCCCACTTTATGACTTATCTTTTCATTCCTTTAATAGCATCTTTCAAAGAGCAGAAGTTTTAAATTTTGGAGAAGTCTAATTTATCAACTTTTTTCTTTTATGGTTTGCTATCATACCTAAAAAAAATCTTTGCCTAACCCAAGACTACAAAGGTTTTTCTCCTACCTAGGTCTATGATCTATTTTGAGTTAAGTTTTGCCTAAGTTGGAAGCTACGAGTCAAATACGTAATTGTGAGGTGTGTGTGTGTGTTTTTTTTTTTTTTTTGGCATAGGAGTCCAGAGTTCCAGAAGGGCACCTTTCTTTTTTTTTTTTTTTTTTTTTAAATTTTATTTTATTTTACTTTACAGTACTCTACTGGTTTTGGCATACATTGACATGAATCCGCCACGGGTGTACACAAACTCCCAAACATGGA
>SJYX01006046.1:389071-401350 GCA_006410675.1 Oreotragus oreotragus
TATAAAACACTGATGAAAGAAATCAAAGAGGACACTAATAGATGGAGAAATATACCATGTTCATGGATTGGAAGAATCAATATAGTGAAAATGAGTATATTACCCAAAGCAATCTACAGATTCAATGCAATCCCTATCAAGCTACCAGTGGTATTTCACAGAACTAGAACAAACAATTTCAAGATTTGTATGGAAATACAAAAAACCTCGAATAGCCAAAGCAATTTTGAGAAAGAAGAATGGAACTGGAGGAATAAACTTACCTGACGTCAGGCTCTACTACAAAGCCACAGTCATCAAGACAGTATGGTACTGGCACAAAGACAGAAATATAGATCAAAGGAACAAAATAGAAAGCCCAGAGATAAATCCACACACATACGGACACCTTATCTTTGACAAAGGAGGCAAGAATATACAATGGAGTAAAGACAATCTCTATAAACTTTAGAATCAGTTTGTCAATATCCACAAAACATTTGCTGAGATTTTGATTGTGATTACATTGACTTTATGATCAAGTTGTAAGGAACTGACATCTCAGAAATATAGTCTTCCTATCCATGAATATGGAATATCTCTCCTTTTATTCAGTTCTTAGTCCTTCCTTGAATTGATTCATCAGTTTTACAGTTTTCCTTCTAAAGATCTTATACATATTTTGTTGGATTTATAACTAACTACTGCATTTTGGGGAGAAGGCAATGGCACCCCACTCCAGTACTCTTGCCTGGAAAATCCCATGGACAGAGGAGCCTGGTAGGCTGCAGTCCACGGGGTCGCGAAGAGTCGGACACGACTTCCCTTTCACTTTTTACTTTCATGCATTGGAGAAGGAAATGGCAACCCACTCCAGTGTTCTTGCCTGGAGAATCTCAGGGATGGGGAAGTCTGGTGGGCTGCCATCTATGGGGTCGCACAGAGTCAGACACGCCTGAAGCAACTTAGCAGCAGCAGCAGCACTGAATTTTGGGGAGTGCCAGAGTATGTATTTTATTAATAGTCCTTGGCTAGCCCTTGTTGTTGTTCAGTTACTCAGTTGTGTCTGACTCTTTGTGACCTTATGGACTGTAGCACACCAAGCTTCCCTGTCCTTCACCATCTCATGGAGCTTGCTCAAACTCATGTCCATTGAGTCAGTGATGCCATCCAACCATCTCATCCTCTGTTGTCCCCTTCTCCTCCTGCCTTCAATCTTTCCCAGCATCAGGCTTTTTCCTAATGAGTTGGCTCTTCACATCAGGTGCCCAAAGTATTGGAGCTTCAGCTCCAGCATCAGTCCTTCCAATGAATATTCAGGATTGATTTCCTTTTCCAACACCACTTAAGAGTCTATACAAAAGTGTTCACAGATATCGTCACATTTCAGAAGACCATTACAAGAGAAACATTAGATCTACATAAACTCTCTGAGCCCCAGCTTGAGATCTTATTACACAAACTAGACATATTATCATCAGTCAAATGAGTCTTGGCTTGCATTCTCCTAGACCTATACAGACAATACACATCTTTGTTAGAAGCGCAGCTCAAGGACCAGTCTTCCAGCCCATCCCAGGAGTACCTCCTCCCAGTGAGCCTTAGCTTATCACTGGCCCTCTGGAGTGGGGCTGCTAGGATGTGCATTGCATAGCCCACATTGGCAGTTGGCAAACTTTCTATAAAAGTCCAGATAGTAACTATATTTGGCTTCATGGGCTACAAGGTCTCTGTTATAGCTGTTCAACTTTGCCTGAAAATAGGCTACAGGCTATTGTTTGCCCACTCCTTGTCTAGCTAGACAGGCAAGGGCTCTGGCATGGACAAATGTGCTGACAACACTTGTTTGGTGATATTTAAATTCTTCTTGTAATTTTCATCAAATTCATTATTTAGCATATAATAATAGCATATCCTTCCAGCCATCGGTATACCTACAAACTTCCCCATTCAGAACACCAGAAAGACACCAGCTGAGCTGGGACCCTGAGAATGTCTGTAAATGAAAACAAAATAAATAAGCTTTATATTCATGAGTAATTTTAGCAAAGTGTACCTGTGGAAGATGACTGGCCCAATTCTGGCTTGTGATGCTATCCTCTTGAGCTAACCGGTTTCTACCAGATTTGGGAAGGTATTTGAGTCCTTCCTGGGCTTCCCAGGTAACAGCAGTGGTAAAGAGTTCATCTGCCAATGCAGGAGACATGAGAAACCAGGTTCGATCCCTGGGTCAGGAAGATCCCCTGGAGGAGGGCATGGCAACCCACTCCAGTATTCCTGCCTGGAGAATCCCATGGACAAAGACGCCTGGTGTTCTACAGTCCATAGAATCGCAAAGAGTCAGATATGACTGAAGTGACTTAGCATGCAGGCACACTGAGTCCTTCCTAGAAGATCTGAAGGAAAACTGGAGAAGCATGGGCAGCATAAGCCTATTCACCACTAATGAATTTGCAGAGGAATGTGTTTGTCGGTGGGGAGTCTGTGGACCTGGCACATAATGAAAATTTGTCATCCTGGGAGCACTCTTAAGGGCCCTGAGCTCAGGGAAGAGTCTCCCCTAGTCTGACGGGGCCACAATCAGAGGAATGATGAAGGAAGGGGGAGAATATGCATCACAGGTCAACCAGGTGGTGGGTACAGAGAAGCCAGCAGGTGGTCAACAGGGACTTCCGAAGGGAAGACAACAGCAAGATGCTCTCAAAAGAGGCCAAGATCTACCTGCCCAGGAATGACGGAAGGGTGGCAGGGCTCCAACACCTTGAGGTGGGGGGAAATGGACACAGCAAGGCCTCGGTCACCACCCAGCAGAAATATCATTGAGGAAGGTTTGGCCAGACCTTATAAGCAAAGGAGTGCTGGGATCATCAGGGTCACCCCTCAGAGCCTCCAGCGTAAGAAACAGTTATGACCGCAGTTTCCCAGGGCTACCTCCAAACTTCTCCCGCAGTGAAGGGAAACTGGGGAGTCCACAAAGTCAGATAACAGCCAGCGAGATGCTAAGGCCGAGACTGTGCCCTCTCCACACCTGGCTCGTGTTATTGTGAATGGCTGTAATGCATGATGGCAGGGGCTCCTGGGTGAGAAGCCTGGACCCCCAACCACACCTCCAGTGGGGAGAAGCAAGGGTCAGCATAGTGCATTGAGCTGCGTTCCCTGAAGGATACATCCAAGTCCTATCCCACAGTGCCTGTGAATGGGACCCTACTTACTGATGTAATTAAGGATCTCGAGCTGAGATCATTCTGGACTTAGGGTGGGCCTTAAATCCAGAGACTTGTGTTCTTAGAAAAGAAAGAGGCCTGACACACAGAGATACACGTGAGGACAGATGCAGACCCTGAATTTCTGCAGCTATAACTAAGGAACACAAAGGATCGGCACCGACAGAGGCTGGGAGAGTCTTGAATCAGCTTCTGCCTCAGAAGCTCCAGAAGGAAGCACCCCACAGACACTGTGGTTTCGGACTTCTGGTCTCCGGAACAGTGAGAAAACAAATCCCTATTGCTTTAAGTCCCCTCAGGTTTTCGTTTTGTGTGTTTGCTTTCTTTTTCTTCTGTTGCTTGTTTTTTCTTTCACAGCCGTTCCTTTGTTGTTGAGGTTCAGTTGCTCAGTTGTGTCCGACTCTTTGCGACCCCATGGATGTAGCACACCAGGCTTACTGTCCCTCGCTATCTCCCAGACTTTGCTCAAATTCACGTCTATTGAGTCAATGATGCCATCCAACTATCTCATCCTCTGTCACCCTTTTCTCCTCCTGCCTTCAATCTTTCCCAGCATCAGTGTCTCTTCCAATGAGCCGGCCCTTCGAATCAGGTGGCCAAACTATTGGAGTTTCAGTGTCAGTATCAGTCCTTCCAATGAATATTCACGGTTGATTTCCTTTACGCTTGACTGGTTTGATCACTTTATAGAGTCCAAGGGACTCTCAAGAGTCTTCTCCAACACCACAGTCTGAAAGCATCAGTTCTTCAGTGCTCAGCCTTCCTTATGGTCCAGCTCTCACACCCATACACGACTAATGGAAAAACCATAGTTTTGACTAGACGGACCTTTGTGGGCAAAGTAATGTCTCTGCTTTTTAATGTATTATCTAGGTCGGTCATAGCTTTCCTTCCAAGGAGCAAGTGTCTTTTAATTTCACAACTGCAGTCACCATCTTCAGTGATTTTGGAGCCCAAGAAAATAAAGTGAGTCATTGTTTTCACTTTTCCCCCATCTATTTGCCATGAAGTGATGGGACCAGATGCCATGATCTTTGTTTTTTGAATGTTGAATTTTAAGCCAGCTTTGTCATTCTCCTTTTTGACCTTCATCAAGAGGCTCTTAGTTCCTCTTGGCTTTCTGCCATAGGGTGGTGAGATCTGCATATTGAGATTATTGATACTTCTCCATGCAATCTTGATTCCAGTTTGAATTTCATCAAGCTTGGCATTTCACATGATGTACTCTACATATAAGTTGAATAAACAGGGTGACAATATACAGCCTTGACGAACTCCTTTCCCAATTTGGAACCATTCTTTTGTTCCATGTCCAGTTCTAATTGCTGCTTCTTGACCTGCGTACAGGTTTTTCAAGAGGCAGGTAAGGTGGTTTGGTATTCTCATCCCTTTAAGAATTTTCCAGTTTGTTGCATTTGTGTGTGTGTCTGTGTGTGTTTTCTTTCATAGCAGTTTCTAGGAAGCTAATTCGGCTGGGAATGGTATGTCCCTCCGTGATCCCAGGGGTATGGTCTATCTTGTCTGCCCTCTGTCCTCAGCCCCAGGCTCACTGTAAATGTACTGTCTGCTCTGGGCTTGGATGGTCAGGACCCTGAGTTGGCTGACAGGTGATCCCCTAGGCCTGAAGGTGAGACAAGGAGTGAGTGGTCAGCCAGCCAAGATGAAGGCCTGAAGACTGTGAGTTTCTCTGCCTAGGCTTGGGAGGTCCTGAGCTCAAGGCTGCTGGGGCAGTGGAGGAAACGTGGCAGAGGGTCAAGGGTCTGTTGGGCTCTGGGCAGGAGAAAAGAGCCCTACATGGTCAGGAAAGCTTCCTGTAAGTGGTGGATGACAGGCAGCTTGGTTTATGCAAAGGATTTGGATGGGAAGAGACATGAGAGGGTGGAAGGTTTGGAGCTGTTTCCCAAAGGGGCATGTTTGGAACTGGGGAAACGCAATACATATTCCAGGAGGAAACAGCTAGTGAGGTCAAATCACGGAGGTTAGTGACGCAGCCAGCAATGTTACTGCAAAACTCTTTAGAGTGAGCGTGAAGGGGCAAGCTGAGAAGGGAGCCCCAGGGACCAAAACAATCCTCTGGCTGCCTAGGTGAGGGACAGTAAATGGATATGCGAGTGTGGTCATGTCAGGGCCAGGCTGGTACTGTCTGGCAGGACCCCCCTCTTCATCCTCGGCCTTCCTCCCACATCACTCAGGAGCTGGGCATGATGCCGGAGTTGAGGGGAGCCCAGGTCTGGGGTGAAGGCATCTCTAATAAGACCCTGGGATAGCAAAGGACCCCTCCCGAACAAACACAACCAACTCCATCTTTTCTAGTCAGGAGGAAAACTTCCTAATTAGGAAAGAAGGCAAGATAATGGGCACAGACTGTGTTTATCTTCATTTTATATCCTTTACGATGAGCTTAATGACAATGTTTCACTTAGGCACAACTACCATTCCCCTGAAGAGCATACTGATCCTGATTTGGTTCATTCACAGCTCACTCCTGGGTGGAATTCCTGCCCCAGCTCCCCAAACTGTGTTCATTTCAAGAAGGGGCAGCAGAAGGGGAGAGGGAGGGAAGCAGCCTCTGCCTGAGGTACCCCCTCATTACCCCTGAGCCCACCCCGACCCAGCTTGCCACTCATCCCCCAGGGAGCACACAGCTCAATGTGGCCCCCAGGCCATTCTAACTGGTCCTGTAAATCCACCCACCACATGCTTTGCATCCTTTTTGCATCCACCTATGACCAACCTAGATAGCATATTAAAAAGCAGAGACATTACTTTGCCTACAAAGGTCTGTCTAGTCAAAGCTTTGTTTTTCCCAGTAGTCATGTATGGGTGTGAGAGTTGGACTATAAAGAAAGCTGAGTGCCAAAGAATTGATGCTTTTGAACCGTGGTATTGGAGAAGACTCCTGAGAGTCCCTTGGACTATAAGGAGGTCCAACCAGTCCATCCTAAAGGAAATCATTCCTGAATATTCTTTGGAAGGACTGATGTTGAAGCTGAAACTCCCATACTTTGGCCACCTGATGAGAAGAACTGACCCACTGGAAAAGACCCTGATGCTGGGAAAGATTGAAGGTGGGAGGAGAAAAGGATGACAGAGGATGAGATAGTTGGATGGCATCACTGATTCAATGGACATGAGTTTGAGTAAGCTCTGGGAGTTGGTGATGGATAGGGAAGCCTGGTGTGCTGCAGTCCATGAGGTCACAAAGAGTTGGACATGACTGAGCGACTGAACTGAACTGAGGCATCTTTACCCAGCAGCAGTCTCTATAGCCAGGCTGAAAGAAAGTGAAAGTGTTAGTCACTCAGTCATGTCTGACTCTTTGTGATCCTCTTTGTGAGCCCTACCAGGCTCCTCTGCCCACGGAATTCTCCAGGCAAGAATACTAGAGTGGGTTGCCATTCCCTTCTTCAGGGAATCTTTCCAACCCAGGCATCGAACCTGGATCTCTGGCACTGCAGGCAGAGTCTTTACCACTGAGCCACCTGGGAAGCAACTGAGCTGAGAGATGAAGCTTGTGTGCTTCCCAAAGCAGAACTTCACCGCCCTACCTGGGTCTGCAGTGGCGAGGCGGTCAAGAGTACGCAGGGCGACAGAAGGAATGTTAGCTGTCATGGAGGGTGGAGGGTGCCTGGAAAACCATGTGGAAGGTGAAGTGGGGTGGTGCCTGCGGTGGGCACAACCACTGTGGGAAGCCCACAGATGGGGCAAATGTGCAGATGAAGTGTTAGCTTGCAGGAGAGGCTCATGAGCCCCCTCCAACCACTGCTACAAAGAGGAGGTAGATTCCTGGAGGCTTCTCAACCTCCTCCATCTCAACGTGCCAGAGGGTCTGAAAAGGTGCCCTCCCGAGGGAGGCACCTTTCTGTAGCCAGCTGAGGGCAAGGCAGACCCTTCTGATGGACCAGCCCACACGCCCACCACCACCCACCTTCACGTGGGCTGAGGGACTGCCTGGTGATCAAAATACATAGCTGCTCCCCACACCCTCCGTTACCCTTGCAGATTTAGCTGCTGTGGAGATCATTTGTCTCTCAAAGTGCAGCTCTGTGACAGGCGATCCAGTACCTGCCAACAGGTACAAAGCCTCCCACCTGCCCCAAAGTCCCAGGTTAAAACAGAGAGGAGCCAGAGAGAGGCTCAGCTGACCAAAACAAGCAACTTTTTGTCAAAAATAAATCTCCTTCAGACTAGCAAAGCTTGAGCAACTTACACAAACACTATATTTAGATACTTTAAGGCCATTTTTCAAGTCTGTGTGTTCCCTAAGTCACATCCGATGTCGTCCCTGACTACCTCACAATGGTGATCAGCCACAAAATTCATTTCCTCCCTCCCACGCTTGGGACCCACAGATGCTAGCTGCAGTTTGTATCCTCAAATCTCTCTGCCACAGCCCCTCCATCTGGAGGGACTTCAACCATGAACTCCCCTCCCTTCTCCTGCAAAGAGAGTCTGAAACAACCCCTAGCAAGTGTAAAGGCCTGACCACCTGGACTCTCCTCTGGACAATTTCTGGGAGGATGTTATCCCTCACGCACTTCCTGAAGCTCCCGCCTTTGTACCCCCTCCCCACCCCTGCAGCTGCCTTCTTGCACAAACTACTTCAGTAAGATGAAAAGGACTGCTTCCCTCAAACAGAATATTTTGAACAGAGAATTAACAGCAAATTAAATTGGTTTCATTGTACTCATTCATGCGCAAAATGAGTGTGGGTGTTAAACAGAGAAAAACCAAACAGGCGATGCATCGCAATAATCAGGGGGCAGAATCAGGCTGCAGAGGCGGTGACAATCAGGGGAGGAGAGCAGGCAGGCAGAAGGGCTCCTGACCAGTCCGGAGCCGGGCCATCCCTCTTCCTGTGCTGGGATGCTTCCTCTCCAAGGTGGAGCTGGGAGGTCTGTGAGGCTCCTTCCAGCTGCAGTCGGTCCATCTCAGGTGGACACAGCCTCCTGAAAATGACCCCGCTGACTGCCCCTCCTTGGAGAACTGTGCTGGCTCCCGAGCGGGAACACTGCTTCCGCACTCCATCCAAAATGGTCCAGCAGCAACCAATTAGGGCCCTGGTTCTCCCGTCCTTTTCTCCTCAGGCATGTCTGGCCGCGCCGGGGTGGAGGTGGAACTGCTCAGTACAGGAGTAACAGGCAAGCCCATCGGTCTCCTGGGGATTCTTCAGGACCCGCAGTGAGCAGCAACACAATGATAACTAGCTTCAGAACATGGAACCGTTTTAAACAACCCCACAAATCTCTTTTCTGTCAACTTTATCTGGTTAATCTATCATCTGATTTTCCCATCTCTGATGGGTGCCCGGGCCCCTCCCTTTACAGACTTCATCCACCCACTCCCTAGAAATAAACCTGGTAAACGTGTGTGCTGCCTAGGCTGGGTGGGAGGGCAGTGCCCAGGAGCGGGCAACTGGGGGACCCTGGCCTCCAGCCCCCAGGACCTTCTGAGAAGGGGATTCTCAGAAAGGGCAGCCATTCAGTTCAGTTCAGTCACTCAGTCGTGTCTGACTCTTTGCGACCCCATGAATCGCAGCACGCCATCCATCGGTCTCCTGGGGATTCTTCAGGACCCGCAGTGAGCAGCAACACAATGATAACTAGCTTCAGAACATGGAACCGTTTTAAACAACCCCACAAATCTCTTTTCTGTCAACTTTATCTGGTTAATCTATCATCTGATTTTCCCATCTCTGATGGGTGCCCGGGCCCCTCCCTTTACAGACTTCATCCACCCACTCCCTAGAAATAAACCTGGTAAACGTGTGTGCTGCCTAGGCTGGGTGGGAGGGCAGTGCCCAGGAGCGGGCAACTGGGGGACCCTGGCCTCCAGCCCCCAGGACCTTCTGAGAAGGGGATTCTCAGAAAGGGCAGCCATTCAGTTCAGTTCAGTCACTCAGTCGTGTCTGACTCTTTGCGACCCCATGAATCGCAGCACGCCAGGCCTCTCTGTCCATCACCAACTCCCGGAGTTCACTCAGATTCACGTTCAGCCATGGTCCCAGGCAAATTCACTTTTAATCACAAGGGATCCTGCTAAACATGCCAGTATTCACCCACATGCTGATGCACACCAAGCCCTGGGGCAAGCTGTGGTTTCTCTCTGGCCAGACTGCTGTAGAGGCCAGAGTTGGGTACGGGAAGCCCCTGCCCTCTCCCCGCCCCTCCCAGTGCCAATAGGACCCACCTCGACAACCAGACCCATGAGCTGCAGGGGTACCTGGGATTCAGGATCCCAGACTGTAGCCCTGAACCAGCTGCTCAGCGCCTCACCTGCCTTAACCACTCCCACAAAGCATGTTGTTTCCCACCTTGGCACAGAGCAGCCCAGAACTCAGGTGGAGGGCCTATACTTCTATTCTTTTTTAATACATAAAAGAAGATGAAAGAAAAAAATTAAGTTTTAGTCATATGGAATATACAGACAGACCCTGATGCTTGGGTCATGGAGGGGTCCCATGGTGGGTACAGCTTCTGAGGTGTCCCGGGAGCCTCACGGGAGGGCAGCACATGGGAAGGGCCCCAGGCACCCTAACTCTGTGCATTTCCAGGGAGATGTACTGGCAAAGAGCACTTAGTTTTAGACCAAACCAACCCCAACAAAGGTGGAATAAGTGACTTTTAAAGATTCCTGCAAAGAATACACGAGTTGAACCCTTCCAACATCATAAGGGACGTAAGTCCATGAGCCTAAGAGTGCTGACACTTGCCCTATTCCTAGTAAGAACTCTTGATTGGCCACACCAGGAGCTAAAAGCTATGACAGTCTAATTGGATCTGACAAGAAATTGGCCATAAACATCAAATAATCGGGAAGACTATTTGAAATATGGATATGCATCTACTACCATGAATGATGAACCTCTCCCAGACTGTATATTTTGCCTGGCTGTACCAGCTAATGAGATTAAGAAGCCATTTTAATCATAGCAACTTAGTTTAAAATATTGCTTATTTCATCTTTATCTGATTTTTAATAATTTTTATTTTATTGTATATATTAAATATGCACAAAATATATTAGTATAGTAGCACACGTGGGTTCACTAAATACATGAGTATACAAGTACTGGGGTGGGGGCTTGGTCTGGGATCTTGGAAGTTTGGAGACTACTCCTGCCTCATCTCCAAGAGCGGCACCACCCTCCTGCCAGACTGAATCCCAACCCCTGACCTCCTCCTGGATCTCTGGCTCCTCTGTATCTCACACATTGTCTATCATCTTGTCTCTGTGCTTATTTTCTGAATAGTTCCCAATTAGTCCCCACCCAAGCCAACCCCTTCTCTCTGTACAACACCATCAGCCTACTACAACTGTTATCTTGCACCTCCCAATTTCATTCTCCATCTTGCAAGACAAGTCAGGCTTTCTAAAATGCAAATCTGATCATATTACTCTGATCCCTGAAGCTCTCAATTGGTTCCCATAGATCTCAGTTGCAAATGTCCAAGCTCCCTTCCCTCCTCCTTCACATTGTCATCATCAACATCATGATCACCAATAGCACTGATCGATTCCTTTCTACCTGCCAGGTGCTGGTGCTAAAGGTTTTTCATCCATTGTCTCTTTTAATCTCCACTCTACAGATTAGGCTTAAAGGGGCTGAGAGACCACCCAAGTTCCCACAGCTCTGCTCTGCCTCTGCTTCCAGCCCAGTCCTCTTTTACCATGGTGCTGACCTTGCCATTCACATCCCAGCCTCTCAGAGCTGCTCAGTTCTAACATGTCCTCTCTGATGCCCAAGCCTCAATTCATGATCCTCTCTCCTCCCCCTCCCTTCCCTGGGTAACTCTTCTGACCCAGCTGGTTTTAGCTCAGATGCTGCAATCAATGACATGTCCTCCCCAGGGAGGCCAGAGCCACCAACAGCTGCCAAGCCAGCCTGGAAAAGCCTGTGCAGAAACCAAATTAAACCTGAGCCTGTCCAGACCAATAGATTTGACTCTGTTTGTTTACAAGATGTCCAGGGGACCAAGCGACATGCTAAGCAACACCATGGGGGTTTGATCAGCAAAATCCAAACTCTGCAGACCTCTACAGGACATGTAATCTGGTTCATTCAACAAATAATTCATGGGAAAATGAAAAGGATTAGAAGAGACCTGAGAGATGAGTCAACCAGACATAATGTGTGGATCTTGTTTAGATCCTGATTTGAATAAGCCAACTGTAAAAATGTTTATGAGATACACAGGTACTCTGAACACTGACTGGCCATTCAGTAACACTAAAGAATCAGTGCTGATTCTTTTCGGGGTGATAATGGTGTTATGGCTGTGCTACGGAATGAACACATGCACATATTTATGTAAAAATGTAAATTATGTTTATATTAAAATTATGATAAATAAGATGAAAAGATGAAAGCTTTTTAAAAAGCAGATTGTCTTCCAAGCCCACACTGATGAATGAGGTACTTATATGAACTTTCAAAGAATTCTGGAAATTGCCCATCAGACTAATCATCATACTTTCAAGGAATGATTGCATTAAGTCATTATAGTCCTTCTTCCCAATGTCACTACAGTCGTGAGCTCTGTGAGGGTAGAAAAGTGTCTTTTGGCTAGTGTTGGGCAGACACATCCCCCCAACACCTACATAACATTGTAAATCAACTATACTTCAAATCTACACACACTGGCAAGTACCTCTACCTACACACAAACACATCTGCTCTCACATGCCTGCCCAAGTCTGCCCCCACCTCCCAGGCCCTTCCCCTAGAGGCTCCCGGACATCCTGGTGGCCTCCAGTCCAGGTCACATCAGAGTGTGCTTGAAATGTCCTGATTTCTCAGGTTCCCCGTTTCCTATAACCCATCACACAACACACACTCCAGCCAAAGCCTTCTTCCTTAACTGCCACTTTCACCCTGATTCTTCCAGCTCAAAATTCTTCTTAGGGTATTATCTTTCTTTCCCTCCAGTTCTATGTATTTTTAGATTTTTTTTCTTATTTATGTATTTTTTTACTTTACAATATTGTAATGGTTTTTTACCATACATTGACATGAAGCAGCAATGGGTGTACATGTGTTCCCCATCCTGAACCCCCCTCCCACCCCCCTCCCCAT
>SJYX01006046.1:401942-462810 GCA_006410675.1 Oreotragus oreotragus
TGCTCAGGGCTGGAGCCCTGAGCACTCGATCTCATGTATCAAACCTGGACTGGCGATCTGTTTCACATATGATAATATACATGTTTCAATGCTCTTCTCTCAAATCATCCCACGCTTGCCGTCTCCCACAGAGTCCAAAAGACTGTTCTATACATCTGTGTCTCTTTTGCTGTCTTGCATACAGGGTTATCGTTACCATATTTCTAAATTCCATATATATGCATTAGTATACTGTATTGGTGTTTTTCTTTCTGACTTACTTCACTCTGCATAATAGGCTTAGGGTATTATCTTCACTCTAGTTTTAAAAGTGAGCAGCCAGGAAGCACAGGCACTGTGTGAGGCCAACGGGCAGACCTAAAGATATAAGAGGTATGATGCCTGCTCCCAAAGGCCTCAGCTTCTCAGCCCAGATGAGCTCAGTTATGTCCACCACATCTGAGCACCTGCTTCACACGTACCTGCATCACCTCACACGACTCTCACGGCAGCTTACGCAATAGGCTCTATTATCACATGTCTACAGAAAGAGAAACTGAGGCTCAAAGAAGATGAAACCTCATAATATACTGTACCCCAAAATCTTATCCCAACCAAGGTCCTGTCTTACTGCCCTGTCCATTCACCTTGATGGTTTTATCAGCTTAGATCTCCACGACCCATCTAGCCTATGTCCTGCCACTCCTGCCCTGGGGGCATCAAGCTCTGGGTCCACTAGTCTCCCCACCACCTCACAAATGCACCCGGCGTGGTTGTGAGTCCTGCCATTGCCTCACTGTGCTGCTCCCTAGAAAGTCCTTCCCCTCAGTAAGCTCAAAGTCTAGTGTGTGTTTTGGATGGTCAAACAATGAGGATGAGATCAATTTTAGCATGTGATAAACACTATCCTTGGAAAGATATTTATTCTGTCTGACAGAAGAGAGGCTTAAGCTGAGGCTTAGCACATGAGCAGGAGTGTGCTAGTCCAAGAAGGGTGGAAGGACACTCTCAGCAAAGGGAAGAGCAAGGGAAAAGGCACTGAAACATGCAAGGGTGAAGTGCTTTGGGGGGCGGGGGAGGCCAGCAAGCTGCCTGGTGCGGAATCTCAGATAGATGGACAAGAGTGAAAGATTGCCAGGCCAACCTCAGAAGCAGTCTTGCTCTCTGCCTAGAACACCCAGCAAAAAGACTCCATAAAAAGAATCCAGAAAAGAAAAAGAATATGTATGTGTGTGTATGCAACTGAATCACTTTGCTGTGCATCTGAAACTAACACAGCATTATAAATCAACTATACTTCAATTAAAAAAAAAAGAGTTCCATAGTCCCTGGGCCACCATAGCTGAGGATGCTGATGAAAATGCTGCTGCTGATACTCAGGTACCAGGGGTCCACAGTGATGCACCCCTCCCTACCAACTCCTGGGAAGCATCCTGGATGCACCCCAGGTGATGTGACGCACCCGTGGCCCACCTCTGTCCTCCACTCTACTGACCAGCACCCTGGGAATTAAGAAAACCTCTGCCCTCTGCAGTGGCCCCTCTGTCCCACTCCCTTGGGGACCAGCCCAAATCAGAATCCTGTGCATTGCTAGACCTGAGCTCCCGGCCTCTGTGCCGCATACCCAGCACTGCACAGATTCATTCCAGCCAGGAAAGGAATCATCAAGGTGCTCCCCGGCCTGGAGGCAGCACTCCCGAGGGTCGGAACCCCCTCTGGGGCTTCTCAGTTGGGAAACAAAATGGCACACGCAAGGCAGCGGGCGTTTCCAGTCCTGAGCAGCAGTTGTTTCCGCAACAAGCAAGCAGACCCCGCACAGACCCCGCTCTCCTCCACAGATGGGCGCCTGGGAAACACAGAGTCGCTTCCAGACTACAGATTGTGCCGAAGCCCCGTATCACCTGCTACATACAGACTCTACTGCCACTTGCCTGGAGTCTCCTGGGAGTTGGAACATCAGGGCTGGCCTGCCACCAAGTAGAGAGAGAAGTCAGATCAGTGCCATGAAGTGAGGCTGACGGCTAGGTGCTGGGGTCAGGGGGAAGGAGGGACCTGTGGAGGTGGGCCTGCAAATCCCACCCTCCCAGCTTCTCCCCCAGCCCTGCCATCAGCACTCCTGCCACATGAGCAACTCATCTCTTTTGCATCTGAAAACGGGGTTGTTAGTGAAGCCCATTTACAGGCTGACACTTGGAGCTGCGAGATGGTAACTATGAAAATGTAACTGAGAGGGGCCGGACGTGCCATCAAGAAGCTGGGATGACAAACGCACAGCCCGAGTGCAGCCACACCTCTCCCCCTGCCCACATCACGTATGGCCAGAGACCCAGGATGCCCATCCACCAGGTCACTGTCTTTCTCAACCTAGCCCACCCAGAGATGCCCCACGCGATGCCAGCTGGCACACAAGACTACATCGATTTGCCTACTTGGGGTTAAATCAGCAAAGCCTTAAGCCAGGAATCCTTGAGGGATGTTTAATGGTGACATACATGAGTGTCACAGCCTCAGGCCACAGTCCCCAAGCGGTTTGGGTTCTATGAGAAGAGAAGCTGCCAGTGGAAGGGGCTCTAAAACACTTCCCTTCCTCAAGGCATTGAGAGCCAGCTCCCAGAGAAGAAAGAGGTTTCAGCTTGGGCTGTAGGGGGTGGAGGGTGCGGCGGGGGAGAGGGGGATGAGCAATACACACACTTGTGCTGGGCCCAACCCAACCCCGGGCTGTCAGAGCCGACCATTCACTCATCAGCTCTCCCGTGTGTCAGTCACCAGTGCGATGGAAGGACAGGGGCTGGAAATTTGAGAGCTGCTGGTCAAGGGAGGCCACCCAGAGGATGTCCCCCTGAGTTCTGGATGAGTTGCAGCCCCGAAGAGACCAGCAGGGAAGGCATGCCAGGCAAAGGAAACAGACAGTGCCCAAGTCTGGCAGCCCTGTGAACAAAACCCATTTGGGGCACACTGTTTTGCAGGCCTGCAGTCCCAGGGTGGCCATGCCCTCCTGTGGGGCTGTTGCTGCTCCAACCCGCCTCCCTTTCTTTGCCCCTGGACTAAGTCCCAGAGGTTCAGAGAGTGACTGGGATTGGGGCACTATCCCTTCAAGATGCTGCGCTCATCACTCCCCAGACCAAAGAGAGGTGGGAATCTTCCAGGCTCCTAAGGATCAGGAACAAAGCTGACCAAGAAGAAATCTCTTCTTTAGGAATAAATCTGATGAGGGGACTGGGTGTGCCCTGGGTCTGTCAATTTCAAGCTGGTTGTGAGAAAGGATCAGGGAGAACCTCTCTTCCCTCACTCATTCAGGGAAGTTCTCTGGGATACAGTCTCCCAGCCAAGAACTGGAGCCTGCCTCCTGCCACCCTAGGTGGCCTCATGACCCCACCTGCACAGCCCAGATGTGTCCCAGGTGGTGGGACAGGTACCACATAAGGAGGGTGACATTCACCAGAGAGACCCTCCCACCAAGGCTGAGCCTTCACCATCCTCCCTGTCACTGAATCAAGAAAGCAGGGGCGCTGGTGGGGCCTGCGTTCAGATCACCACCTCCGTCAACACCAAAACCATGGTGCTTTCTACTTCTAACAGATCTGCCTTAGTGGGGCTGCTCTCTGAGCCTGGCACCCAATGGAATTGCTCTCAATGAGCAAAGCAATGAGGGCAGAGGGTATGGGGTGGAGGAGGTTGACTCCACAGAGATCTGCAGTAGAGACCAGGCTGCATGGGCTGCGATGGAAGGAAACCAGCAAGTCAACTGGCAAGAAGAAAGGTGACTGGTGTCATGCCAATGGAGATTGTAACAACGGCTGCCATCAGGAGATCCAACTAGTCCATCCTAAAGGAGATCAGTCCCGGGTGTTCATTGGAAGGACTGATGTTGAAGCTGAAACTCCAATACTTTGGCCACCTGATGCAAATAGCTGACTCATTTGAAAAGACCCTGATGCTGGGAAAGATTGAGGGTGGGAGGAGAAGGGGACGACAGAAGATGAGATGGTTGGATGGCATCACCTACTCAATGGACATGAGTTTGGGTAAATTCCAGGAGTTGGTGATAGGTGCTGTGGCTCATGGGGTCGCAAAGAGTCAGACATGAGCAACTGAGCAACTGAACTGAACTGAACATCACCATTATCATCATAACAGCCACCACAACAACATCAACTGTTATTGGGCACTTGCGACATATCAGGTGTGGTCCTGGCACCTGTGTTGATCCTCAGTGACTCTGAGGGAGGCTCCATGATCGTCTCCCTTTACTGACAGGACAACTCACACCCAGTGGACCAGGTTATGGGAGGGAGAGCTGAAGAGAACTGGCAGATGCTAACCAAACCCAGACCCAGCATCTCGGAGATGACTTCTGTGGGGCACAGGCAGGCACAGGGGACCCTCTGAGGTCTGGGTGCTCTGCATGGCATCTCAGTGCTTCTTCCCTAGCCTCAACACACCACATACTTGACCTGGTGAGCCACTCAGATGCTGCTCTTTCCACACCTCCCCAATGGTCCCAGAAAGATCCCAGAAAGCCTACAACTCCCTGTTACTGGCTACCTGGAACACAGGGGTCAAAGACAAGATTCCAGTTCCTTGTTTCTTCCTAACCTGCTGTCCCCCACCATGTTTAAGCCCTGTATGCCCATCCTGAAGATGCCTGGCAAAGGCTGCAGAATGTGGGACTTCCTTGGTGGCACAGTGGATAAGAATCTGCTTGCCAGTGCAAGGGACATAGGTTCGATCCCTGGTCTGGGAAGACTCCACATGCCATGGGGCATCTAAGCTCGTGTGCTGCAACTACTGAGCCTAGGCTCTAAGGCCCTCAAGCTGCAACTACCCAGCCCTCGTGCCAGCGCTACTGAAGCCTAGAGCCTGTGCTCTGTAATGCGAAGCCACCACAGTGAGAAGCCTGTGCTCTACAACGACGAGTAGACCCTGCTCGTTGCAACGAGAGAAAGCTCCTGCAAAACAACAAAGACCCAGTGCAGCCAAAAATTAATTAATTAAAAAAAAACACTTAAGAATTTGGGGTCAAAAGGAAAGGTAGAGGGCGACTTTATGGAGGGACCCTTGCACCTTTCATCTGGGGTCTAAACGGTACCCACGTCCCCAGGCCAGCCCATCTGTTCACAGTGCAAAAGATAAACCTGCTGTGCTTTCCTATTATTACACACCCTCTCCAGTAGTCTAAACCTCAACAGGAACTTCAGCTGCCCTCTTAACATTCAGTGGCTTTTCCCCTTAGAGCTTACAAACAGCGAGTTCACTTTTGCTTACAAGAGTGCTAGAAAGATATTTGAGCATGTACAATAGGAAACGTGCATGTTTTCAGATTCCGTATCTGCACACAAAAGGTCCTGGCACCATAGCTTTCTTTTCAGCTTCTTCCAAGCCTAGAAAATTTCCACTTCAAAGCCACGACTTTTTTATTTCCTTTGTGGAAAAAATGCATTGGTAACAGTCAGAGATGAGTCGCTCCAAGCTCAGCCTCTGCCACACATGGTCACAGTTTCCACTCACCAACATGCCTCTTCTGTGCTGGGCACCACAGCCATGCCTGTGTCCACTCGGACCCTGATTCTCTGTCACTGGGCAAAACGTTTAATTCACCAGCCACCCAGCGGGCCGTCAAATGCAGAGTGAGAAGACAAGATAGCAGTGGTTTTGATCTCTGTGGATGTCAATTCCTGGGGGTGGCCAAGCTTGGCAGGAAAAAGCAAGGTTGCCCACAGGGCCACAGGGGAGGAGCAGGGCAAGCAGAGGGCTTTAGAGCTTTCCCAGCACAGACTCCTATTTTGTAATAATTTCTTTTAAATGATATCTTTCAAGCTACAAATCTCCAGAAGAAAGGGGAATGGTTGTTAAAGCAGAAGATCTGGCCACACATTAAAGAGTAGAAAGCCTGTTTCTGTGCCCAAGGCTGGAGGCCGTCATTCCCTTCAGATGCTGAAGATTTACTGAACTCCAGCAAGAAAGAGAGGCCTTCATGTAACAGTTCCTCATTTCCAGAGACAAAGAGAAAATGAAAAAAATAAGAGAAAAACACCAGTCATGGGAATAAAACCATCAGAAGGAGACGTCTCCCAGGAACAAAGCACTTGGCTTCTCAACCTACCTCTGCAGATGGGAGGTGACCACGGGAGAAGGTGGAGGAAGTGCCCTTTCTATGAGTGAAAGTCAAAGTCACTTAGTCATGTCCGACTCTTTGCAACCCCATGGACTATACAGTCCATGGAATTCTCTAGGCCAGAATACTGGAGTGGGCAGCCTTTCCCTTCTCCAGGGGATCTTCCCAACCCAGGGATTCTTTACCAGCTGAGCCACAAGGGAAGTCCTTTCTACGAATGTTTGTATCCTCAAATGCTCAACGAAGGAGTGAGTCTCCAGGAGTCCAAGGCAGAGAGTCTGGGGACAGAGGCTGGCTGGTCTGCCACCACAGCCCTTGTTCCAAACAGAACTTTTCATCATCCTTCCAGAACCTTACTTCATTTGCCAGAACCCAAGGAAATATCCAAACCAAAAATACTGGGCTTCAGAAACAGTGGGCAGACAGTAAAAAGGACAATACAGAAAAACAGATACTCAGAGAGGAAACATTATCTTTCCCGGAGGCTGGCAGTGGCTTAGACAACCTCCTGAAAGGCTTCTAAGCTGAGAAGCTTTAGTCTTTGCCTTCCTGCTTCAAGGAGTTCAAAGTGTATTAACAGAAGAGTCCTCAGATGAGGAAACTGAGGCTCAAGAGCGGGAACTGAGACAGGGGAACAGCCTCAAGACAGCACGCTGAGTCAGGTCCTCCCGGAGCCGAGAACTTGCTGCCAGTCCACCCCTCCCTCCACCAGCCGCATGCTGCTCAGCTCAGACATGGTGACAAGGGGTGCCCTGGGCAGGGACACCTCGGAATGAAATCACCAGTCAGTCCAATATGTACAGAGTAAGCCTCACGTGCATGGGCTACAGGAGTCCCACATTGGAGGAAGCTTGGCCCCTCCTCCCTGAGGCTCTGGCTTTCAGAGGGGAGAAACCAGCATGGAGTCAAGTAAAAAACAAACAGGAATAAAGGAGGGTGGGAAGCAAATAGAGGAGAAAATGCACATTCCAATGCCAATATCTCCCAACAGCAGAGGGAAGAAAAATGCCATTGTTCTTGGTATTCTTTTCTCCTCTCCTCTCCCTCTCCTCCTCTCCCTCCCTGCTTCTTTCTTTCCTTCCTTCCTTCCATCCTTTCTTCCTCAGTTCAGCCCACAGGTTCTTAGGGAGCAGTGCCCAGTCTGCAGCTAAAGCCCAGAACATAACAGGCAGGGGCCCAACCCCCGGGGAGCCTATGGTCTGGAGAGAAGAGACATCCCACAAGGAGTGGACCAAATACTTACATCATGACCTCTGCACTAAGTGACACGTGGGGGAGGATGCCAGTGGGTGGACAGATAAGGGGAGCTCGCTCAACACAGGGGCCTGGGGGGTGTGAACGTTTCCTAGAAGCAGCAGCTTTGGGACTGAGACAGAGGGATGGGTAGAGGGACCTGCTGAAGGAGGCAGGGCTACTGCCTGGTAGGAAGCAGCAGGGAGAGCCAGGCTGGTCCAGAGCTGGCACTTCTGAGCAAGTGAAAGGCTCCCATGGGCATCTGCAAGTGTGCTGTGCGTGGCAGGGGCGGGAGGAGCGTGCACTTGGACTTGAGCGAGTAGGGAGGAGACAGGCAGGCAGGGCCTCCTGGGGCACATTAAGATGTTCTTTTCTTGAATTTATGGTTTGTTTGCTTGTTTTTCTGCTGTATTCTCAGCGTCCAGGGATACTGCTGAAGTGTGTTTGAGGCCAAGCAGCCCATGAATGGATTCTTTCACTCCTCCTTTCAGTTACCACAGTTTAGGTTTACACTCTTTATGTGTATGCTGGATACAAACCACAAAGGTGTTACAGGCCTGCATTTGCTAATGACACAACTAATTAGGTCTGTAATCAGGACAATCTCTAGGCTCCTGAGACCACTGGCACCCAGAACCACATGATGGGGAGGGTAGACAAGTCAGGGACATCTTTTCCTACATTCTCGCAACTTAACTGGGTCTCAGACGGATGACTTGATATTTTTCATTATATTTGGCTAGGGAAAGATGCAGGGGGCTGATAAGCGCATGTGAGCACGTGCCTTTGTGCAGGCTGCAGGCATCCTGTTTGCAAGGGGCTTGACCCAGGCTACACAAGGGTGGTGAACTAGCCGGGATGCAGCAAAGCAATCCATTTATTATAATTCTGCTGAGAAGAGGCACAGTAAATCAAAGAGACAACCTGACTGCAAACAAATTACACACCAAGAGATAGGAAGGAGGGAGAAAGGGAGGGCAGAGGAGAGCAGTAGTCAATCGGAAAAAGTGAAAAAAAAAAAGGGGGGGAGGGGAAAGGGAAAGCCAGGGAATAGGGACCTACAGGGATGCCTGGAGTCTGAAAAATGGAGCCTAATTTGTCCAACTGGAAGAAAACGAAAAAGAAAAGCATCCACCAAGAGAGATCCCATTTGCTGGTTACCCCCAACTTAAAACTGCCCTTTGTTCTCCCAAGGGGTCACCTAGGGAGTGATTGATGGGCAGCTACTTTCTCTGGAACAAGGGCACTGAGTTCTCTTTTCTCATGCAAATAGAAGGGGCCTCTTCTTAAAATAGAGTTAACCTGTTCCTGGTACCCCTGCTGCAAGCCTAAGTACCCTCCAGAAGCCACTGCCTTCTGGAGATGAAGACACTCTCGCTGGGCCAAGGTTAGAAAGGATGGGCTTCTGGGGAGGGAACTTCGCCCAGGTTCCTGAAACCAGAATGTGACAACTGGGGAGCAGCTGTGGCTGAGAATGCCACCCCAAACTCCTGGGGGGGAACATGAAGCAGTAAATGGGCTTCGAGGCCAGGAAGAAGTGTTAGTTCAACTATGACTTAAAACATCTTTTTTTCCGGGAAAATAAACTCCTAGATCCACATGTCTCCTTTACAAATTCAGCTCTGAAAAAAGAACCTGCTTGGAAAGCTGTGAATGCTTCCACTGAAGCAATAAACAGAGCAGACAAGAGGCTGGGAAATCTGCTTAGACAATGAGTTATATCTTGTACTCCAAAATGCACTTCTATGGGGAAAAAACCCAACTAGAGAGAGAAAAGTATGAGCTATTACAGGAGGCTGTGGTCCATGGTTATTTCCAAGGAATCTGACAAGACCCTCCTATTTGAGGGGCCATCCTTTTCTGTGACAAGATTATGAAGGAGACCACCTCTAGAAGGATGAAGGTCTGAGGATATTTGGGGACCAGATAATCATGAGAACTAACTGGCTCTTACTATAAACCTTGAGGCTGTAAGGGGGACTCTAACACCCAAATCCCACAGGGTGGGTGCTTCACTACCACCCAGGCAAGCTTTTGAAATCAACCTTTCTTATGAATATCTGTGCACAAGTCTTAAATAATTAGCCAAAAATCCAGTAACACCATGAAGGACCCCAGGTTGGGTTGACTGCAAAGCAAGAATGCTTCAAAAACATAATTTAACCAGACTTCTCAGGAGACAGGTAAGGTGGTCTGGTATTGCCATCTCTAAGAATTTTCCACAGTTTGTTGTGATCCACACAGTCTGAGGCTTTCGCATGGTCAATGAAGCAGAAGTAGATGTTTTTTTGGAATTCTCTTGCTTTTTCTATGATCCATTGGATGCTGGCATTTATATCTCTGGTTCTCCTGCCTTTTCTAAACCCAGCTTGTGCATCTGGAAGTTCTCAGTTCACGAACTATTGAAGCACTGCGGACAGTGCCTGCAGTCACAAAATTAAAAGACACTTGCTCCTTGGAAGAAAAGCTATGACAAACCTAGACAGAATATTAAAAAGCAGAGACATAACTTTGCTGACAAAGGTCCATATAGTCAAAGTTATGGTTTTTACAGCAGTCATGTACAGAATGTAAAGAAGGCTGAGTGCTGAAGGACTGATGCTTTCAAACTGTGGTGCTGGAGAAGACTCGTGAGAGTCCCTTGGACAGAATGGAGATCAAACCAATCAGTCCTAAAGGAACTCAACTTTGAATCCTTATTGGAAAGACTGGTGCTGAAGCTGAAGCTCCAACACTTTGGCCACCTGACTCGACGAGCCAACTCATCTGAAAAGACCCTGATGCTGGGAAAGATTGAGGTCATGAGGAGAAGGGGACAACAGAGGATGAGATGGTTGGATGGTATCACCAACTCAATGGACATGAGTCTCAGCAAACTCAGGGAGATAGTGAAGGACAGGGAAGCCTGGTGTGCTGCAGTCCATGGGGTCTCAGAGTCAGACACAACTGAGTGATTCAATAACAAACAACAACAAAAACCAGATTACTAGATACAAACATTGTCTAAGCATCTCAATAGACACTTTAGACACTTAAGACAATAAATAACACAAAAGTCATTCTTAATTTTTTGAAAACTCAAAATAATATCAAGATAGATGGCTGTATTTCTGCCACAATGATACATGCTTTTCTCAACACAGAATGCTTAATGGAAAAACAGATTTTTCGCTATCAAAATTAGAAACAAGGCAAAATGTCTAGATTTATCACATTGAGCAGTGTTGTGGGGCAGTGGACAAAACAATTTGTACAGAAAATCAGGTATATAAATTGGAAAGGAAGAGACAAACACAGTCAACGTTGGTAGATAACATGATTGCATGCCTGGCAAACCCAAGACAATCAACTCGCAACCTACTCTAAATGGTAAAAAGATGGGTTATAAAAGTAATATCTGGAAAGCAATTTTTTTTAAATTTACCACCACCCAACTGGAAGACACAATGGAAGAGAAAATTCTCATTTATAATAGTACAAAAATGACAAAATACCTGGAAATGTACTTAGCATGAAAAATAGATAAGTCCATATTCTTGGATAAGATTTCTAAACATCATAAAATGTTAATTATCCATGAATTAATCTGTAAATTTAATTCAATGAAGCTGTTTATTTATATGTTCATTTGCAAGTAGTTAAGCTAATTCTAAAGTTTTTTTTTTTTAATATCAAAACAAACAAGTATACTCACTTCAAAGAGCAGTCTGACTCTATCTAAGATGCCTGAACAAGTGTATATCTGATGAACAACTACTCCATTCCTAGGTATAGATCCAAAAGATCCACAGGAAATTCTTAGAAATGCACAAGAATGTCAGTAGAAGCACTGTTTATAATGGTAGAAAATTGTACACAAGCTCAATGCACAACAACAGGAAAATGAACAAATTGTGGTATTTTCATACAACAAAATGCCACCCAGCTGTGGCAATAATGGACTAGAGCAAGTTGTCTCAACTTGGAAGAATCCCTCAAATATAATGTTGAGTTGGGAGGAAAGGAGCAAGATTCAGAAGGACACAAAGTATAATACTACTGATATAAACTTCAGAAACATCTAGGTTACTGTTAGGCTTCCCTGGTGGCGCAGTAGTAAAGAATTCACCCTGCTAATACAGGACATGAGGGTTTGATCCCTGATCTAGGAAGATACTCTGGAGAAGGAAATGACAACCCACTCCAAATTCTTGCCTGGGCAATCCCATGGACAGAGGAGCCTCGTGGTTTACACTCCAGGGGCTCGCAAAAGAGCCGGACACGACTTAGCAACTAAAAAACAAGGTGACTATTGTGTCTAGGACCACATACATAGGCATTAAAAGTGAATAAAACTCATAGAAACAAAACCCACCAAATTCAGTGGCAAGGAGGAGCCACCCTAGTGTGTGTCCTCAGGACACCCGAGAGGTAGATCCTTCCCCACCAGCCCTCCCCCGGCACTGCCAGCAAGAGATTTCCCAGTCTCCTCCCAGGTGAGCTCATTGTTTGGAAAGGAGCATCACTTCCAAGCTGTGTGACTGTGTCTCTCTCATGCTGCCCACACACAACCTTCCCGTAGATTCAGTTCTGTTTCCAGCCAAGCCACCATCTCCCATTTGTCAGCAGAGCAGTGTCTCCCAAGAGACTCTGGAAGCACCTGCTTATGAGAGGACACACCCTGCCCTGAACAAGTGTTTCTGGATCCAAGACCAGGAAACACTGCTCCACCTCCTTCACCAGGAGTCTGATGGTCTGCCAAGTTGGCAACATCTAGGAAATCACCAACTCCCGGAGTCTACCCAAACCCATGTCCATTGAGTCGGTGATGCCATCCAACCATCTCATCCTCGGTCGCCCCCTTCTCCTCCTGCCCCCAATCCCTCCCAGCATCAGGGTCTTTTCCACTTGACTTTGCTGTGTCCAAGGCTTCCTAAACTTTCTAAGCCATAAAACCCTTTCTCACAATATCAATTATGTCCCACAAAATTCCCTGAAAAAATGTAAGGAAGTTTGGTCAGGGAGTCCTAGAGGAATAGAGCTGGAGAAGGCAATCTGCCTGTTGCTGGCTAGTTTCAGTTCAGTTGCTCAGTCATGCCCAACTCTTTGCAACCCCATGAACTGCAGCACGCCAGGCCTCTCTGTCCATCACCAACTCCCGGAGTCTACCCAAACCCATGTCCATTGAGTCGGTGATGCCATCCAACCATCTAATCCTGGCTAGTTCAGTTCAGTTCAGTCCAGTCACTCAGTCATGTCCGACTCTTTGCGACCCCATGAGTCGCAGCACACCAGCCTCCCTGTCCATCACCAACTCCCAGAGTCCACCCAAACTCATGTCCATTGAGTCTGTGATGCCATCCAGCCATCTCATCCTCTGTTGTCCCCTTCTCCTCCTGCCCCGAATCCCTCCCAGCATCAGGGTCTTTTCCAATGAGTCAACTCTTCACATGAGGTGGCCAAAGTATTGGAGTTTCAGCTTCAGCATCAGTCCTTCCAATGAACACCAGGACTGATCTCCTTTAGGATGGACTGGTTGGATCTCCTTGCAGTCCAAGGGACTCTCAAGAGTCTTCTCCAACACCACAGTTCAAAAGCATCAATTCTTTGGCACTCAGCTTTCTTCACAGTCCAACTCTCATATCCATACATGACCACTGGAAAAACCATAGCCTTGACTAGACGGACCTTTGTTGGCAAAGTAATGGCTCTGCTTTTGAATATGCTGTCTAGGTTGGTCATAAACCTAACTGTCTTCAAATCTGGGACTGTTTATCAGATTATAAATACAAATAGATGATTAATGGCATATTTATCTTTCTGAAGGAATCACAAGAAACTGTTGTCAGTGATAATGGGGAAAGACATGGGGGTATATAGATTGGGGAAAGAAGCTATCGCTTTCATTCTGTACTTTCTCTGCTGTTTGCATTTCCTAACATACTTTACATCGTACTACTTTTTTTTGGCTGCACTGGATCTTCTCAGTTGCTGCTCAGGCTTTCCCTAGTTGTAGTGAGAGGGAGTTACTCTTCGTTGTGGCATAAAGGCGTCTCATTGCGGTGGCTTCTTTTGCTAGGAGCATGGGCTTCGGTAGTTTTGGTGATGGGCTTAGCTGCTCCACAGCATGCAGAATCATCCTGGACCAGGGATCAAACCCGTGTCTCCTGCACTGGCAGGCCGATCCTTATCTACTATGCCACCAGGGAAGTCAGGTCCTACTTGTTTTAAATACCAGTTCACTGATGCTCTGTTCATTATTCTTCAATCATTTATCCCTCATCTTGGATTAGGTCTTCAAGTTCACTCATCTTTCCTGCAGTGCCTCATCATCCTTCAGTTCTATCCAGTGTATTTCTCATCTCAGATGTTCATCTCTAGATGTTTAACCTGGACCTTTTTTTTTTTTTTTAACATCTTGTTTGTCTCTCCTTATCATGTTCAGACATTCCCCGACCTTCTCACAAAGCTGGGATGACTCTGCACCATTAGAATCCAAACTTTTTCTTCAATTACTTGCTAAAGCTAAGTCACTTCAGTCGTGTCCAACTCTGTGTGACCCCAGAGACAGCAGCCCACCAGGCTCCCCCATCCCTGAGATTCTCCAGGCAAGAACACTGGAGTGGGTTGCCATTTCCTTCTCCAATGCATGAAAGTGAAGTTGCTCAGACGTGTCCAACTCTTAACGACCCCATGGCCTGCAGCCTACCATGAGATTTTCCAGGCAAGAGGACTGGAGTGGGGTGCCATTGCCTTAGGGAACTCCAAACAAAGTCATCCTTTCAGACCTGCAGCCTGAGATTCATTGCATCCACTCCTTGTGTTTCCTCAAAGGGCTGATATCAATTCCAGCATGCCTTTATTTGTATGTGTTCAATAAATGCATGCTGATTGATTGACTACAGTTCCAAAGATCAGGTCTAAACAGCTGGATTGCTCGGTTTCTGTTCATTGGCCCACAGCCTCCCTTGTGCCCGCACATGTCTGGTGTGGGTACTGCACAGCTCAACCCACACAGTGGAGAAAACTGAGAGGCTTTCTCACTTATACTATCCCAGTGCCCCAATACCTTGGCTTCTTAAAATGCAAAGATTCAAATTAGCCAAAGGAAATATGGTCTGGGTAATTCAGGTCTTTTGAAAGAAAAAAGTGTTGCTAACTTGCATCCTATTGCTTGTTTATGCTGATTTTTGATATTTTATTTAACTAACAGAACAGTGGCCAGTGCTCACTCAGTCTTTGAACCCCAGCTAATTAGAACCCACCATACACTCTGGCAAGAACAGACCACCTCCTGATCAAAACTTCTGAATCCCCAGGAACAGCATCTGAGCAGCTTTGGCTTCCAGCATGTATTTTAGAGTTAAAAGAAAGCTTACACTCATTTATTTATAATAAGCATATGCATACAAAAGGCTTCTATGAGCCTTCAGAAAGTGATAGAATTGTGATTGCTCATGGATTCAGAATTCTTCCATCTGTGCCCTGCCCAACAAGGAACTTTTACATCCCAGCTTCCCCACACGACCACTGTTCTCCAATATGCTGTGGGGGACCACAGCCTCTAACACATGGGGTTCAGCCAATGGAACACTGCTCGGACATTCAGACATTATGTCCCAGAAGTCTGACCACAGTCCTGGGGCCTGACACACACAGATCAGAATGAAAGGCAGCACAGGGCAGTGCTCCTGGCTCTACAATGGATGGACGGACCTGGGCTCAAGTCCCATCCTTCACCCACCTACCAGCAGTGTGACCCTTAAATTCACGGCAACTACATTTCTCTACCTCTTAAACCGGGGGAGCAGTTTGTAATTCATACAGTTGCCATGAGATGATGCATAAAATGCATTTAGCACAGTGCCCAGCACAGGGAGGGTCCATAAGAGGCCTTACTCTCCCTGACCACTGCCCTCATCCTCCAAGGCAGGGCAACATCTGCTCTCGGAGCACCTCAGCCCTGCTCGGAGCTGCTGTGGAGGCTCCATGGCAATCAGAGGTTACTCAGCAAGGTCCAGTATCAGAACAAGCAGTGATCTCCTTGTCTGCCTCCCCACGCACACCCATTTCTCCCCATGAGAGAAGCAACACTCTATTTACTCATGGCTAACGCCAATCAGAGGACGAGATGGTTGGATAGGATCGATGGACATGAGTCTGAGCAGACTCCTGGAGGTAGTGAAGAACAGGGAAGCCTGGCGTGCTCCAGTTGACAGGGCTGCAAAGAGTCGGACACAACTGAGCGACTGAACAACAACAACTCAGTGTTCATTAAAAGCTAGGCAAGGAACCCTCTCTTCCTCCCCAAGTCTAAAATCCATCACTTTTCCTTTCTAGGAGAGTTTAAAGTTGGTCCCGCTTGCAATCTCAGAATTTTACAGCACAAGGATTAAAAAGGCCATTTCAAACTCAGAACTCAAATCCCCCTCAACATTTTTGGCAGGAGATTGTACAACCTCTGCATGGGATGGAGGGCTCACTGTCCCCCAAGGCCGGACATTTCTTTCTAAGACAGCCAGGACCCAAATTAGAGACTCGATGTCAACTATGTATTAGAGGCCCTTTTCCTTGCCTTCGAGATTTTTCCCTTGCCAGACTGCTCTCATTGCTTCAGCGGTCTTTCTTAGGACAGGATTCCAGAGCCTATTCTTCAGAACAGACTGTGGCTTGTTTCCCCTCCTCTTGAGTGGATGCCAACAGGGTGGAATTATTTCCTTTCAGTCCCAAGAAGACCTAATGCAGGAGGAAAGAAGACTTCTTACACCATTCTCCAGGTCTCCAACTCCATCATGTTCGAGATACCCCCCCCCCCCACACACACACACAAGCTGATTCTTCATGGTGAGTCTCTGTTATAGCCATCTGGACTCTGATGCTTTGTAATTAGGAATTTTTTTTATAGCTTTAATTATTTCCTCTGTTCTCTTTTCTTTTTTATATACAATGAATCATTCTGCTCCTGAGAGAGGAAAAATAAAAAGATTTTTGAAAGTTATAGCTCTAATTTCAATAGAAAGAGATTGGGCTTTGAGGAATATGAGCATTTGTTATATTTTCTGAGTCCATTTTTCATCCCCACTGGTTAATGAAGATGTTATTTCTCTCTTGCATTTCGGTTGCTAATTTCTGACAAGTGTGTTTTTCAGTTATGGCTGGTTGTATGCCTCTTGGTTCATCCCTCTTTTGTATACTTTATGAAATATTCAGTTCTTCTTGATAGGATGAGGTTTGATTCTCCCCTGGCTGTGATTAATTGTGTTCACATTTTGGGACCTAATTTATGTTTATACGATTCCTCTAGTGGTTCCATTTTCTTTTCTAATTATCCATTTTCCTCCATCTTTTTTCCCTGAAATTAGTACTGAATTAGCTTGCCTCTGATTACAGTCTTGGACGCATCCCAAAGAATATTGTTGGACAGCTCCCCATTATCATTTCATTCCATGAATTCTTTGTTTTTGCAATAAAGCTTTATTAACTCTCCGTGAACTCTCCTTTTCATTTGCTCAGTCATTTCTGATGGGAAGTCACACCAGGCTACAGCCGGGTGTTAAGGCAGTCACTCCCACATTCTCTGCTGCTGTCTGCCAAGTCAAGTCAAGCTCTTTTTAAAAAGTCAGAATTCTAGGGACTAAAAATAAGATCTATGCCTGTGTTAAAGGGCCAATTTCAATTATTTATTTATTTACTATTCTGGTGTGGACATCTGTTGAGGTAGCTCTGCTGATGGGCAAGAACCCATCACTATCCTTTGCCAGGTCTCCTGGCCTGTATGTCTTTCCTGGTTTATGATGACAGACCCCTTCTGACCCAGCTCCATAGATGACTGGCGCTCAGTCTCTGCCAGTAGGTGTCTCCAGTGGCCCCATTAGTCTGAGGCAGGTAGGGCCCCAGGTGAAGCTGCTCTGGAATGAGGTACCTCTCATCATCATCCACCAAGACACCTTTATCTCAAGTCAGCCTATTTACAGACTAGGGTCTGTAATTTGCTTCTTGGTAGGCTCTCTTTTCTGACAATTCATTGCCCCTATCTGCCTGCACACCTCTACATGCCCCTGTTACCACATGCAAACTATATACAACATTCTACTATGTACACGCTACACACCCAATATGCCCATGTACCTGTGAAACACATCTACTGCCTCTTCCCATGAACCTGTGGGACCTCTGCCTCTCTGGGAGATGCTATTTTCTGCATTAGGGATGTTGGCACAAGGGCTCTGGGTGATTGTTAACAAAAGACTCTCCCACAGCCAGCAAAGGCTTGGCTACTCTCAAACTGTTTTCACCAGGGTCCCTGTGCAACCCTTGACCTGCCAAGGTGAGTGCAGAAATGGCACTGTTCCAGTGATGAACAGCTCTACACCCCTCAACTGCACCCCAAGTCCAGAACCCTCGGCTATGGAATTCTCACACCGCCCCTTCCTCTCACAGATAAAGCAATAACATCTCTTCCTTCTTGAAAGCAGGACCCAGAAGCCCAATTCCAACCTGCCTATCCTTCCTGTGAGGACACCGCAGGGATTCTCCACAGCAGTGTGAGCCTCACCACTCGATCCTGCAGCCCGGATGCTCATCGCTGCAGTCTCGGCCTGCGAGCGCCAGCTGGTGCTCCAAGGGCCCGGAAAGATGAATCTTGGCTGAGCAGAGATGTGAACCTTGCTGTCTGGCCTTGTGGGCCCTGGTGATGGGCCCTCAATGCCGTGTCCTCTGAAGTGATGGAGACCTGGCTGTGTGAAGGGCAACTGTAGCCTCCAGGAAGAACCTCTGGTGGGTGGACAGCATGCTGCTCCGCCCTGAGCAGCCCTGCCGGGAACCTTTCCAGCCAGTGGCGAAAGGAATGAACAAAGAAGAAAGCAGAACCAGCCTTTACTGCCCATGGGCTGCACCTGGCCAGCGCCGCTGCTGAGCAGACAAACCAGCCCTGCTGGCCTTCTCACCAAAGCCCCTCTGTTGGCCTAAGAGACTGTTCATGATGCTAAAATGTCACTGAGGTGTCCTGAAGAAACACGCTACCACAGAAGGCTGGAGCAAAGCAGCCGGTCTGTCGGCACACTCCCCTCCCTGTCCCTCGCCTTTCCCCAGTCAGACCTTCAGCGGCTGCAGGGCAGCAACGTCCTTGTCATCTCTGCTTCTGTTTTTACTATCTGGCCAGCTGCAAAGGGGCCAGTTCAGACCAAAGCAAAATGTTCCCTTCCCCAAGGCCTCTTCCAGCCCTGGAGCAAAATGCACAGTTGCAAAAAGCTGAGAACAAAGCATGGAGCACAGTGTCTGGGAAGGCCCAGTGTTTGGGGTGGATATAAAGGGACAGGATCCCAGGATGCTCAGAGATGTCCTTTGGGGTATGCAGACTTTTTCCATCCTCATTTATATCACTTCCCTACCAACTGGATCCTCTCTCTGTGTGTACTAAGTCATTTCAGTCATGTCTGACTCTTTGTGACCCTATGGACTATAACCCGCCAGGCTCCTCTGTCCATGGGATTCTCCAGGCAAGAATACTGGAGTCAGTTGTCATGCCCTCCTCCAGGGGATCTTCCCAACCCAGGGATCAAACCCAGGTCTCATGTCTCCTGCACTGGCAAGCAAGTTCTTTACCCCTAGTGCCATATGGGAAGCCCCAAATGGATCCTACCAATACCCATTTTGGATTGGATTTTGCCTGTTACTATGGCATCAGTCTAGATTTGGATATAAATAATTGTACAACAGTTCTGCTGACCTGTCTTTTTTCTTCCACAATTTTGTCCAAACTAGGCTCCCTTCCCCTAAAGCTCAGGAAATGGAACCAATCTCCCCATACTGAATCTCCATCCTTTACATTTCTTGATGGAATCATTGGTAAATGCTTTTGGCTTGGCACTGGGATCAGATGTTGGTTTTCCAGGCTGAGAAGTGATCCAAAGATACCAGTTTCCCAGAAAGCCTTAAAACGTGGGCTCTGCTTTCTGGCCAGCTCTGGGCACCTTGGATATATTACTCTAGTTATGAGCCTCAGTTAAGTTTTCTGGAAAATGGGAGAGAGGATTGAAAGGAGCAGGGTTTTCTAGGTGAGGGGGAGAAGCAGGCACCATTGTGACATTAGAAGAAATTTTAGGGTTGCACCAGACACACTAATTCATACTGAATGACTTAGGAAGAAATGCAACTCTTTCTAACTTTCTTTCCATCCTTTTGATTACCTTAAAGAAGAAAGTCTTAGTTTGAGTCTGGCATTTCAACACCTCTTTAAACCTTGATACTCAAAAACAAGAAAACCAGCTTTAGATTTTAGCTAAATCTTAATATTTTTTTCATTCGATTCATTTTAACAGTTGCCTTCCATTGACTGCATATTTTCCATGTACTAGATTGATTTAAACTTTCTTTTACAGATGAGTGCACTTAGGCTTTTAAAAGGTGAATCAACAATGATACAATGGTGAACCGACAACAGTAAACTCCTGGCAAAAATTCATCACGGTGGTTGGTATGTGAATGACAGAAATGGAGGAGATGCTGGGCTCTGTAGCCCTCTGCATCTGGACTCCTGGCTAGGAAACCCGATCATGACCATAATCACAGCTATCACAAGGGGATAAGATCCTCCCTTCCCACCAGCTCTTTGGAAACCAGAGAAAGTCACAGTAAGGAGAGAGCCCTGTCTCCAGCACTCATCCCCCAGCCCCCAGGCCCTAGCTCCCAGCCCCCAGCCCCTAGTGGACTCACCTGGTGCATGGCAAGCAGATCATCCCCTGATGGCCAGGGATGACAATGCCAACTCCAGGGGTTAGTTACCTCCACTGACACAGTGGTTTTTAACTTCTAAAGTTTCCAGCCTCTCGTTGTTCTTTAATAACTTTACTACCAGCTACCAACTATCCCTACCCCATTATCTGGCTGATTCTCCATTAAGAGAAGAGCAAATTTAAATTTGGAAGAAGGAAAATGAATTATTCAGAACAGCTAATTTCACCTGGGCCATTGTCTTAAGAAACTGCTTGAAGAGCAGCCTGAAAATTGTTCTTAACTCATGATATACAAATATCCCTCAGAAAGATCAATGGAGACAGAAGGTCCTCCTCCGGGAAGCCCCAGCCTGCCCAAGGCCACCCTCAGCTGGGGTGTGAGCAGTTGACACACCCAGTGCGGCCCTCAGCTGCGCTGGGAGGACCTGTGCTCACATCCACGCAAGGGCAGGGAGCGGGAGGGCTGGCCTTCTCCCGGCTGCCACCCCACCCCCTGACTCAACTGCACCCTGGCAGCACTGAGAGCTGAGGCATGGGTGAGAGGGCACTCCTCCTGCTGAAGGGAGGAAGAAAGGCCTAGAGCGCTGGGTCCTGCCTGAACCCCTGTCTGGTTGGGTGACACTGTCAGGCTGGGCACAGCCTCCCCAGGGTCCCCAGGTGAGGGGGAGGCTGCAGGCCCCCCTACAACAGAGCACACCTCCTCTCCCACACAGGAAAGCACATGTGAGTGAGGGGCAAGTTGTTATAGGGAATAATCTTGAATCCCAACAATTTGTTAAAGAAGCAAGTAGATGATTCACAAGCTTGGAATTTTTTTTGCCATCAATTACAATTTCCTTATGGTCTATCCTGACTGATGGAGACCTCGTTTCTGCAGTTGGTGCCTTGGGCAAGATAGTGTCCTGGGTGTGCTCAGGGAACCATCAAAGTGGCTAGTGGGATGTGGGAGCCTGAGAGACAGCGGAGGACAAGGAGAGGGGTTCAGCAAGGAAGGGACAGAGTTCCAGGGCCAGCCCTGCTCCTGGGGGCTGAGGTGCTGGCAGCTGCATGGATTCCTCCCCAGTGTGGAAAGGACCAGCTCCTGTGATACTGTACCACCCATCCCCATCCTTGCAGGGCAGCGTCCCCATCGGAATCTAAGGTTCTCTGGGTATTTATGTGAGTTATGACCTGAAAGGTCTGCAGCAGAAAGACGACAAGACCACAGGACCTCTCAGCCCACAATGGAGCGGCCCCAGTGATGGATCTTATCAGACCACAAGACCTGCAGGATCTGGACTGCTGTACTCGGCAAGGGTCCACATCCACTACCATTAGCATCGCCCAGAACCATGACCCCAGTTCTGCCATCTGACTCCAGACTTCTTAGTGGGGCTCTGCTTGTGCATGAGCTGAGGCTGGAGTGCAATGGGTTCACAGGTACTGAGCCCCCATGGGGTGCAGGCCTGGGGTCAGGCAGCGAGGAGCTAGTGCTGAAAGCAACACCCACCTGTCCTCAGGCAGCTCACAGTGTAGTGGGAGAGACAGGTGCATGAGCAAAAATTCCTCCCCTTGTATAGAGAATAGCAAGGCACTTGGGCAGCACGCAACCCCTGAGGTGGCAGGAACAGTCAGGGGTGTGCTGGAACCTTCTGTGCCTGCCAGC
The DNA here is from genome assembly GCA_006410675.1 of Oreotragus oreotragus. Taxonomy (NCBI): domain Eukaryota; kingdom Metazoa; phylum Chordata; class Mammalia; order Artiodactyla; family Bovidae; genus Oreotragus; species Oreotragus oreotragus. The sequence goes on from SJYX01006046.1 coordinate 423,628, forward strand.
CAGCATTTACACACTTTTCTTTTGTAAGAGCACGCAATTCTGCTCCAATAAACCAGTCCCTCCCACTCTCAGTTCAGGAGAGTCAGAGACTCCCCGTCCTGCCCCGACCATCGGCCCCATCCTAGCCCATCACCTCCAGCCACAGCGGAGGGTCAGTCACATGAGTCACAGCAGCCGACAAAGTCCCTGCCTAAGGCCTGTGTGCCACCACTATGGAGATGTATGGCTGTCTGCATTTTAAGCCCGAACTGGTGACCGGCTATCTTTGCCACCACTTGGGGGCCTAAGAATGAAGCTTCCAGGGAAGAGAAGAGAGCCACAAGATGGGAGAGATCAGGTCCCGGTGCTGTCTGAATACCTGCACAAAGCTATTCAGTTCTGTGAATCAATACCCTTCCTTTGCCTTGAAGCTATTTTGAGTGGCATTTCTATCTCTTGCAAGCTTCCAAAGGCTGAGTCGCGAAGGCTGGGCAGGAAACTGGCAAATGAAGAGGAAGGGAGGAAGAAGAAAGGGCAGGGAACCCAGCATCAGCCTGGGTGTGTCTGAGAACTGCACCTGCTGGGAGTGTGGGGAGGCAGGGGGGTGAGGAGGATGGGCCGGGGTCCACACCAGAAGACGTGGGAGCCAGGATCCTTTCCCTCAGTGGCAGAGCAGCCCCAGACTGCGAGCCTGGGGACAGGACAGCCCCACCCTTCTCCCACCTAGCTCCTTGCCTTGTACAGAACTCAGCCTACATACCTTATGTGAGTTATGACCTGAAAGGTCTGGAGCAGAAAGACGACAAGACCACAGGAGCAGTTTCCCAACGCTCCCTCCAGGGGCTGTGTGGAGGATGACGGCACAAAAGCAGCCAGGCCTGGTGCTGGGAGGCTAGAGGGCGGGAGGCAATGGTCTCTGCAGCAGGAGATGACAGACTCAAAAGAAGCCCTGTGGTCACTTGCCTGACCTGTTCCATTTGGAAGTCTTTTTTAAAAAATTGCATTAAAGACCTGAACGAAAAATAAGTACTTGAGAAGTGGAATAAAAATAAGTAAACATAATAATCTTCTCACTTAGGTGTAGCGATCTATGGTGTTTCAAGCCCTCTCAGCAACATGAGCTCATCACCATGTTGAGAGGTGGTTATTATCCACATCTTATAAGATGTGGAAATGAGAGCTCAAAGGTGCTGAGGAACTTCCTGTGACCATGGCAGCATCCACACAGGAGCTCAGGGAAGAATAGGTCTGCCAGGCCATGTGCCCAGGCCTCCCAGGGTACCACAAAGGCCACTAGTCCCCCTATTCCCTGGAGCTCTGCACGTGAGACCCAGGCCAAGACCTCTCTACACTGCCCACATGCACACCCTCCCCAGTGCCAGCAGCATCTCCATCTGCCCACAATCTCCCTCCCAGCTGGCCTTCTGCTCCCCTCTGCCTGCCAACACAAGCCCTAGTGAGGGACCAGGCGGGCAGGTCAGCTGTTCCTGGCTGATTCAAATGGAAAAGGATCAGGACAAGGCCTGGCATCTCCCCAGGAGCCGGGAGAGCCACCTGCTGGAGGATGAACTGGGCTGCCCCCTTCCTCACCTGGTGCCACTGTGCAAGGTCCCCACCCCGAAGACTGTCCAGGTGCCACAAGCCCCGTGGCAGGCCGATCCCTTGGGAGATGAGTTCCTAAGGTCACCAGCCAAACTCTGGGCCAGACCCCAGAAGGGATGCAAAAGCCTGGCCCACTGGCCTCCCAAGTCAGACAGGAAGGGGAGGGAGGTGGACTGATTCCCTCAGACAGGGACCCACCCCAAGTTCTCAGGAAGGCGCAGTGATGCAGGCTCAGATGCTACAGAGCAGGGAAGGGGCTCCAGTGGTGGCAGAGTGGGGGCCCACGCTCCACAAATTCTATAAAGAACACGTGCATGTATGTTTGTGCTAAGTCATTTCAGCAGTGTCTGACTCTTTGTGAACCCATGGACTATAGCCTGCCAGGCTCCTCTGTCCATGAGATTCTCTAGGCAAGAATACTGGAGTGACTTGCCATGCCCTCCTCCATAATTAACACAGGTACAGGTAAATGTATCGGTAAACGCTATAATGAACGCAGCCCCCACACTGGGGGGCCTCCTGAAAACTCTCCAGCAAGAAAGAAAGAAGAGGAAGGTGTCTCCTCATTAGGAGTCACTTCTGCCTGTGCTTTTCAGATGGGGAATGGACAGTCACCACACGCCCACCACATATTCAACCCAAAGACCCTGCCAGGCCATCCTGGCCAGCCTGCTGCCGTCAGAGGTCAACCCCCATAATTCTAGGCTGCCCACAGACTTTCCGGGGAGGTGGGGGCAGGGAATGGTGCGTAATGTTTTTAAAATCTGTTGTTAATGTTTAAAGAATGAAGATTTCACACAGAAATCCCTGGACTGCATTAAGGAACATGTGAAGACCGAGCTGTGCCTGTTTCTGTTGGAGGCGAGGGCAGGGCTAAGGCCATCAGCCTGAGCCTACAGGCTACATGCCCGTCTGCCAGCATTGTCTGCCAAAGCCTGCTGAGTTCCAGTTTCCACCCAGAAACAGCCTGCGGAAGCTGCTGGATTTCTGCTGCTATCAAAGTTTCTCAAGAGAGGAGGGCTCCCCAGCCTCCTCACTCAGCCTCTCCGGGAAACCTCTCAGCTGAGTGACAGACCCCTGTCCATAGGCTTCCCAGTAAAGGCCACTCTGCCGAAACTGGAGCCTGAGGTTGAGCAAGATCGCCTCCTTGTTCTTGTTTATTTCTGTTCTCCAGTCCACACTGGAGGCTCTTCCAATGCCCATCAACTCACCTCAACCGTCCCTCCTCAGGGATCTGAGGGACACAGTGTGCCACCCAGATGCACGAAGGGGTCGTCATTTAATGGCCATCGGTGCCAGTCCAGTTTCTTCAGAACAGGAGGTGGAGTACGGCAGAACCACCTCCTGGTTTCAGGATAGGCGGCGCTGAACAGAGTCTTGTGAACTGACAGCCGCAGTCCCCTCTGCCATTTCTCGATAAGCATATACACTCCTGTGGCTGACGTGCAGACTAGAGGGAAAATAATTACTGTGGCTGACTACTAGAATACAGATAAACTCATTATGAATCTCAAAGCCATCTGGGTGGCTCAGATGTGGCAAAGACACCCCAGAAAAATGTTCTCTGATGTGGGATAAGGGTGGCCTGAGTAAAGGCCAAATCCTTTCTCACGCTCAGAGCAGCAGGATGTCCAGGTCACACAGACCACAAGGGAACCAGGAGAGAGGAAAAACCCCTGCCTGGCCCACCATTGCACTGGGGCCTGCTCTCATCTCTCTCCTTCTCCTGGGCCTCTCTCTCTCTGCTTTCTCCATGAGGGCATGAATTGGCTTGTGTTCTCCCCATCTTTGTCACAGTATGGGTAGTTAAGTTGCTGCTGCTGCTGCTGCTGCTGGTAAGTCGCTTCAGTCATGTCCGACTCTGTGCAACCCCAGAGACGGCAACCCACCAGGCTCCCCCATCCCTGGGATTCTCCAGGCAAGAACACTGGAGTCGGTTGCCATTTCCTTCTCCAATGCATGAAAGTGAAAAGTGAAAGGGAAGTCGCTCAGTCGTGTCTGACTCTTAGTGACCCCATGGACTGCAGCCCACTAGGCTCCTCCACCCATGGGATTTTCCAGGCAAGAGTACGGGAGTGGGTTGCCACTGCCTTCTCCAAGTTAAGTCAGCAGGATTCTAATTTAGTGGTTCAGGGTAGGCTGAGACAGAAAATTTCAGGTGATGTGTCAAATATCCAGAAATGCCACTGTGAATTACAGCTGAAACACGAGCCACGTCACATCCGGAAGGCCCTCCTGCATCCATCCCCAACAGCCAAGGTCCCCAGGATCTCAGGCTGATCATTTGGTCATCCATCCCCTTAGTGAGCCTCTGCAGCACTCTCTCTGGAGGCCAGGTTCTGTGCTGGTCAAGGGACATAGAAAATAGCATGGTCCCTATCTCAAGGGAACCCAGTCTTGTGGCAGAGGCCCGTGGAATGGTCTCATACGGTGCTCTGATGCCAGGATGGAGGGGAGCTGTGTGGCATTCACCATCATCCTAATTTATGGGAAGTCACTGAAGGAGCTTAAGCAGGAAATTACATGATCACTCATGTAATTGAGTAAATTAGCTGTCAAGAAAAAACCGCTCTGCCCACGATATTGTTAGCTGGATTGTAATACAACTGGCAGGCCCCATTCTAGCTCCCCTTTATTTATTGGAAATCTGTGGTGTGTAATGTGATCGGTTGGTCATAAAAATGTCTAATCACTACGTGTGAAATAGCCATGTCTCTCAGCTTTGCATGAGAATGGCAAATTCGGCTTAATGTTCCTGGACTCTTTTACAATCTGATTAACTGCTGTTGTTGTTTGTTGCTGTTTAGTTGCTAAGTTGTGTCCAACTCTTTGGTGACCCCATGTACTGTAGCCCACCAGGCTCCTCTGTCCATGGGATTTCCTAGACAAGAATAACAGAGCGGGTTGTCCTTTCTTCCTGCAGGGCATCTTCCGGAGCCAGGGATCGAACCCATGTGTGCTGCATTGGCAGGTAGATTTTTTTTTTTTTACAACTGAGATGCCTGGGAAGCCCCTGATTAATTACATATGATCCAAATTATAAGGAATAGAAGAAGTTATGGGAGGGGGAACTAAGTTTATGAGCACAGGGCCTTTCCCTTGAGTGGGAATTCTTTTCCAATGTGCTTATAAAGGCCCAGGGAAACCACATCAAGGCTCCTCTGTGAGGGGTCCTAGAGACCCCTCAGTGGGGGAGTCATCAGTTCCCTCCTAGAGAGACAGAGTTGTTACCCCAAATCTAGCCATCCTTTGTCTATTTGTTGTAAGAAGTTTTCTTTATTCTAAGGGACCAGGTGAGGCCCAGAACAAACAGAATGTCCCCAAGGGCAAACAGAGCAGTGGGAGAGAACCAGAAAGTCAAAGATTTTATAGCAGACGGGGTCCCTGCCACATGGGAGCAGACGCAGGCATCCGACGTGATTCAAGGGCAATCCAGCAGCCCCTGTGTCACCCCATGGTGACGCAGCATCTGGGGCTTGCTGTCAAATAGCCCCACCCACATGGCTTCACTCTGGTCTGGACTTTCCGCTGACACTACCCTAGGTTGCATTCATAGCTTGATACCATGAACTGTATTAAGTCCCCTTAGCAGGCTGATCACCAGCCATCACAGGCCACACCATTTTGGTCCCTGTGGTTATAACTCAGAGACTTAGAGCAGCCACTATGCCTTCCACGCCCCCTCCCCACACACACACACACTCACACTTGCTCCCTACCTGCAGCTTCTAGGATGATGAAGATGGTATTGCAAAGACCCCAGGAGTGACCATGAGACCCCTAAGGAACATCTTCCCAGGAGATATCTCAAACTTTCTCTTTTGGGAGCAGCATCCAAGCAGATTTGTCTTGGCAAGGTAGCAAGGTTTTAGAGAATACTGTTGGAACAGACAAAACTGGATTTGAACTTCATCTCTGCCACTTACAAGCTTGGATGACCTTAGGCAAGCTATGAGTTCTTTGAATGGATCTTCCTTAAAAATTGAACAAAGGAAACCTACTTTGCTAGGTTATTATGGAAATCAGAAAAACATTTGTTCATGGATTCTATCAATAAGTACTTACTGAGTGCCTACAATGTCCCAGGCACTGTAGTAGGCCCTGTTCAGAGCAGAACCTGCCCATTAACGGTTCCTGCTCCAGTGCACACAGACTCCAGCTCATGCAGACTGTACATCAGGAAACAAAGGAGGGAGATAATTTCAGGTAATTACAAGTGCTGCATATACATTGAAGCAGGATGCTCTGATAAGGGGGGTATCATTAATATTTAAACCAAGGTGAGCTGAGAAGGCCCCTCTGGAACCTGCTGATGAGAAAGAGCCAGTCTAGGTATCCCTGAGGGAACAGCAAATGCAAAGACCCCGAGATGGAAACAAGCCTGCTCTGTTAAAGGGCCAGAGAGGTCAGTGCAGCCTGAAGAATACTGCAGAGTAAGAGGTGGCAGGATTGCAGCTAAAGAACCTGCCTACCAATGCAGGAGACATAAGAGATATGGGTTCAATCCCTGGGTCAGGAAGATCCCCTGGAGGAGGGCATGGCAACCCACTCCAGCATTCTGGCCTGGAGAATCCCCATGGAGAAAGGAACTTGGTGGCTACTGTCCAGAGGGTCGCAAAGAGTCAGATGTGACTGAGCATGCATGCATGCATGAGGCGGGGTTGCAGAGGTAAGCAAAAGTCAGAGCACATGGGGACCCAAAGGCCACGGTAGTGAGTTGGGGTCTTATTTTACATGTGACAGCAGGATGTTTGAGGTGGAGATGGGAATCACCTGATTCAGAAGGCAGGGAGGGAGAACCCTGGAGGCAAAAGATGCTGGGGGCTAGGACCAGGTGGAGAGAAACAGATAGACTCAGGAGGTACTCTGGAAGGAGAGCCAGCAGGGTGTGTGGGTGACTGCTGGGCCAGAAGGGAAAGAAGGGATCGAAGGGGACCCCTGCTTTGGAACTGTGACAACCAGGCAGACCAGAGCACCATTCACTGGAGTATAAAGCTGGCAGAGCGGCAGTTCCATTTTGGATTCACTGTGGCTGAAATAGCCCAGCAGAAAGGGCAGGAACAGAAGAGAATCATGTGTTTGCAGTGAGTAGAGAAACTGGGCTGGAAGTAAATTCGAGGGTCATCAGCATCTTGGTGGTATTTCAAGTCCCAGGCTTGTCTGAGCTCACCTAGGGATCCCTGCATGCAATAAAGGCAATAATAATAATGATCATAAATAATGAATACAGCCAGGTGGCAGACCCCAAACCCCACGTCTATTGATACTTGATTTTTCACTGACAGCTGTATCTATTTTGAACAAAAGACTCAGAACTGCAGAGCTCTGCACTCTGCCCCTCACCCCAGTACCACGGTGTGAGGACCTCACCTGCTGAATTCCTCACCCCTCAGCCCAGCCAGTCCCTCACCCAGAGAATTGGCCAAAGTGACTCATTTGTTGCTCAAATTATGAAAGGGATCTACCTGCCTAGACCCAGGGGCATGCACGCAGTAACAGCCAGAAAGCGGCAGCATTATAAATAAGTGATGGGCTCCTTGTTAGGCCCCGAGCTGTAATCATTACCCAGCTCCATTCATTCCCTGAGTTGCAGCTGGTTTAAAAGGTCGTTATTTGAAATGGCTTTAGTAACCAGGTATTTCCAAGGCCTCCCTCTGGCCCATGTTTTTTCTAATCTCTGCTACATTATTAAACTGAGGCCCTCCTCACCATGTGGAACCCATGGTAAAGGGTCACAGGCCGCCCATCCCAGGGCAACAGTGGGTCTGAGCTGTAAGAGAGGCAGCGACCTGCCTGGTATATGGACTGCAGACAGCTGCGAGGGGGAGGTGGGGAAGAGGGAGCTTCAGGGGCCCCATTCAGTCCCTCTTGTATCATAATAAATATAGCAAGTTTGGGGGGGGGTTGTTTTTGTTTTTACAGCAAGTTAACTTTCGTAAAATCAGTGGAAAATGGGGAGACATGGCTAAGAGGAAGCTGAGACTTACTAAGTACTTACTCTGTACTGGGAACTTAGTGATTCTCAACTCACTCAGTCCTCACAACAGTCTGTGAGGCCCATATCCGTGTCCTCATCTTGTTGATAAGGCTCCTGAGACCGGCTCTGTGTATGGCTGGGGTTTTCTGGGGCACAATGCAGCTGATGTCAGGCTGTCTGGGGCAGGATTAAATGCTGCCAATTTCTGCCAAGATCCGGAATCCAGTGGGACTCAACATTTTTGTGACTACGTGGGTCCCTGGGCCAAGAGGTCAGTGCCTTTCTGGGCAGGCAGCCCCTTCTGAATACTCCTCAAGTGACCCAAAGGACCACTTCTGATTGTGAGCCTGCTTTGCTCTGCCAATTGGGACCACCCTGAAGGGATGCACTCAAAGTGGGCAGGATGCTCTCTGAACACCTCCAACCCCACCCCTGCCAACTCTGCCCTGGGTATCTTCCTTGCTCAGACCAGATGCCCACAGACTCTGGACATCAGGTCTGCAGGTGAATAAAGTCACTGTGTCTCTCTCTGGACTGTTGGCTCTTCTTAGGCAGGCCAGAGCTGCCCTCCTCTCTCACTCATTCCATATGGCCCAGCTTCCTTTCTCAACATCCTCTGCAACCGGCCCCAACATGCCAGCAATCCAGGAGCAAACCTGGGCATTGGAAACTCTCTTTAATGACCTTATCTGGTCTGCCTGCCTAACCTACTCTTTCTATTCACTCTGTCAAATGCATGGACCTGATGTCCACAGTACTGGGACAGCTCAAGGAGACTCATGGACTTGCGCCTACAAGAGAATCAGAATGCTTGCCCAAGGTCTACTGTGTTGCCCCATACCTGTTTCCCAGTTGTGTTTGTGATTATAAATATTTAATTTAATCAAATATTCATAGACCTATGAAGAATAAAAGAATCCACCTGCCATGCAGGAGATGCAGGTTCAATCCCTGGGTTGGGAAGATCCCCTGGAGAAGGGAATGGCAACCACTCCAGTATTCTTATCTGGAGAATTCCATGGACAGAGGAACCTGGCAGACTACAGTCCATGGGGTCACAAACAGCTGGACATGACTGAGCAACTGAGCATGAGCATGACGAAGTATATCTGTGAAGAAGAAGAGCTGTTGCCTCTATAGCACTAAGTTGAATGCTTTAGGTTAAGACACAAGAAGCTGCTTAACAAATAAAAGTTCACTTTTTGGACAGGGCCAATTCAGTTCAGTCGCTCAGTCACATCTGACTCTTTGCGATCCCATGAATCGCAGCATTCCAAGCCTCCCTGTCCATCACCAACTCCCGGAGTTCACTCAAACTCACGTCCATCGAGTTGGTGATGCCATCCAGCCATCTCATCCTGTCATCCCCTTCTCCTCCTGCCCCCAATCCCTCCCAGCATCAGAGTCTTTTCCAATGAGTCAACTCTTCGCATGAGGTGGCCAAAGTACTGGAGTTTCAGCTTTAGCATCATTCCTTCCAAAGAACACCCAGGACCGATCTTCTTTAGTATGGACTGGTTGGATCTCCTTGCAGTCCAAGGGACTCTCCAGAGTCTTCTCCAACACCACAGTTCAAAAGCATCAGTTCTTCGGCACTCAGCTTTCTTCACAGTCCAACTCTCACATCCATACATGACCACTGGAAAAACCATAGCCTTGACTAGATGGACCTTTGTTGGCAAAGTAATGTCTCTGCTTTTCAATATGCAGTCTAGGTTGGTCATAACTTTCCTTCCAAGGGTAAAATAAAGCTAAAAGATCAGAAACAAAACTTGCAGTCAACATGCTTTAGGCTCTTAAAGACCTTATTCCATTACAGCAAGCTGGACAGTGGACACTGTAGACGACGTGTCTTAGCTGGTCAGAGTGGAACGGTCTCTGAGCACTCAGCCAACCTCACTGGCTCGGTCAAGGTCAGGACAGGCTTAACCGGCCCAGGTCCATTCAAGAGCTCTTCCTAGAAATGCAGGAACAAAACTTCTTGCTATTACTACCCACTGAGTTCATCCTGGAAAGCTAGGGTCCCAGCAGCTGCCTGCAGCCATCTTGGTGAGGTTGTTCCGAGAGTCTGTGAGAACAGTATCAGTCCAGCGGAAGTGGCTAAAGAGGGGAGAGAGAGCCAGGTCCATGGTGCTGACTGACCTTCCTGGTCCATTGAGAAAGTCGGTAAATCTATCATTCACTTAAGCCAGGTTGGGCCGGGCTCTCAGTCACCTGCCTAGCTTTTTCTCTTTGACAACACCCATCTAGTTCTGCTTTTCAGACCTCCACCTCCCCTTCTTCTCCATCACTAAACCTCTATATAACACTAGTCCTCCCAGCAACCCTGTGAAGTGAGTACCAATGAGAGGAAACCCAGGCACGCAGGTGTTAAATGACTCCCTCAAGGCTATGCAACTTGTAAGAGGCAAGACCTGAACCCACCTAATCATCCCTCCAGTCAGAGTTCCTTAAACCCTGGAGGCCCATGGCCTCCGTTGCACCAAGTGGCCACCCAGCGGCACATGACGGCTGAGGGCACAGCGTGAGAGCCGACCTGTCTGTAGATTCATTATTTTCCCATCAGGAGGTCTAACCCAAATGTCTGTTATCGAACAAGCCATAGGTACATCACACCCAGTATTTAGCAGTCCANGGCTCACAACACGGTGGCACTTGTGTCATCCCTGTGGCACCTCGAAGGAAAGCCACAGATCCCTGAGTCAACTTGACAGGAATCCTGACACTGCTGCTATAGCTCGGGCGGAGAGCAGAGGTGCACGTGTCCACTCTAGACACTGCCTGACTCCCCTGTAGAGACTCTAGAAGTACACCAAGATCCATGTCACCACTGAAGAGGAAACCTCAGGGTCTGGCCTCACATCCAGATGAGAACTTAGGACCCAGCGCCCATATGGGGAGGAATCCTGAGAGGCCCCTCTCATCTCACATGGGTAGTGCACTTTCCTGAGGCCACAACGGCAGGTCCCTGAGGTCCCTGTCATAACGCGAGAGGAACTTGACACAACTCAAGAAAAACAAAGAGATTTTCCCGTCCAGGCAAGATGAGGTGCTTGTCTGCTGCAGCGTCTCAGAGGAAATCACCCCTTCCCTGTTGAACCTTGAAAGGGTTCTTCACACCCTTGCTCCGACTTCAGAAGTTTCCTGACATACCCGTATCCACTCGAGAGGAACACCGAGGGTCCCGCCACAATTCAAGAGGAGCCCCGTTTTCACCTGCTCAGCTCCAGTTAAGGGTCCCTTTCCCTGTTCCGTCAAGAAAGGATTCCTGGCGTTCCCGTCGATCCCAAGAGGAGGCGGTCTGCACAGGAGAGTCAAGAGGAACTCCAGGTTTCATGCCACCATTCCAAAAGACCTCCAAATGTATCAGTCCACTCCCGATGAACCTTATTTCCTTGCACTCCCTCCATGATCAACCCGAGTATCGAATCAAACCATGGTGGGACGTGTTACAGCCCTGTGGCATCTCGAGGGAAAGTCACATATCCCTGTGTGAACTTGACGGGAAGCCTGACACTGCTGCTACAGCTCCGGAGGAAAACACAAGTGCACATCTCCACTCGAGACCAGGCCACACTCCCCTGTGGAGACTGCAGAGGTACCCCAAGATACATGTCAGCACTGGAGTTGAAACCACAGACTCCGGCCTCAGCTCCAGACGATGACTTAGGACCCGGCAATGACTGGGGAGGAATCCCTACGGGCCCCTTTCAACTCGCATGGAGACTGGCCATTCCTGAGGCCACAGGGGTGGGTTCCTGAGGTCCACACCGTAACTCGAAAGGAACCTACCGCAACTCGAGAAAAAGCAGGAGATTCTCCCCTCCAGGCGAGATGTGGTTCTTGTCTGCTGTGGCATCTCGGGGGAATCGGCCCTTCCCTCCTGAACCTTGAAACCGTCCTCAACACACTTGCTACGACTCAAGAAACACCCTGACATATCCGTCTCCACTTGAGAGGAACACCGAGGGTCCCGCCATAACTCAAGAGGATCCCCGTTTTCACCTGCTCAGCTCCAGACAAGGTTTCCATTCCCTGCTCCATTGGGAGAGGATTCATGGCCTTCCCGTTGTTTCCATGGGGAGGTGCTCACCACAGGAGAGTCGAGAGAAACTGCAGGTGTCATGCCAACATTCCAAAAAAACCCGAAATATCTCAGTGCACTCCAGATGAACCTGATTTCCCCACACTGCCTCGACTGTTATCCCGAGTATCGGCTCACACAAAAGTGGCTCGTGTGACAGCCCTGTGGCACATCAAGGAAGAGCATCAGATCCCTGTGTCAACACGACGGGAAGCCTGACACTGTGGCTACAGCTCAGGTGGAAAGTGAACGTGCATGTCTCCACTTGAGACGAGGCCTGACTCCCCTGTGGATTCTCCAGAGGAACCGCAAGATCCATGTCAGCACTGGAGAGTAACCTCAGGTTCCAGCCTCAGCTCCAGATGAGGACTTAGGACCCGGCACTGACTGGGGAGGAATCCCGAGAGGTCCCTCGCAACTCGCATGGAGACTGGCCTTTCCTGAGGCCAGAGGCACGTGTCCCTGAGGTCCCGACCGTAACTCGAGGGGAACCTGCTGCAACTCGAGAAAAACCAGGAGATTCTCCCCTCCACGAAACATGAGGCTCTTGTCCACTGCACCATCTAGAGTGATAACACCTCTTCCCTCTTGAATCTCGGAAAAGTCTTTCATACCCTTACTGCAAGATAAGATGTTCACCGAAATACCAGAATCCAATCGAGAGGAACACCAAGGGTTCTGCCACAATTCCCGAGGAGCCCCGTTTTCACCTGCTCGGCTGCACATGAGGGTCATTTTCTCTGCTCCATTGGGAAAGGATTACTGACATTCCCGTCACATCCCAAGAGGAGGAGCTCTCAAAAAGAATGTCGAGAGGAAATCTAGGAGTCGTGCCACCATTCCAAAAGATGCCAAAATGTCTCATTCGCCTCTAGATGAACCTGATTTCCCTGCACTGCCTCGACTGTCACCCCGAGTATCGGCTCACACCATGGTGGTATGTATGACAGCCCTGTGGCAAGTTTGACAGCACTGCGGCACTTTGAGGGAAAGCCACAGATGCCTGTGTCAACTCAATGGGAAGCCTGACACTGCTGCTACAGCTCGGGAGGAAATCGTACGTACGCGTCTCCACTCGAAACGAGGCCTGACTCCCCTATGGAGGCTCCAGAGGAGCCTCAAGATCCATGTCAGCACTGGAGACGAAACCTCAGGTTCCAGTCTCAGCTACTGACGAGGACTTAAAACTTGGCCCCGATTCGGGAAGAATCCCAAAAGGCCTCTCGCATCTCGCATGGAGACTGGCTTTCCTGAGGCAACAGGGGTGGGTCCCTGAGGTCCCCGTGGTAACTCGAAAGGAAACTACCACAACTTGAGAAATTCCAGAAGATTCTCCCCTACAGGCCAGATAACGCCCTTGTCTCCTGTGGCGTCTTGGGGGAAATCACCCCCAGCCTCTTGAAACTCGAAATGGTACTTCCCACCCTTGCTGTGACTCAAGAAGTTCCCTGACATATGCGTCTCCACTTGAGAGAAACACCAAGGGTCCTGCCACAACTCAAGAGGAGCCCAATTTTCACCTGCTCAGCTCCAGACGAGGGTCCTGTTCCCTGCTCCATTGGGATAGGATTACCGGCCTTCCCGTCGCATCCCATGAGGACGTGATCGCCACAGGAGAGTCGAGAGGAACTGCAGGTGTTATGCCAACATTCAAAAAAAAAAAACCTCCAAATGTCTGAGACCATTCCAGATGAACCTGATTTCCCCGTACTGCCTCGGCTGTTATCCCGATTATCGGCTCACACCACAATGGCTCTTGAGACAGCCCTGTGGCACGTCAAGGAAAAACTCAGATCCCTCTGTCCACATTACAGGAAGACTGACACTGCGGCTACAGCTCAGGTGGAAAGTGGACGTGCACGTCTCCACTCGAGACGAGGCCTGACTCCCCTGTGGATTCTCCAGAGGAACCCCAAGATCCATGTCATCACTGGAGAGGAAATCTCAGGTTCCAATCTCAGCTTCAGACGAGGACTTAGGTCTTGGCACTGACTGGGGAGGAATCGTGAGAGGCCCCTCGCAACACGCATGGAGATTGGCCTTTCCTGAGGCCACAGGGGCGAGTCCCTGAGGTCCCTGTCGTAACTCGAGGGGAACCTGCCACAACTCGAGAAAAAACAGGAGATTCTCTTCTCCACGAGAGATGACGCTCTTGTCCGCTGTGCCGTCTAGGGTGATATCACTCCTTCCCTCTTGAACCTCGAAAAGGTCTTGCACACCCTTGCTGCAAATCAAGATATTGACCGAAATACCAGAATACACTCAAGATGAACACCGAGGGTCCCACCACAATTCCCGAGGAGCCCCGTTTTCACCTGCTCTGCTGCAGATGACGGTCCCTTTCTCTAATCCTTCGGGAAAGGTTTACTGACATTCCCATCACATCCCAAGAGGAGGAGCTCTCAAAAAGAATGTCGAGAGGAAATCCAGGAGTCGTGCCACCATTTGAAAAGACGCCAAAATGTCTCATTTGCCTCCAGATGAACCTGATTTCCCTGCACTGCCTCGAATGTCACCCCGAGTATCGGCTCACACCATGGCGCTACGTGTGACAGCCCTGTGGTACGTTTGTCAGCACTGTGGCACTTTGCGGGAAAGCTACAGATGTCTGTGTCAACTCGATGGAAAGCCTGACACTGCTGCTACAACTCGGGAGGAAATCGTACGTGCACGTCTCCGCTCGAAATGAGGCCTCACTCCCCTATGGAGACTCCAGAGGAACCCCAAGATTCATGTCTGTGCTGGGGAGAAAATCTCAGGTTCTGGCCTCAGTTCCAGACAAGAACTTACGACCTGGCACCGACTGGGGTGTAATTCAGAGAGGCCCCTCGCAACTCTCATGGAGACTGGCCTTTCCTGATACGACAGGGGTGGGTTCCTGACGATCCCAGCGTAACTCGAAAGGAATCTGTCACACCTGGAGAAAAATCAAGAGATTCTCACCTCCAGGAGAGATGAGGCCCTTTTCTGCTCTGTTGTTTCTGGGGAAATTAGCCCTTCCCTCTTGAACCTCGAAAGGGTCCTTCACACCCTTGCTACGACTCAATAAGTTCCCCAACATATCCATCTCCACTCGAGAGGAACACCAAGAGTCCTGCCACAACTCAAGAGGAGCCCAGTTTTCCCATGCTCAGCTCCAGATGAAGGTCCCTTTATCTGCTCTGTTGGGAAAGGATTCCCCTCGTTCCTGTCGCTTCCCAAGAGGAGATGCTCTCCGCAGGAAAGTCGAGAGGAACTCCAGGGGTCGTCCAACCATTCCAAAAGACCCCCAAACTTCTCATTCCAATTCAGATGAACCTAATTTCCCTGCACTGCCTCGACTGTCACCCTGAGTATCAGTTGACTCCATGGTGGCACGAGTGTCAACCCTGTGGCAGTCACAAGGCAAAGCCACAGATCCATGTGTTAACACGACGAGAAGCCTGACACTGGTGCTACAGCTTGAGAGGAAAGCAGGCATGCACATCTCCACTCGAGACGATGCCTGACTCCCTTGTGAAAACGTCAGAGGGACCCCAAGATCCATGTCAGCACTGGAGACGAAACCTCAGGTTCCGGCATCAGCTCCAGAAGAGGGCTTAGGACCCGGGCCCAATTCGGGAAGAATCCCAATAATCCCCTCGTATCTCTCATGGAGAC
The DNA here is from genome assembly GCA_006410675.1 of Oreotragus oreotragus. Classification (NCBI taxonomy): domain Eukaryota; kingdom Metazoa; phylum Chordata; class Mammalia; order Artiodactyla; family Bovidae; genus Oreotragus; species Oreotragus oreotragus. The sequence continues at coordinate 438,909 of SJYX01006046.1, forward strand.
TGGCCTTTCCTGAGGCAACAGGGGCGGGTCCCTGAGGTCCCCATGGTAACTCAAAAGGAACCTGCCACAACTCGAGTAAAACCAGGAGATTCTCCCCTCCAGGTGATGTGAGGCCCTTGGCTGCTAAGCGTTTCGGGGGAAATCACCCCTAGCCTCTTGAAACTCGAAACGGTACTTCCCACCCTTGCTGCGACTCAAGAAGTTCCCGACATACCCGTGGCCACTTGGGAGGAACACCAAGAGACCCACCACAACTCAAGGGGAGCCCCGTTTCCCCCTGCTCAGCTTCAGATGAGGGTTCCTTTCTCTGCGCTGTCAGGAAAGGTTTCCCGTTTTTCCCGTGGCATCCCAAGAGGAGGTACTCTCCACAGGAGAGTCGAGAGGATTTCCTCGGGTGGTGCAACCATTCCAAAAGACACTCAAATGTCTCAGTCCACAGCAGATTAAGCTGATTTCCCTGCACTGCCTCGACTGTCTCCCCGAGTATCTGCTCACAACAGGTGGCACCTGTGTCAGCCCTGTGGCACCTCGAAGGAAAGCCACAGATCCCTGAGTCAACTTGACAGGAAGCCTGACACTGCTGATATAGCTCGGGAGGAAAGCAGAGGCGCATGTCTCCACTTGAGAAAAGGCCTGACTCCCCTGTGGAGACTCTAGAGGTACACCAAGATCCATGTCAGCACTGAAGAGGAAACCTCAGGTTCTGGCCTCACCTCCAGATGAGAACTTAGGACCCAGTGCCAACTGGGGAGTAATCCCGAGAGGCCCCTTGCAACTCACATGGATACTGCACTTTCCTGAGGCCACAACGACAGTTCCCTGAGGTCCCTGTCATAACGCGAGAGGAACTTGACACAACTCAAGAAAAACAGAGATTCTCCCCTCCAGGCGAGATGAGGTGCTTGTCTGCTGCAGCGTCTCAGAGGAAATCACCCCTTCCCTGTTGAACCTTGAAAGGGTCCTTCACACCCTTGCTCGGGCACAGAAATTTCCCGATATACCCATATCCACTCGAGAGGAACACCGAGGGTCCCGCCACAACTCAAGAGGAGCCCCGTTTTCACCTGCTCAGCTCCAGATGAGGGTCGCTTTCCCTGTTCCATCGAGAAAGGATTCCTGGCATTCCCGTCGACCCTAAGAGAAAGCGGTCTGCACAGGAGAGTCAACAGGAACACCAGGGGTCATTGCACAATTCCGAAAGACCTCCAAATGTGTCATCCACTCCCGATGAACCTGAGTTCCTTGCACTGCCTCCACGATCAACCCGAGTATCAGATCAAACCATGGTGGGACGTGTTAGAGCCCTGTGGCATCTCGAGGGAAAGCCACATATCCCTGTGTGAACTTGACGGGAAGCCTGACACTGCTGCAACAGCTCGGGAGGAAAGCAGACGTGCACATCTCCACTTGAGACCAGGCCTGACTCCCCTTTGGAGACTCCAGAGGTACCCCAAGATCCATGTCACCACTGGAGTTGAAACCACAGACTCCGGCCTCAGCTCCAGACAATGACTTAAGACCCAGCAATGACTGGGGAGGAAACCCAACAGGCCCCATTCAACTCGCATGGAGACTGGCCATTCCTGAGGCCACTGGGGCGGGTTCCTGAGTTCCCCATCGTAACTCGAAAGGAACCTGCCGCAACTCGAGAAAAAGCAGGAGATTCTCCCCTCCAGGCGAGATGTGGTTCTTGTCCGCTGCGGCGTCTTGAGGGAATCACCCCTTCCCGTTTGAACCTTGAAATGGTCCTCGACACACTTGCTACGACTCAAGAAACTCCCTGACATATCCTTCTCCACCTGAGCGTAACACCAATGGTCCCGCCATAATTCGAGAGGAGCCCCGTTTTCACCTGCTCAGCTCCAGACGAGGTTCCCGTTCCCTGCTCCATTGGGAAAGGATTCACGGCCTTCCCGTTGCATCCATGAGGAGGTGCTCGCCACAGGAGGGTCGAGAGAAACTGCAGGTGTCATGCCACCATTCCAAAACCCCCAAATATCTCAATGCACTCCAGATGAACCTGATTTCCCCACACTGCCTCGACTGTTATCCCGAGTATCGACTCACACCAAAGTGGCTCGTGTGACAGCCCTGTGGCACATCAAGGAAGAGCCTCAGATCCCTGTGTCAACACGACGGGAAGCCTGACACTGTGGCTACAGCTCAGGTGGAAAGTGGACGTGAATGTCTCCACTCGAGATGAGGCCTGACTCCCCTGTGGATTCTCCAGAGGAACCCCAAAATCCTTGTCAGCACTGGAGAGTAAACCTCAGGTTCTGGTCTCAGCTTCAGATGAGGACTTAGCACCCTGCACTGACTGGGGAGGAATCCCAAGAGGTCCCTCGCAACTCGCATGGAGACTGGCCTTTCCTGAGGCCACAGGTGCGTGTCCCTGAGGTCCCCATCGTAACTCGAGGGAAACCTGCTGCAACTCGAGAAAAACCAGGAGATTCTCCCCTCTACGAGACATGAGGCTCTTGTCCACTGCGCCTTCTAGGGTGATAGCACCCCTTCCCTCTTGAACCTCAGAAAGGTCTTTCACACCCTAACTGCAAAATAAGATGTTCACTGAAATACCAGAATCCAATCGAGAGGAACACCAAGGGTCCTGCCACAACTCCCGAGGAGCCCCGTTTTCACCTCCTCCGCTGCAGATGAGGGTCCCTTTCTCTTTTCCTTTGGGAAAGGATTACTGACATTCCCGTCGCATCCCAAGAGGAGGAGCTCTCCTCAAGAAAGTCGAGAGGAAATCTAGGAGTCATGCCACCATTCCAAAAGACGCTGAAATGTCTCATTCGCCTCCAGATGAACCTGATTTCCCTGCATTGCCTTGACTGTCACCCCGAGTATCGGCTCACACCATGGTGCTACATGTGACAGCCCTGTGGCAACTTTGACAGCACTGTGGCACTTCGAGGGAAAGCCACAGATGCCTAAGTCAACTCAATGGGAAGCCTGACACTGATGCTACAACTTGGGAGGAAATCGTACGTGCACCTCTCCACTCAAAACGAGGCCTGACTCCCCTATGGAGGCTCCAGAGGAGCCCCAAGTTCCATGTCAGCACTGGAGATGAAATCTCAGGTTCCAGTCTCAGCTACTGACGAGGACTTAAAACTTGGCCTCGATTCAGGAAGAATCCCCAAAGGCCTCTCGCATCTCGCATGGAGACTGGCCTTTCCTGAGACAACAGGGGTGGGTCCCTGAGGTCCTTGTGGTAACTCAAAAGGAAACTGCCACAACTTGAGAAATTCCAGAAGATTCTCCCCTACAGGCCAGATGACGCCCTTGTCTCCTGTGGCGTCTTGGGGGAAATCACCTTCAGCCTCTTGAAACTCGAAATGGTACTTCCCACCCTTGCTTTGACTCAAGAAGTTCCCTGACATATCCGTCTCCACTTGACAGAAACACCGAGGGTCCTGCCACAATTCAAGAGGAGCCCAATTTTCACCTGCTCAGCTCCAGACGAGGGTCCTGTTCCCTGCTCCGCTGGGAGAGGAATCCCGGTCTTCCCATCGCATCCCATGAGGACGTGCTCACCACAGGAGAGTCGAGAGAAACTGCAGGTGTCATGCCAACATTCCAAAAAAAAAAACAAAACAAAACACACAACTCAATTGTCTGAGTATATTCCAGATGAACCTGATTTCCCCGTACTGCCTCGGCTGTTATCCCGATTATCAGCTCACATCACAATGGCTCTTGAGACAGCGCTGTGGCATGTCAAGGAAACGACTCAGATCCCTCTGTCAACATGACAGGGAGACTGACACTGCGGCTACAGCTCAGGTGGAAAGTGAACATGCATGTCTCCACTCGAGACGAGGCCTGACTCTCCTGTGGATTCTCCAGAGGAACCCCAAGATCCATGTCAGCACTGGAGAGGAAACCTCAGGTTGCAGCCTCAGCTCCAGACGAGGACTTAGGTCCAGGGATAGAATGGGGAGGAATTCCGAGAGGCACCTCAAAACTCGCATGGAGACTGGCCTTTCCTGATGCCACAGGGGCGGGTCCCTGAGGTCCCTGTCATAACTCTAGGGGAACCTGCCGCAACTTGAGAAACACAGGAGATTCTCTTCTCCATGAGAGATGAGGCACTTGTCCGCTGCACCATCTAGGGTGATATCACCCCTTTCCTGTTGAACCTCGAAAAGGTCTTCAATCCCCTACTGCAAAATAGGATGTTCGCCGAAATATCAGAATCCAATCGATAGAACACCAAGAGTCCCGCCACAACTCCCGAAGAGCCCCGTTTTCACCTGCTCTGCTGCAGATGAGGGTCATTTTCTCTGCTTCGTTGGGAAAAGATTACTGACATTCCCGTCGCATCCCAAGAGGAGGAGCTCTCCGCAAGAAAGTCGAGAGAAAATCCAGGAGTCGTGCCACCATTTGAAAAGACGCTGAAATGTCTCATTCGCATCCAGATGAACCTGATTTCCCTGCACTGCCTCGACTGTCACCACGAGTATCGGTTCACACCATGATGGTACGTGTGACAGCCCTGTGGCACGTTTGTCAGCACTGTGGCACTTCGAAGGAAAGCCACAGATGCCTTTGTCAACTCGATGGGAAGCCTGACACTGCTGCTACACCTCGGGAGGAAACCGTACATGCACGTCTCCACTCGAAATGAAGCCTCACTCTGCTATGGAGACTCCAGAGGAACCCCAAGATCTATGTGCTGGAGAGAAAACCTCAGATCCTAGCCTCAGCTTCAGTCGAGAACTTACGACCCGGCAATAACTGGGGAGGAATCCAGAGAGGCCCCTTGCAACTCTCATGGAAACAGGCCTTTCCTGACGACACAGGGGTTGGCTCCTGACGATCCCACCATAACTCGAGAGGTACCTGCCACAACTAGAGAAAAACCAAGAGATTCTCTCCTCCAGGAGAGATGAGGCCCTTTTTCGCTATGTTGTTTCTGGGGATATCAGCCCTTCCCTTTTGAACCTCGAAAGGGTCCTTGACACCCGTGCTGTGACTCAATAAGTTCCCCAACATACCCATCTCCACTCGAGAGGAACACCAAGAGTCCTGCCACAACTCAAGAGGAGCCCAGTTTGCCCATGCTCAGCTCCAGATGAAGGTCCCTTTACCTGCTCTGTTGGGAAAGGATTCCCCTCGTTCCCGTGGCTTCCCAAGAGGAGCTGTTCTCCGCAGGAAAATCGAGAGGAACTCCAGAGGTCGTCCAACCATTCCAAAAGACCCCCAAACTTTTCATTCCAATCCAGATGAACCTAATTTCCCTCCACTTCCTCTACTGTCAGCCCGAGTATCAGCTCACTCCATGGTGGCACGAGTGTCAACCCTGTGACACACTCGAGACAAAGCCACAGATTCATGTGTCAACGTGACGTGAAGCTTGACACTGGTACTACAGCTCGAGAGGAAAGCAGACATAACTCGAGAGGTACCTGCCACAACTAGAGAAAAACCAAGAGATTCTCTCCTCCAGGAGAGATGAGGCCCTTTTTCGCTATGTTGTTTCTGGGGATATCAGCCCTTCCCTTTTGAACCTCGAAAGGGTCCTTGACACCCGTGCTGTGACTCAATAAGTTCCCCAACATACCCATCTCCACTCGAGAGGAACACCAAGAGTCCTGCCACAACTCAAGAGGAGCCCAGTTTGCCCATGCTCAGCTCCAGATGAAGGTCCCTTTACCTGCTCTGTTGGGAAAGGATTCCCCTCGTTCCCGTGGCTTCCCAAGAGGAGCTGTTCTCCGCAGGAAAATCGAGAGGAACTCCAGAGGTCGTCCAACCATTCCAAAAGACCCCCAAACTTTTCATTCCAATCCAGATGAACCTAATTTCCCTCCACTTCCTCTACTGTCAGCCCGAGTATCAGCTCACTCCATGGTGGCACGAGTGTCAACCCTGTGACACACTCGAGACAAAGCCACAGATTCATGTGTCAACGTGACGTGAAGCTTGACACTGGTACTACAGCTCGAGAGGAAAGCAGACATGTACATCTCCACTTGAGAAGACACCTGACTCCCCTGTGCAGATGCCAGAGGAACCCCAAGATCCGTGTCAGCACTGGAGACAAAACCTCAGGTTCCAGCATCAGCTCCAGAAGAGGGCTTAGGACCCGGCCCCAATTCGGGAAGAATCCCAATAGTCCCCTCATATCTCTCATGGAGACTGGCCTTTCCTGAGGCAACAGGGGCGGGTCCCTGAGGTCCCCATGGTAACTCAAAAGGAACCTGCCACAACTCGAGGAAAACCAGGAGATTCTCCCCTCCAGGCGAGATGAGGCCCTTGTCCTCTGCAGCATCTCGGGGGAAATCAGCCCTTNCTCATATCTCTCATGGAGACTGGCCTTTCCTGAGGCAACAGGGGCGGGTCCCTGAGGTCCCCATGGTAACTCAAAAGGAACCTGCCACAACTCGAGGAAAACCAGGAGATTCTCCCCTCCAGGCGATGTGAGGCCCTTGGCTGCTAAGTGTTTCGGGGGAAATCACCCCTAGCCTCTTGAAACTCGAAACGGTACTTCCCACCCTTGCTGCGACTCAAGAAGTTCTCTGACATACCCGTGGCCACTTGAGAGGAACACCGAGAGACCCACCACAACTCAAGAGGTGCCCCGTTTCCCCCTGCTCAGCTCCAGATGAGGGTTCCTTTCTCTGCTCTGTCAGGAAAGGTTTCCCGGTGTTCCCGTGGCATCCCAAGAGGAGGTGCTCTCCATAGGAAAGTTGAGAGGATCTCCTCGGGTCATGCAACCATTCCGAAAGACACCCAAATGTCTCAGTCCACACCAGATTAAGCTGATTTCCCTGCACTGCCTCGACTGTCACCCCGAGTATCGGCTCACACCATGGTGGCACGTGTGACAGCNGTCATGCAACCATTCCGAAAGACACCCAAATGTCTCAGTCCACACCAGATTAAGCTGATTTCCCTGCACTGCCTCGACTGTCACCCCGAGTATCGGCTTACAACATGGTGGCACGTATGTCAGCCCTGTGGCACCTCGAAGGGAAGCCACAGATCCCTGAGTCAACTTGACAGGAAGCCTGACACTGCTGCTACAGCTCGGGGGGAAAGCAGAGGCGCACGTCTCCACTCGAGACAAGGCCTGACTCCCCTGTGGAGACTCTAGAGGTACACCAAGATCCATGTCAGCACTAAAGAGGAAACCTCAGGTTCTGGCCTCACCTCCAGATGAGAACTTAGGACCCAGTGCCAACTGGGGAGGAATCCTGAGAGGCTCCTCGTAGCTCACATGGATACTGCACTTTCCTGAGGCCACAACAGCAGGTCCCTGAGGTCCCTGTCATAACGCGAGAGGAACTTGCCACGACTCAAGAAAAACATAGAGATTCTCCCCTCCAGGCGAGATGAGGTGCTTGTCTGCCGCAGCGTCTCAGAGGAAATCACCCCTTCCCTGTTGAACCTTGAAAGGGTCCTTCACACCCTTTCTCCAGCTCCAGAAGTTTCCCGACATACCCATATCCACTCGAGAGGAACACCGAGGGTCCCACCACAACTCAAGAGGAGCCCCGTTTTCACCTTTTCAGCTCCAGAATGCGTGTCCCTGAGGTCCCCATCGTAACTCGAGGGAAACCTGCTGCAACTCGAGAAAAACCAGGAGATTCTCCCCTCTACGAGACATGAGGCTCTTGTCCACTGCGCCTTCTAGGGTGATAGCACCCCTTCCCTCTTGAACCTCAGAAAGGTCTTTCACACCCTAACTGCAAAATAAGATGTTCACTGAAATACCAGAATCCAATCGAGAGGAACACCAAGGGTCCTGCCACAACTCCCGAGGAGCCCCGTTTTCACCTCCTCCGCTGCAGATGAGGGTCCCTTTCTCTTTTCCTTTGGGAAAGGATTACTGACATTCCCGTCGCATCCCAAGAGGAGGAGCTCTCCTCAAGAAAGTCGAGAGGAAATCTAGGAGTCATGCCACCATTCCAAAAGACGCTGAAATGTCTCATTCGCCTCCAGATGAACCTGATTTCCCTGCATTGCCTTGACTGTCACCCCGAGTATCGGCTCACACCATGGTGCTACATGTGACAGCCCTGTGGCAACTTTGACAGCACTGTGGCACTTCGAGGGAAAGCCACAGATGCCTAAGTCAACTCAATGGGAAGCCTGACACTGATGCTACAACTTGGGAGGAAATCGTACGTGCACCTCTCCACTCAAAACGAGGCCTGACTCCCCTATGGAGGCTCCAGAGGAGCCCCAAGTTCCATGTCAGCACTGGAGATGAAATCTCAGGTTCCAGTCTCAGCTACTGACGAGGACTTAAAACTTGGCCTCGATTCAGGAAGAATCCCCAAAGGCCTCTCGCATCTCGCATGGAGACTGGCCTTTCCTGAGACAACAGGGGTGGGTCCCTGAGGTCCTTGTGGTAACTCAAAAGGAAACTGCCACAACTTGAGAAATTCCAGAAGATTCTCCCCTACAGGCCAGATGACGCCCTTGTCTCCTGTGGCGTCTTGGGGGAAATCACCTTCAGCCTCTTGAAACTCGAAATGGTACTTCCCACCCTTGCTTTGACTCAAGAAGTTCCCTGACATATCCGTCTCCACTTGACAGAAACACCGAGGGTCCTGCCACAATTCAAGAGGAGCCCAATTTTCACCTGCTCAGCTCCAGACGAGGGTCCTGTTCCCTGCTCCGCTGGGAGAGGAATCCCGGTCTTCCCATCGCATCCCATGAGGACGTGCTCACCACAGGAGAGTCGAGAGAAACTGCAGGTGTCATGCCAACATTCCAAAAAAAAAAACAAAACAAAACACACAACTCAATTGTCTGAGTATATTCCAGATGAACCTGATTTCCCCGTACTGCCTCGGCTGTTATCCCGATTATCAGCTCACATCACAATGGCTCTTGAGACAGCGCTGTGGCATGTCAAGGAAACGACTCAGATCCCTCTGTCAACATGACAGGGAGACTGACACTGCGGCTACAGCTCAGGTGGAAAGTGAACATGCATGTCTCCACTCGAGACGAGGCCTGACTCTCCTGTGGATTCTCCAGAGGAACCCCAAGATCCATGTCAGCACTGGAGAGGAAACCTCAGGTTCCAGCCTCAGCTCCAGACGAGGACTTAGGTCCAGGGATAGAATGGGGAGGAATTCCGAGAGGCACCTCAAAACTCGCATGGAGACTGGCCTTTCCTGATGCCACAGGGGCGGGTCCCTGAGGTCCCTGTCATAACTCTAGGGGAACCTGCCGCAACTTGAGAAACACAGGAGATTCTCTTCTCCATGAGAGATGAGGCACTTGTCCGCTGCACCATCTAGGGTGATATCACCCCTTTCCTGTTGAACCTCGAAAAGGTCTTCAATCCCCTACTGCAAAATAGGATGTTCGCCGAAATATCAGAATCCAATCGATAGAACACCAAGAGTCCCGCCACAACTCCCGAAGAGCCCCGTTTTCACCTGCTCTGCTGCAGATGAGGGTCATTTTCTCTGCTTCGTTGGGAAAAGATTACTGACATTCCCGTCGCATCCCAAGAGGAGGAGCTCTCCGCAAGAAAGTCGAGAGAAAATCCAGGAGTCGTGCCACCATTTGAAAAGACGCTGAAATGTCTCATTCGCATCCAGATGAACCTGATTTCCCTGCACTGCCTCGACTGTCACCACGAGTATCGGTTCACACCATGATGGTACGTGTGACAGCCCTGTGGCACGTTTGTCAGCACTGTGGCACTTCGAAGGAAAGCCACAGATGCCTTTGTCAACTCGATGGGAAGCCTGACACTGCTGCTACACCTCGGGAGGAAACCGTACATGCACGTCTCCACTCGAAATGAAGCCTCACTCTGCTATGGAGACTCCAGAGGAACCCCAAGATCTATGTGCTGGAGAGAAAACCTCAGATCCTAGCCTCAGCTTCAGTCGAGAACTTACGACCCGGCAATAACTGGGGAGGAATCCAGAGAGGCCCCTTGCAACTCTCATGGAAACAGGCCTTTCCTGACGACACAGGGGTTGGCTCCTGACGATCCCACCATAACTCGAGAGGTACCTGCCACAACTAGAGAAAAACCAAGAGATTCTCTCCTCCAGGAGAGATGAGGCCCTTTTTCGCTATGTTGTTTCTGGGGATATCAGCCCTTCCCTTTTGAACCTCGAAAGGGTCCTTGACACCCGTGCTGTGACTCAATAAGTTCCCCAACATACCCATCTCCACTCGAGAGGAACACCAAGAGTCCTGCCACAACTCAAGAGGAGCCCAGTTTGCCCATGCTCAGCTCCAGATGAAGGTCCCTTTACCTGCTCTGTTGGGAAAGGATTCCCCTCGTTCCCGTGGCTTCCCAAGAGGAGCTGTTCTCCGCAGGAAAATCGAGAGGAACTCCAGAGGTCGTCCAACCATTCCAAAAGACCCCCAAACTTTTCATTCCAATCCAGATGAACCTAATTTCCCTCCACTTCCTCTACTGTCAGCCCGAGTATCAGCTCACTCCATGGTGGCACGAGTGTCAACCCTGTGACACACTCGAGACAAAGCCACAGATTCATGTGTCAACGTGACGTGAAGCTTGACACTGGTACTACAGCTCGAGAGGAAAGCAGACATGTACATCTCCACTTGAGAAGACACCTGACTCCCCTGTGCAGACGCCAGAGGAACCCCAAGATCCGTGTCAGCACTGGAGACAAAACCTCAGGTTCCAGCATCAGCTCCAGAAGAGGGCTTAGGACCCGGCCCCAATTCGGGAAGAATCCCAATAGTCCCCTCATATCTCTCATGGAGACTGGCCTTTCCTGAGGCAACAGGGGCGGGTCCCTGAGGTCCCCATGGTAACTCAAAAGGAACCTGCCACAACTCGAGGAAAACCAGGAGATTCTCCCCTCCAGGCGATGTGAGGCCCTTGGCTGCTAAGTGTTTCGGGGGAAATCACCCCTAGCCTCTTGAAACTCGAAACGGTACTTCCCACCCTTGCTGCGACTCAAGAAGTTCTCTGACATACCCGTGGCCACTTGAGAGGAACACCGAGAGACCCACCACAACTCAAGAGGTGCCCCGTTTCCCCCTGCTCAGCTCCAGATGAGGGTTCCTTTCTCTGCTCTGTCAGGAAAGGTTTCCCGGTGTTCCCGTGGCATCCCAAGAGGAGGTGCTCTCCATAGGAAAGTTGAGAGGATCTCCTCGGGTCATGCAACCATTCCGAAAGACACCCAAATGTCTCAGTCCACACCAGATTAAGCTGATTTCCCTGCACTGCCTCGACTGTCACCCCGAGTATCGGCTTACAACATGGTGGCACGTATGTCAGCCCTGTGGCACCTCGAAGGGAAGCCACAGATCCCTGAGTCAACTTGACAGGAAGCCTGACACTGCTGCTACAGCTCGGGGGGAAAGCAGAGGCGCACGTCTCCACTCGAGACAAGGCCTGACTCCCCTGTGGAGACTCTAGAGGTACACCAAGATCCATGTCAGCACTAAAGAGGAAACCTCAGGTTCTGGCCTCACCTCCAGATGAGAACTTAGGACCCAGTGCCAACTGGGGAGGAATCCTGAGAGGCTCCTCGTAGCTCACATGGATACTGCACTTTCCTGAGGCCACAACAGCAGGTCCCTGAGGTCCCTGTCATAACGCGAGAGGAACTTGCCACGACTCAAGAAAAACATAGAGATTCTCCCCTCCAGGCGAGATGAGGTGCTTGTCTGCCGCAGCGTCTCAGAGGAAATCACCCCTTCCCTGTTGAACCTTGAAAGGGTCCTTCACACCCTTTCTCCAGCTCCAGAAGTTTCCCGACATACCCATATCCACTCGAGAGGAACACCGAGGGTCCCACCACAACTCAAGAGGAGCCTCGTTTTGACCTTTTCAGCTCCAGATGAGGCTCCCTTTCCCTGTTGCATTGAGAACGGATTCCTGGCATTCCCGTCGATCCCAAGAGGAGGCGCTCTGCACAGGAGAGTCAAGAGGAACTCCAGGGGTCGTGCCACCATTCCAAAAGACCCCCAAATGTGTCATCCACTCCCAATGAACCTGATTTCCTTGCACTGACTTCACGATCACCCGAGTATCGGATCAAACCATGGTGGGACGTGTTAGAGCCCTGTGGCATCTCGAGAGAAAGCCACATAACCCTGTGTGAACTGGACGGGAAGCCTGACACTGCTGCTACAGCTGGGGAGGAAAGCAGTCATGCATATCTCCACTCGAGACCAGGCCTGACTCCCCTGTGGATTCTCCAGGCGTATCCCAATATCCATATCAGCATTGGAGATGATACCACAGACTCTGGCCTAAGCTCTAGACGAGGACTTAGGACCCAGCACCGACTGGGGAGGAATCCCAACAGGCCCCTTGCAACTCGCATAGAGACTGGCCATTCCTGAGGCCACAGGGGCGGATTCCTGAGATCCCCATCTTAACTCGAAAGGAACCTGCCACAACTCGAGAAAAAGCAGATTCTCCCCTCCAGGCGAGATGTGGTTCTTGCCTGCTGCGGCGTCTTGGCGGAATCGCCCCTTCCCTCTTGAACCTTGAAACGGTCCTCAACACACTTGCTACGACTCAAGAAACTCCCTGACATATCCTTCTCCACTTGAGAGGAACACCGAGGGTCCCACCATAACTCAAGAGGAGCCCCGTTTTCACCTGCTCAGCTCCAGATGAGGTTCCCGTTCCCTGCTCCATTGGGAGAGGATTCACGGCCTTCGCGTTGCATCTATGAGGAGGTGCTCGCCACAGGAGAGTCGAGAGAAACTGCAGGTGTCATGCCACCATTCCAAAACCCCCAAATATCTCAGTTCACTCCAGATGAACATGATTTCCCCACACTGCCTCGACTGTTATCCTGAGTATCGACTCACACCAAAGTGGCTCGTGTGACAGCCCTGTGGCACATCAAGGAAGAGCCTCAGATCCCTGTGTCAACATGACGGGAAGCCTGACACTGTGGCTACAGCTCAGGTGGAAAGTGGACGTGCATGTCTCCACTCGAGACGAGGCCTGACTCCCCTGTGGATTCTCCAGAGGGACCCCAAGATCCATGTAAGCACTGGAGAGGAAATCTCAGTTTCCGGCCTCAGCTCCAGACGAGGACCTAGGAACCGGCACTGACTGGGGAGGAATCCCAAGAGGTCCCTCGCAACTCGCATGGAGACTGGCCTTTCCTGAGGCCACAGGCGCATGTCCCTGTGGTCCCTGTCGTAACTCGAGGTGAACCTGCTGCAACTCGAGAAAAACCAGGAGATTCTCTCCTCCACGAGACATGAGGCCCCTGTCCACTGCGCCATATAGGGTTATATCACCCCTTCCCTCTTGAGCCTCAAAAAGGTCTTTCACACCCTTGCTGCAAAATAAGATGTTCGCTGAAATACCAGAATCCAATTGAGAGGAACACCAAGGGTCCCGCCACAACTCCCGAGGAGCTCCGTTTTCACCTCCTCTGCTGCAGATGAGGGTCCTTTTCTCTTCTCCTTTGGGAAAGGATTACTGACATTTCCGTTGCATCCCAAGAGGAGGAGCTTTCCACAAGAAAGTCGAGAGGAAATCCAGGAGTCGTGCCACAATTCGAAAAGATGCCGAAATGTCTCATTCGCACCCAGATGAACCTGATTTCCCTGCATTGCGTTGACTGTCACCTTCAGTATTGGCTCACAGCATGGTGGTACTTATGACAGCCCTGTGGCAAGTTTGACAGCACTGTGGCACTTCGAGGGAAAGCCACAGATGCCTGTGTCAACTCAATGGGAAGCCTGACACTGCTGCTACAGCTTGGGAGGAAATCGTATGTGCACATCTCCACTCAAAACGAGGCTTGATTCCCCTGTGGAGGCTCCACAGGAGCCCCAAGATCCATATCAGCACTGGAGATGAAACCTCAGGTTCCAGACTCAGCTACAGACGAGGACTTAAGACCTGACCCCGATTCGGAAGAATCCCAAAAAGGCCTCTTGCATCTCGCATGGAGACTGGCCTTTCCTGAGGCAACAGGGGTAGGTCCCTGAGGTCCCCGTGGTAACTCGTAAGGAAATTGCCACAACTTGAGAAATTCCAAAAGATTCTCCCCTACAGGCCAGATGACGCCCTTTTCTGCTGTGGCGTTGGGGGAAATCACCCCCAGCCTCTTGAATGTCGAAATGGTACTTCCCACCCTTGCTGTGACTCAAGAAGTTCCCTGACATATCCGTCTCCACTTGAGAGAAACACCGAGGGTCCTGCCACAACTCAAGAGGAGCCCCGTTTTCACCTACTCAGCTCCAGATGAAGGTCCCTTTACCTGCTCTATTGGGAAAGGATTCCCCTTGTTCCCGTCGCATCCCAAGAGGAGCTGCTCTCCGCAGGAAAGTCGACAGGAACTCCAGGTGTCGTCCAACCATTCCAAGAGACCCCCAAACTTCTCATTCCAATCCAGATGAACTTAATTTACCTGCACTGCCTCGACTGTCACCCCGAGTATCAGCTCACTCCATGGTGGCACGAGTGTCAACCCTGTGACACTCTCGAGACAAAGCCACAGATTCATGTGTCAACATGACGTGAAGCTTGACACTGGTACTACAGCTCGAGAGGAAAGCAGACATGTACATCTCCACTCGAGAAGACACCTGACTCCCCTGTGCAGACGCCAGAGGAACTCCAAGATCCATGTCAGCACTGGAGACGAAATCTCAGCTTCCGGCCTCAGCTCCAGAAGAGGGCTTAGGACCCGGCCTCAATTCGGGAAGAATCCCGATAGTCCCCTCATATCTCTCATGGAAACTGGCCTTTCCTGAGGCAACAGGGGCGGGTCCCTGAGGTCCCCGTGATATCTCAAAAGGAACCTGCCACAACTCGAGTAAAATCAGAAGATTCTTCCCTCCAGGCGATGTGAGGCCCTTGTCTGCCAAGCGTTTCGGGGGAAATCAACCCTAGCCTCTTGAAACTTGAAACGGTACTTCCCACCCTGCTGCGACTCAAGATGTTCCCCAACATACCCGTGGCCACTCGAGAGGAACACCAAGGGTCCTGCCACAACTCAAGAGGAGCCCTGTTTCCCCCTCCTCAGGAGGGTTCAAGATGTGGGCTTCCTTCCCTGCTTTGTTGGGAAAGGATTCCCGGCGTTCCCAGCACATCTCAAGTGGAGGCGCTCTCCATAGGAAAGTCGAGAGAAAATCCAGTGGTTGTGCCACCATTCCAAAAGACCCCTAAATGACTCAGTCCACTCCAGATGAAACTGATTTCCCTGCACTGCCTCGAATGTCACACCGAGTATTGACTCACAACTTGGTGGCACCTGTAACAGCCCTGTGGAAAAGCCTAGAGGGAAAGCCACAGATCCCTGTTTCAACTCGATGAGAAGACTGAAACTGCTGCTATAGCTCAGGAGGAAAGTGGGCGTGCATGTCTACACTCGAGACGAGGCCTGACTCTACTGTGGAGGCTCCAGATGAACCCCAAGATCCATGTCAGCACTGTAGAGTAAACCTCAGGTTCCGGCCTCAGCACCAAATGAGGACGTAGGACCCGTCACCAACTGATGAGGAATCCCGAAAGGCCCCATGCAACTCGCATGGAGACTGACCTTTCCTGAGGCCACACGAGTGGGTCCCTGAGGTTCCCGTCGTAACTCAAAAGTAGCCTTCTGAAACTCAAGAAAAACCAGGAACTTCTCCTCTCCAGGACAGATGAGCCCCTTTTCCACTGTGGTGTCTCGGGGAAAATCACACCTTCACTCTTGAACCTCAAAAAAATCCTTCACTTGCTGCAAGTCAAGGAGTTCCACAACATACTGGTCTCCACTCGAGAGGAACACCGAGGGTCTGCCACAACTCAAGAGGAGCCCCGTTGTCCCCTCCTCAGCTCGAGATGAGAGTTCTTTCCCCTGTTTCATCAGGAAAGGATTCACAGCGCTCCCGTTGCATCTCAAGAGGATGCACTCTCCACAGGAAAGTTGAGAGGAACTCCAGGGGTGGTGCCACACTGAGCATCGGCTCACAACACGATGACACCTGTGACAGCCCTGTGGAAAAACCTCGAGGGAAAGCCACAGATCCCTGTTTCAACTCGATGAGAAGCCTGACACTACTGCTACAGCTCGGGAGGAAAGCAGATATGCACATCTACACTCGAGACAAGGCCGGACTCTACTGTGGAGAATCCAGAGGTACCCCAAGATCCATGTCAGCACTGGAGAGGAAACCTCAGGTTCCTGCCTCAGCTCCAGATGAGGATTTAGGACCCAGCACCAACTGGGGAGGAATCCCGAAAGGCCCCTCGCAACTCGCATGGAGACTGACCTTTCCTGAGGCCACAGGAGTGGGTCCCTGGGGTTCCCGTGGTAACTCGAGAGGAACCTGCAGCAATTCGAGAAAAACCAGGAGGTTCCCCCTCCAGGCAAGATAAGGCTCTTTTCCACTGCAGCCTCTAAAGGGAAATGACACCTTCCCTCTTGAATCTCGACAGGGTGCTTCACAAACTTGCTGCAACTCAAGAAGTTCCCTGACATACCCATCTTCACTAGAGAGGAACACCGAGGGTCCGGCCACAACTCAAGAGAAGCCCCGTTTCCCCCTCCTCAGCTCAAAATGAGAGTTCCTTGCCCTGATTCATTGGGAAAGGATTCCTGGGTTTCCCATCGCATTTCAAGAGGAGACATTCCACACAGGAAATTCGAGAAAATCTCCAGGGATTGTGTCACCATTCCAAAAGACCCACAAATATCTCAATCCACTCCAGATGAACCTGATTTCCCTGCACTGCCTTGACTGTCACCTCGAGTATCGACTCACACTACGGTGGCACGTGTGACAGCCCTGTGGGAAAGCCTCGAGGCAAAGCCACATATCCCTGTGGCAACTTGACAGTAAGATTTATACTACTGGTACAGCTTGGGAGGAAAGCAAACGTGCATGTCTCCATTCGAGACGATATCTGACTCCACTGTGGAGACCCCAGAGGTACCCCAAGATCCATGTCAGCACTGGAGAGGAAACCTCAGGTTCCAGTCTTGGCTCCAGAAGAGGACTTAGGACTCGACACCAACNAACGTGCATGTCTCCATTCGAGACGATATCTGACTCCACTGTGGAGACCCCAGAGGTACCCCAAGATCCATGTCAGCACTGGAGAGGAAACCTCAGGTTCCAGTCTTGGCTCCAGAAGAGGACTTAGGACTCGACACCAACTGGAGTAGAATACCGAGAGGCCCCTCACAATTCGCACGGAGACTGGCCTTTCCTGAGGCCACACGAGTGGGTCCCTGAGGTCCCTGTCGTAGCTCGAGAGGAACCTGTCTCAACTGGAGAAAAACCAGGAGCTTCTCCTTTCCAGGGGAGATGAGGCCCTTTTCCGCTGTGGCATCACGAGAGAAATCACACCTTCCCTCTTGAACTATGAAAGGGTCCTTTGCACCCTTGCTGCAACTGAAGAACTTCCCCACATACCCCTCTCCACTCGAAGGAACACTGAGGGTCCGGCCACAACTCAAGAGGAGTCCTATTTCCCCTCCTCAGCTCGAGATGAGGGTTCCTTTACCTTCTTCGACAGAAAAGGATTCCTGGTGTTCCTGTCACATCTCAAGAAGAGGCCCTCTGCACAGGAAAGTAGAGAGGAACACCAGAGGTCATGCCAAAATTCCAAAAGACCCCCAAATGTCTCAGTCCACTCCAGATGAACCTGATTTCCCTGCACTGACTCGATTGTCACCCCTAGTATCGACTTACACCACAGTAGCCCGTGTGACATTCCTGTGGGAAAGCCTCGATGGAAAGCCACAGATCCCTATGTCAACTTGACAGGAAGGATGACACTGCTGCTACAGCTCAGGAGGAAAGCAGACGTGCAAGTCTCCACTCGAGACGAGGCCTGACTCCCCTGTGGAGACTCCAGAGGAACCCCAAGATCCATGTCAGCACTGGAGAGGAAACCTCAAGTTCAGGCCTCAGCTCCAGACAAGGGCTTAGGACTGGGCACTGACTAGAGAGCAATCCTGACACGCCCCTCGCAACTCACAGGGAGACTGGCCTTTCCTGAGGCCACATGAGCGGGTCACTGAGGTTCCCGTCATAACTCGAGAGTAACCTGCCACAACTCGAGAAAAACCAGGAGCTTCTCCTTTCCAGGATAGATGAGCCCTTTTTCCACTGAGGTGACTCAGGGGAAATCACACCTTCACTCTTGAACATCAAAAGGGTCCTTCACACCCTTGCTGCAAGTCAAGAAATTCCCCGACATACCCGTCTCCACTTGAGAGGAAAACCTAGGGTCCAGCCACAACTCAAGAGGAGCCTCATTTTCTCTACTCAGTTTGAGATGAGGGTTCCTTTCCCTGCTTCATCGGGAAAGGATTCCCGGTGTTCCCGTCGCATTTCAAGAGGAGGCGCTCTCAACAGGAAAGTCGAGAGGAAATCCAGCGGTTGTGCCACCATTCCAAAAAAACTCCAAATGTCTCAGTCCACTCCAGATGAACCTGATTTCCCTGCACTGCTTCTAATGTCACACTGAGCATTGACTCATACCAGGGTGGCACGTGTGACAGCCCTGTGGGAAAGCCTCGAGGGAAAGCCACAGATCCCTGTGTCAACTCGACGGGAAGCCTGACAGTGCTGCTACAGCTCAGGAGGAAAGCGGACATGCAAGTCTCCACTCTAGACGAGGCCTGACTCCTCTTTGGAGACTGCAGAGGAACTCCAAGATCCATGTCAGCACTGAAAAGGAAACATCAGGTTCTGGCTTTACCTCCAGATGAGGACTTAGGACCTGGCACTGACTAGAGAGGAATCCCGCGAGTCACCTCTTAACTCGCATGGAGACTGGCCTTTCCTAAGGCCACACAAGCGTGTCCCTGAGGTCCCCATTGCAACTCGAGAGAAACCTGCCGCAACTCGAGAATAACCAGGATGTTCTCCACTCCAGGCGAGATGAGGCCTTTTTCCGCTGTGGTGTCTCGAGATAAATCACACCTGCCCTCTTGAACCTTGAAAGGATCCTTCACATCCTTGCTGCAAGTCAATAAGTTCCCCGACATACACGTCTACACACGAGATGAACACCGATTGACCCGCCACAAATCTAGAGGAGCCCCGTTTTTCCTTATTCAGCTTGAGATGAGGGTTCCTTGCCCTTCTTTGTCAAGAAAGGATTCCCGGCCTTCCCATCGCATCTCAAGAGGAGGCATTCCCCACAGTAAAGTCGAGAGGAACTCCAGAGGAACTCCAGAGGATCTCCAGCCATCGTGGCACCATTCCAAAAGACCCCAAAATGTCTCAGTCCACTACACATAAACCTGATGTCCATAGAATGCCTCGACTGTCATCCCTAGTGTCAACTCACACCATGGTGGTACGTGTGACAACCCTGTGTCACCTCGAGGGAAAACCATAGAACCCTGTGTCAACTCGAAGGGAAGCCTGACACTGCTGCTACAACTCAGGAGGAAAGCGGACGTGCATGTCTCCACTCGAGACGAGGCCTGACTCCCCTGTGGAGACTCCAGAGGAACCCAAAGATCATGTCAGCACTGTAGAGGAAACGTCAGTTTCTGGCCTCAGTTCCAGACGAGGGCTTAGGACCTGGCACCGCCTGGAGAGGAATCCTGAGAGGCCCCTCACAACTCTCATGGAGACTGGCCTTTCCTGAGGCCACACGAGCGGATCCCTGAGGTCCCCATCATAACTCGAGAGGAATCTGATGCACCCCGAGAAAAACCAGGAGGCTCTCCCCTCCAGACGAGATGAGGTCCTTTTACGCTGTGACATCTCGAGGGAAATCAGCCTTCCCTCTAGAACCTCGAAAGGGTCCTTCTCACCCTTGGTGAAACCGAAGAAGTTGCCCGACATACTTGTCTCCACTTGAGAGGAATACCGAGGGTCCCATCACAACTGAAGAGGAGCCCCATTTCCCCCTCCTCAGCTTGAGATGAGAGTTCCATTCCCTGCGTCTTCGTGAAAGATTCCTGGCATTCTCGTGGCATCTCAAGTGGAGGTGCTCTCCACAGGAAAGTCGAGATGATCTCCAGGGGTCATGCCACTATTCAAAAAGACCCCCAAATGTCACAGTCACATCCAGATGAACCTGATTTCCTAGCTCTGCCTCAACTGTCACCCCGAGTATTGACTACAACCACGCTGGCAAGTGTGACAGCCCTGTGGGAAAGCCTCGAGGGAAAGCCAAAGATCCCTGTGTCAAATCGACAGGAAGCCTGACACGGCTGCTATAGCTCGGCAGGAAAATGGACGGGCATGTCTCCACTCGAAATGAGGCCTGATTCCCCTTTGGAGGCTCCAGAAGAACCTAAACTTCCATGTCAGCACTGGAGAGGAAATCTCATTTTCCAGCCTCAGCTCCAGACAAGGACTTAGGATCCCGCACCGACTTGAGGAATATTAGGGGCACCTCATAACTCACATGGACACTGGCTTTTGCTGAGGCAAAACGAGCAGTCCCTGTGGTACCCATCACAACTCGAGAGGAAACTGCAGCAACTCGAGGGAAACCAGGAGGTTCTCCCCTCCAGGTGAGATGAGGCCCTTCTCCGTTGTGGCGTCTTGAGGGAAATCACACCTTCCCTCTTGAACCTTGAAAGGGTTCTTTACACACTTGCTGCAACTCAAGAAGTTCAAACATACCCGTCTCCACTCGAGAGGAAAACTGAGGGTTCTGCCACAACTCAAGAGGAGCCTCGTTTACCCCTCCTAAGCTCGAGATGAGGGTTCCTTTCTCTGCTTGGTCAGGAAAGGATGCCTGGTGCCCCTGTTGCACCTCAAGAGGAGGCGCTCTCCACAGGAAAGTCAAGAGGAGCTCCAGGGGCTGTGCCACCATTCCAAAAGACCCCCAAAAGTCTCAGAAAACAAATTTCCCTGCACTGTCTCGACTGTCACCCCGAGTATCCACTCTCACCATGGTGGCACGTGTGACAGCCCTGAGGGAATGCCTCGAGGGAAAGCCACACATCCCTGTTTCAAACTGACAGGAAGCCTGACACTGCTGCTACAGCTCAGAAGGAAAGCAGACGTGCATGTCTCCACTCGAAATGAGGCTTGACTCCCCTGTGGAGACCCCAGAGGAACCCGAAGATTCATGTCAGCAGTGGAGAGGAAACCGCAAATTCCAGCCTCGGCTTCAGATGAGGAGTTAGGACCCCGCACCAACTAGAGAGGAATCCTGTATGGTCCCTCTCAACTCGCATGGAGACTGGCCTTTCCTGAGAACACAGGGCTGGGTCCCTGATGTCCCCATAGTAACTCAAGAGGAACCTACCACAACTCGTGAAAAACCAGGAAATTCTCCCCTCCAGGCAAGATTAGGACCTTGCCCGCTGTGGCATCTCAGGGCAAATCACACCTTCCCTCTTGAACCTCGAAAGAGTCCTTCATACCTTTGCTGCGACTCAAGAAATTCCCCGACATACCTGTCTCCAATCGAGAGGAAAACCAAGGGTCCTGCCACAACTCAAGAGGAGCCTCATTTTCCCCTGTTCAGCTCCAGATGAGCGTCCCTTCCCCAGCTCCCTCAGGGAAGGATTCCTGTTGCATCCTAAGAGGAAGCGCTTGCCTCAGGAGAATCGAGAGGAATTCCTTGGATCATGCCACCATTCTGAAAGACCCCCAAAAGTCTAAGTCCACTCAAGATGAACCTGATTTCCCTGCACTAACTAGACTATCACCACGAGTATTGGCTCAAATCACAGTGGCACATGTGACAGCCCTGTAACACCTCAGAGGAATGCCACAGATTGCTGTGTCAACCCGACGGGAAGCCTGACACTACTGCTACATCTTGGGAGGAAATCGGATATGCACATCTCCACTTGAGACGAGGCCTGTCTCTACTGTGGAGACTCCAGAGGAATCCCAAGATTCATGTCAGCACTGGAGAGGAAACCTCAGGTTCCCGCCTCAGCTCCAGACGAGGACTTAGGACCCTGCACTGACTGAGGAGGTATCCTGAGAGGCCAAAATACCCTCAAAATACCATTCCAAAATACCCTCAAATGTCTCTATCAAGTCCAGATGAACCTTAATACCTTGCACTGCCTCGACAGTCACCCCAAGGATAGGCTCACACCAAGGTGGTACGTGTGACAGCCCTGTGGCACCTTGAAGAAAAGCCACAGATTAGTGTGTCAAATTGACGGGAAGCCTGACACTGCTGCTACAGCTCGGGAGGAAAGCAGACATGCACGTCTCCACTCGAGACAAGGCCTGACTCCCCTGTGGAAAATCTAGAGGAACCCCAAGATCCATGTCAGCACTGGAGAGGAAACCTCAGGTTCCCGCCTCAGCTCCAGACGAGGACTTAGGACCCTGCACTGACTGGGGAGGTATCCTGAGAGGCCCCTCGCAAATCGCATGGAGACTGGCCTTTCCTGAGACCAAAAGGGCGGGTCCTGTGGTCCCTGTCGTAACACGAGAGGACCTTTCGCAACTCGAGAAAAATGAAGACATTCTCCCCTCCAGGCGAGATGAGGACCTTACTGTTGTGGCGTCTCGGGGGAAATCACGCCTTCCCTCTTGAAACCTTGAAAGGGTCCTTCACACCCTTTCTGCGACTCAAGAAGTTCCCTTATACACACGTCTCCACTCGAGAGGAACACCGAGGGTCCCACCACAACTCAAGAGGAGCCCCGTTTTCTCCTGCTCAGCTTCAGATGAGGGTCTCTTTTCCTACTCCATCGGGAAATGATTCCCGGCATTCCCGTCACATCCCAAAAGGAGGCGCTCTCCACAGGGGAGGCGAGTGGAAACCCAGGGTCGTGCCACCATTCCAAAATACCCCCCAAAGTCTCAATCAACTCCAGATGAACCTGAATTCCCTGCACTGCCTCTACTGTCACTCCGAGGATCGGCTCACACCACCATGGCATGTGTGACAGCCCTGTGGCATCTCAAAGGAAAGCCACAGATCCCTATGCCAACTAGATGGGAAGCCTGACACTGCTTCTACAGCTTGGGTGGAAAGCAGACGTGCAGGTCTCCACTCGAGACGAGGCCTGACTCCCCTGTGGAGACTCCAGAGAAACCCCAAGTTTCATGTCAGCACTGGAAAGGAAACCTCAGGTTCCGGCCTCAGCTCCAGATGAGGATGTAGGACACGGCACAGACTGGGGAGGGATCCCGACAAGCCCATCGGAACTCGCATGGAGCCTGGCCTTTCCTGAGGCCAAAGGGGCGGGTGCCTGATGTCCCCATTGTGACTAGAGAGGAACCTGCCGCATATTGAGAAAAACCAAGAGATTCTCAACTCGAGGTGAGATGAGGCCCTTGTCCGCTTCAGGGTCTTGTGGGAAATCACCCCTTCCCTCTTGAACCTCAAAAGGGCCCTTCACACCCTTGCTGCGACTCAACAAGTTCCCTGACATACCTGTCTCCACTCGAGAGGAACACCGAGAGTCCCGCCATAACTCAAGAGGAGCCCCGTTTTCCCCTGCTCAGCTCCAGATGATGGTCCCTTTTCCTGTTCCATCTGGAAAGGTTTCCCAGTGTTCCCGCCACATCCCAAGAGGAGGCATTCTCCACAGGAGAGGCGAGAGGAAACCCAAGGTCATGCCACCATTCCAAAAGACCCCCAAATATCTCAATAAACTCCAGATGAATCTGAATTCCCTCCACTGCCTTGACTGTCACTCCAAAGATTGGCTCCCACCACGGTGGCACATGTGAGACCCTGTGGCACATCGAAGGAAACCCACAGATCCCTGTGTCAACTCGACGAGAATGACACTGCTGCTATAGCTCGGGAGGAAAGCGGATGTGCACGTCTCCACTCGAGAGGAGGCGTAACTCCCCTGTGGAGACTACACAGGAACCCCAAGATCCATGTCAGCACTGGAGAGGAAACCTCAGATTCCTGCCTCAGCTCGAGTTGAGGACTTAGGACCCAACACCAACTTGAAAGGTATCCCGAGAGGCCCCTCACAACTCGCATAGAGACTGGCCTTTCCTGAGGCCACAGGGGCGAGTCCCTGAGGTCCCTGTCTTAACACGAGAGGACCCTTCG
>SJYX01006047.1:0-19852 GCA_006410675.1 Oreotragus oreotragus
GGAAATGGCAACCCACTCCAGTGTTCTTGCCTGGAGAATCCCAGGGACGGGAGAGCCTGGGGGGCTGCCATCTGTGGGGTTGCACAGAGTCGGACACGACTGAAGCGAGCTAGCAGCAGCTGGATCACCCCTCCTGTCTGCTTGCCCCCATCAACAAATGAGAGAAAAGTGTGGGGGAAGAAGCAGGAGTCAGCACGGAAAGCGGGGGTGCTTGCCCAAGCTTCGCAGTGGTGGTGGGGAGAGGATTGCCAGGCAGCTTTCTCTGTCTCCCCTGCAGCTCCCAGAGCTGTGAAGTGCATCCTGGAGCAGAGCCAGGCGGGGCAGGGAGCCCTGTAGAGCCTGAATCTGGCAGATTTTTGTCTTAAGTCCTAGTCGTTTGCCATGAATTACTCCTCTGGCATGAGGGATCCCATCTGGGGCTCTCCACCTCGCTGGCTTTTAATTTACGATGCTTTCCGACAGGCAACTGCTGGGGTCAGAGCCACAAGATGCTCAGGAGAGCCCACAGAGGTCGTTGTTCCTGTACACTTTTGTCAGACCCACGGCACATGCCAGGCCTTGGGCTCAGAGCTCCATAAACTGGCTTCCAGGAAGTCGAAAGAACTGGCTTCAAACCTCAGGTCTGTCTCTTCTTAGCTGTGTGACCTTGGGAAAATCACTCAACCTCTTGGGTCGCTTTTCCTCGTTTATAAAATGCAGCCAATCACTCATAGCATTTTGTGCGGAGCTGAAGAGTAAGATATGAAATGTGGATGTGACTGGTGGAATCAGATCAGTGGGTCACTGGGTTCCTGACCAGTGCCTTCTCTTCAGATCAGAAGGATCTAAATGGTGCTAAGACCACGTTATGGGCCTTTGAATGCTGGATACTGAACTTGACTTTTCTCCCGGGAGCGATGGCAGGTTTGGAGGGAAGTGCTCAGAGTTGTGTTTCAGGAGAGATCTGTGGAGGGTTGGTGGGAGGGGAGAGGCTGGAGACTGAAGGCCTTCAGGGAGATGACCAGGGGTCCCCCGTGGAGATGGGTAAAGCTAATGAACACAGGGGCCTCACAGAGGACCAAGGAGCCACCTTATTCATGTTGGTGTTCCTGCGGGGGTCATCATGGAGCTCTGCCACTGGAGATGCACAGCTCCAGGACCCCTGTCATCTAGGGGATTCCTCACTCAGCTAGGGGCTTCCCTGGTGACCCAGACAGTAAAGAATCCGCCTTCAATGCAGGAGACCCAGGTTCACTTCCTGGTAGAGAAGATCCCGTGGAGAAGGGAATGGCAACCCACTCCAGCATTCTTACCTGGGAAATCTCAGGGACAGAGGAGCCCAGGAGGCTACAGTCCAGGGGGTCCCAAAGAGTCAGACACAACTAACACTTTCACCTTTCACACAGTTTTACCCAAATCCTTACTTCTGTCCCTTTCTGCCCATTCCGTGTAAAACATCAAGATTTAAGCGTTTTCTTATAAAGGAAACCACTTGGTGTTGGAAAGGCAAGGAGAACGATGCAGACATGAGTTTCTCACTCTGCTCCTCCCAGCGCTCACATCCTCCCATCGAACCTTGTGGAAGCCTGAACATCCGTCCCCAAATGACCACATCCTGGCCCCCAGAAGCCATGGGTGTGCACTTCACATGGTAAAAAGGACTTTGCAGGTGTGAGCGAGTTAAGGATCTTGAGATGGGGAGGTGACCCAGTGGCTTGGTGTCATCACAAGGGTCTTTAGAAAAGGAGGCAGGAGACAGATCAGAAGACATGGTGCTACTGTATTTGAAGGTAGAGAAAGAGGCTACAAACCCAGGAACACGGGTGGCCTTGAGAGGCTGGAAAAGGCAGGGAAACAGATTCTCTCTGCTGGTGTCTGAGTGTGTGCATCCAACACTCATATGTTGAAATCTTCAACCCCAGAGGTCTGGCATTAGGAGCTAGGGTCTTTGGGAGGCAAATAGCTCATTCCACCTTCATGAGGGGAATCAGTGCTTTTAGAAGAGACCCTACAGAGCTCCCTTGCCCCTCCCACCACGTGCGGACACAACGAGAAGTGTGTGGCCTGGAAGAGGGTCCCACCTTAGCAGGCTGGTCCCCTGACCTTGGACTTCCAGCCTCCAGAACTATGAGAAATAAATTTCTGTTTTTTATAAGCTGCCCAGTCTGTGGCACTTAGTTACTGCAGCTTGAATGAACTGAGACACTCTCTGAGGACCTCAAGAAGGAGCAGAGCTCTGCTGATACTTCGATGTTAGCCAGTGACATGCATTTTGGACTTCTGACCTCCAGAGCTGTAGGAGAATACATATGTTGGCTTAAGGCAGTAAATTCATGGTACATTGTTACAGCAGCAGAAGGTAACTAATGCATGCCTTCCCCAACTCTGGGCTTCTGTTTCCCGTTGAGGCTGTGGCCACAGAAAAGCTTCAGGCACTGGCTGCTGTGTGTGGAGGTCAAGGGGAAGTGGAAATGGAGCAGGTCCTTCCGGGCAGTCTGGGCTCTCCCTGTGCCCACTGCAGACACAGCAGAGTAAATGCTCAGAACTTGATTCCTGCCTCTCAGATCCTAGAACTGAGTGAGATGAGCAGGTGAGAGTTGCAGTAGGAGCTGGTGGGATCCCAGAGTGGAGACCTTGGCCAGAACGCAGCCCTTCCTGCATTGCCAGGTGCAGAAGCCGGCCTGGGTTGCCCGGATCATCCCGCTCCGCTTAGAGAATTAGGACGATGGATGCTCCTGTGAAATCTCTCAGTCCTTGGGTGTTGCCAACCAATTAGATAAGAATTAAACAGGGAGCGAGCCAAACCAAACACATCTGCAGCCCAACCTGGCCTCCAGACCGCAGCAATGCTGCCTCCAGCTTGATCAAACTCTGTGCTTCAGCATCAGTCAGAGCTGGGCTGGAATCTCAGCTCTGCCAGGTCACCTGGGCAGCTCGCCCGATCTCTTTGAGCCTCAGTTTCCACATCTGCAAAAGATATATGAGTGCCAACCTCATGAGTTGGGGGAGGAATAGATATTGAAGTACATGTAGGGTGCCCCGAGCAGGGCTTGGCATGGAGGAAGCCAGTTATCACACAATCCTTTTTACTGGTGTTACCATCATTTACTGCGTGAGCAGGAAGATGGCTTTCCATCCCTCTGTGCCCTGTGCTGGTCTTTCCTACAAGAAGGACCTCTGTGTCAACCAGTGATGGGACTCAAAGCCTGAGCTCCAGAGGATCCCACAGTCTGCTGTCTCTGAATTCACCCCTCAGGGCACAGATCCTGGTGCAAGAACACAGGCAGTAAGGTGCTACAAAGAGCAACTTCAGGGACACAGCGTTCCAGTCACCGCTCTAAGTCAGCACCCCACCCGTCCCTTCATAAAACCGTACTGGCAAACAGATTGTCCTGCCCCACATCCCAGACTGAGGTCTGGCTTGCAACGCACATCCTCTGCACCCCCCAGATACTGAGTAGACTCAGTGTTCCCCAATGTTCAGGTCCTTACAGTATAGCCAGTATCTTCTATTCTCATTTGCATACTGTTTTTCTCTTAACTGGACTTCCCTGGTGGCTTAGACAGTAAAGCGTCTGCCTGCAGTGCAGGAGATCTGGGTTCAATCCCTGGGTTGGGAAAAATCTCCTGGAGAAGGAAACGGCAACCCACTCCAGCATTCTTGCCTGGAGAATCCCATGGATGGAGGAACCTGGTAGGCTACAGTCCATGGGGTGGCAAAGAGTCGGACACGACTGAGCGGCTTCACTTTTCACTTTCATTCTTGTGGCTCAGCTGGTAAAGAATCCACCTGCAGTGTGGGAGACCTGGGCTTGATCTCTGGGTTGGGAAGATCCCCTGGCGAAAGGAAAGGCCACCAACTCCAGTATTCTGACATGAAGAATTCCATGGACTGTATAGTCCATGGGTCACAAAGAATCAGACACGACTGAGCGACTTTCCCTCACTTTCTTTAAATTGACCCATTTCTTATATAAATGTAGCTCCTACTTGGGAACATTATATGTAAAACAATGGCTTTGATGAGCTAATTATTTTTTTCTCACCGATGTTAAGAAAAAGTGTCTCTGTTAAAAATGTAAAAACTTGTCGGCATGATGATGGCAAATCATCCTGGCAGCTCTTGCAATAGCTGGGGTGCCTCCTCAAGATGCGCTGAGGCTAAAGAACGGTGAGATCTCATATCCTCGCTGCTTCTCCCTGAGGAGGTTTCTCCCAGTTTGGGTTCCCCTGCCATGGGCATTCACAAACGCTGAGGCGCGGAGTCCAGGAAAAGGTGAGAATGTGCCTGCAGGCGCTGTCATCAGCTCCTCACTCTCTAAAATGGGTTTTACAGTGCATCTGAGCAACTCGTTCACGCCTTCTACCTGGACAATGGTGTCAGTCCTTCCACTGGATTCAGGGTGTAAACTAGCCCTGTGACGTCTGCAGCCCGCTTCTCCTCTAGGGCCAAGTGCAAACCCAACATGGCTCTCAAGGCTCCTCGAGGCCCCGACTTTCCCTCCTGTCATCCTCTCCTCTATTCTCTGTGCTCCAGTGCTGCCCAGCCACTGAAGCTCCCCCTTCTGTGATATTGTCCATGCCGGTCTCACTGTTGGGGAGAAACCCTTTAGCCTTTGCTTGCTGAGAAAACTCCTGTTCAGTCTTAAATTCCCTACTCACAGTCACTCTTTGGTTGGCATTGTCCCTCTGAGCTCAGTCTCCCCAGAAGAGTTGCTTACTCTTTCCCCTGCAGCAAATGCCCCACATCCTTCAGCTTCGTGGGGTCTCCTCTGGCAGTACCTTGCACTGAGCCCACAATACCCATCACCCAGCTGATGACAACATCCCCAAGAGGTCTCCTAACTTCCCCTCCAGCCCCTTCCACCTCTTCTGATCTCATCTCCACAGCAGCCAGAATTATGATAGAAAAACCTTAGTCCAGAGCACATCACTCCCTGTTTAAAATCTTCCAGCAGTTTCACTGTACACAGAATCAAATCCAAGCTCCTCTAAAGTCCCTCAAGGCCTGGTGTGATCTAGTCCCACTTGCCTCTCTGCCTTTTTTCTTGTCCTCTCTCCCTCAGCTCATTGGCCCAGTCTTCCTGCCCCAGCATCTGCTAGGCCCTGGCTGGAGTGTTCCATGCCTATCAGCCTTCCATACATGTGACCCACCTACCCAGTCCTGCACATACACGTCCTCCCTTCCCTTGCCCATCACCTGCCATCTGGCTGCCATCACCTGGACTATCACCACCCAGGGAAACCTCCCCTATGTGACTGGGTGCTCCTGGAGGCAGGGACTGCATTGCATCCATCTATGTGTCCTCAGGCTGGAGATAGGCCTAGTCCATGTGTGGGGATAAACCCACTGAGCCCCCCAGGAGGATCCACCTTCTCTCACGATGAGGGCCCTCAGCCAGCTCACCCAGGCTTGTGCACAGCAAGTGTGAGCACCGCCGGCTAATGAGGGATGTCTCTCCCACAGGGAGGTTCTTGGGGCTCAGGCACACTGCCTGCCCAAAGACCAGGCAGTGGATTTATAGAGAAAGCGGCCCATGTGTCTTTGAGGATTATGGAGACAGGGACCTTCCAGGCAGTGAGTGCAATGAGCACACTGATTGCAATGAGCTCAAGTTCTGCAGTCAGGAGCACCCGGGCTGGAGACTTAGTCCTGTCCTAGTTCAGGGCAGCCCTGTGTGCCCTGCCTTAGCTGGGCCATTTCCTGGGGGCCAAGAGTCGAGGTTTCCAGCTTGGGGTCAGAATAGGTCAACTTCACATACCCCTAGTTTCTTTGTTCCCCAAAATAAGGACAACGATTCCTGCCAGGCTATTACGATGAAATGAGACAACACAGCAAGGAACCTCACAGGGTCTTGCCCACAGAAGTTAGGCCCCACTGGGACGTGCATAGACCTCAAGCCTCCTTCTGCTATGATTGTTAACTATTTAATGAGCTTATTCGTCTGTTTTGGCTGTGCTGGGTCTTTGTTGCTGCAGGCGCCCTTTCTCTAGCTGCACTGAGCAGGGGCTACTCTCGAGTTGTGGCTCCTCATTGTAGTGGCTTCTCTTGTGCAGCGCAGGCTCTAGGGCGTGTGGGCGTCAGGAGTTGCAGCTCAGTATTTGTAACCCACAGGCTCCATCCAGAGTGCAGGCTCAGTAGTTGAGGCGCATAAGCTCAGTCGCCTCGCAATGCGGAACCGTCTCAGACCAGGGATTGAACCTGTGTCCCCGGCTTTGGCAGGTGGATTCTTAACCACTAGGCCACCAGGGAAGTCTTACCTAAAACACTCTTGCCTTTATGGGTCCTTATTTTATTATTTCCTCATAAAATAAGCTTAAAACTTTATGCAATTGGTATAAAGATAAGTATGATTCAGGTTGGAACTGTGGTGTTGGAGAAGACTCCTGAGAGTCCCTTGGACTGCAAGGAGATCAAACCAATCAATCCTAAGGGAAGTCAACCCTGAATATTCATTGGAAAGACTGGTGCTGAAGCTAAAGCTCCAATACTTTGGCCACCTGATGTGAAGAGCTGACCCATTGGAAAAGACCTCGATCCTGGGAAAGACTGAGGGAAGGGGGAGAAGGGGGCAACAGAGGATGAGATGGTTGGTTGGTGTCACCCACTCGATCAACATGACTTTGAGTAAACTCTGGGAGTTGGTGATGGACAGGCAAAGCTGGTGTGCTGCAGTCCGTGGGATCACCAAGAGTAGAACGTGACTGAATCACTGAACAACAACAATTCAAGTTGGATACCATTCATTTTTTCTTTTCTTATTTTAAAATAAGCTGAAACATTTCCACGGACTCCTAGAAGTATCTGCTCCCCACCACACCACCCTTCATTTCGCCTCCCACCGCAGTGCCTGCCTGCACAGGGTCCTCGGCTCTGCCAGGGTCTCAGCCTGGGGGATGAGGGGCCAACCATGCCGACTGTGCCTAGTGTGTGAGTCGGCTTGCTAACTCACTCAGTGTTTGTTGAACATGTTCCATCACGGGTAGTGACAGATTTGTTGGTGCCAATAACTTCCCTTGTGTTATCATGGTAAAGTAGGTTCAGTAGAGTCCTCCAAAAACCCATGTCCCCTCAGAACCTCAGAAGGTGGTCTGCCTGCCTGATTCTCAGGGTCCCTGCAGATGGCATTAAAGACCTCAGGACAAAATCCTCCCGGCTCAACTCAATGATTGGTGTCCTTCTAAGAAGAGGTGAGGACACAGAGAAGAAGCTGATATGAAGATGGAGGTAGAAACTGGGATGACCTGTCTATAAGGAGTTGCAAGCATTGCCTGGAGAAGGAAATGGCAACCCACTCCAGTATTCTTGCCTGGGAAATCTCCTGGACAGAGGTGAGTTGCCGTCCATGGGGTCACAAAGAGTCGGCCGCGACTTAGGGACTACACAACAGCAACAGCAAGGACTGCCAGCTGCGCTTCCCTGGCAGACACCGGGCGCCACGAGAGAGGCGCGCCCGCCGCACATCTGGCCTCCTAATCTGGGTGAGCAGGCATCGCTGTGTGGGAAGCCGCTCCATTTGTGATCATTTGTTATGGCCGCCCTGGAACAGGAATATACGCTGCTCCTCTTCACAGCAGCCCCGCCCGTGAGAAAGACGCTTCGTCGTCCACTTTAGGCATGCACAAGGAGGCTCAGAAAGGGCCAGCAGCTGCCCCAGAGCTACCCGGGTCCCCCCACTCTGGTCATAACCCATCATGGGTCAGGGGGGTGGGGTGAGGGAACTCGGAGAGGAGGGGCAGGAAGTGAAGCTGGGAGGGGAGCCAGGGCAAGGCCCCCAAGGGGGATTCTGCTGTGGTTGACACTGATAATTGGAAGCCCCACGGAGACGTGCTTACAGGGGACCTCAAAAGAAGAAACACGGTGAAAGCAAGACGGCTTCTGCGCAAGCTGTGCACATGCAGAGCTGCCGGCGGACAAAGCCTACCAAAGAGGCAGCCCTGCACCCCCGGGCCGCTAGGTTTGCACGAGATATTTTCCCGTATATTTTCCAAAATTTCTCTGACGTTATGTTTTTCTGTTTTTTTTTGTTTTGTTTTGTTTTGTTTTTGGATAGGGAAAACACACAGAGAGACCCTCTCCCCATCCGAAAAGCCACAAAAAATAAATAAACAAAAAACAAAAAACCCACAGAAAGCCAAAACAACCGGAGCTCCGGCACATAGCTCCCTCCACCTGCTCTGTGGGTTCTGCTGCCCAAATTCCATTTCCCTCCGGTGTCTGCACTGCAGGAACCGCAGCCCGGCTGAAAACACCCCTCAGGCGAGCAGGATCAGTTGGAGCTGGTTTGTCAGCGGAAGGACAAAAGGAAAATTTTTTTATCCAGTGTTGAAGTCAGCACCGCTGCCAGAGCCCAGGGCCGCGTCCCGGAGGGGTGGGGGCGGGAGAGGTACTGCAGAGTGGGGTGGAAGGGGGAGCAGAAACCGCCCTGGGCACCACTGTGGAGGTGCTGCATCCGCGCAACAAGCTGTATTTTTCCAGAGCGCCTATTGCTTATTCATTAGCTATTCCTAGACTTGCCTGGTGAGAGCACCTGCAAGGCGCTGAGGCACGTGGCAGGGGCGCTGAGCCGACTCGTGGGTGGTGGGCGGCGGACCCTGTGAGGTCAGAGGTCCCAGCTGAGGAATCGGGTCTTCAAGGCCATGCTGATTCCTCTCCAGAGCCTAAAGACATGTTCATTAATCCAGTGCATTGTTCGTCTCTATAGGGAACCCCTCCGCCTAATATAGTTCTAGACCGGGACGTCAAATGGTGAACAAGATAAATGAGACCTCTATTCCTGTGGTGCTCACAAGCTGATGTGAGTGACTGGAGTCATTATTAGACCACAAACAATACCAATGTCAAGAACTAGGAGACAGGAGAAGGACCTCTGGGGCCATTTAAGGTGGGTTTCTCCATGAAAGGGAAGTTCGAGCTAATAGCTGCGAAGTGAGGAGGTGCTGGGTGAAGAGAGGGTGGAACTGTGCAGGAGTAACATCCAGGCAGTGGGGATAGCATATGCAAAGGCCCTGAGGCAGGAGGGAATGTGGCGCTTTCAAGGAAGAGAAAAGCAATGTATATGGAGCAAAGAAAGTGATAAAAGAGGGCTGTGGGGGATGGAGATGCAGAGAAAGGGGTCAGGGAGGAGGAATGAAGTCACCCAGGGTTGATAGGATGGGCGGTGGTTTTGCTCTCTGGCTCTCAAACAATAGGAAACACTAAAGTTTAAAGCTGAATGACACGATCAGATCTTCACCTGACTGGGGACCCTAAATCACGGCTGGAATCCCTAACACACACAGACTTTGTCGCTGGGCCATTTCCTCCTTTGTAAAATTTGAGTCAACGGGACCACCTCCCTGGACCTTTACAATTTAGCTAGGTGTCTACTTAATGCCATGTGGACATAATCTTCCTTCCTATGGATGAGGAAACTAAGGCTCAGGGAGGTGAAGTGGTTTGTCAAGGACACAGCAGGAGAGTGGCAAAGGCTGGTGTGAACCTGAGTAATTCACAGCTACCCGAAACTCCCATTCCTCGAGCTGGAGTGTGACCGGCTTAAGATAAGGGATGGAAAGTGGGCAGAAGGAGGCATCAGCTCCCTCTCAAATCCAGCCTTGTCACATACACAGAGAAAAACACTAGAGGGACCTCTTTGTGTGTGTGAGTGTGTGTATGTGTGTGGTTCTAGTTATTTTTGGCACCAGGGGAACTTAATTAAGAATTGAGTTCACAGCTTTCCTGCTGAGAGCAAGCCAGGGGTGCAGAATGGAGAAAGGGAGTTGAAGTCGGAGCAGACTGCAGACAGTGACACTAAAATGAGGAAGCAGAGCCTTGGGGCCTTCCACTGGGGCCAGGGAGGGGGCACAGACGCTATTCTGGGCCCTGGTCATGCTTTCCCAACCCAGTGTGTTAATGTTCTGCGTTCCCAGGCAGAGTTCTCTCTGGGTCTTGAGACGGAGCGGACTCTAAGATGCCGTTTGCCCTTGGTGATGGCAGAGACTGTGTCCTTGGACAGAGGCTGTGGAGGCAGTGGCCCATCCGGGAAAGAGCCTTGGACGTGGAGCCCTCCCACTGACCCAGCAGCTCCATTCCTCTCTTCCTGCCACCTTCTCTCTTCACCCAGGCCTTTCCCTGCAGCCTGCCTCCTGCATTCCAGATACCGTGGGTCTTTGCTCTCTCTTTGGGATTTCAGAAAGTTTCCCGGAGCATCCATCCAAGACAGGCAGCTGTGCAATGAATCTAGTTTAGAGATGAGTCTTGTTCGGCTGTACCATTGTAAAAACATGTGAACTGAAGCTTGATAATACGAAACTTGGTGCAAAGAGGCGGCATCGTGACAGGCCCTGAGTTAAGTGCTGGGGGGACAGTGGGGAGAAGACAGAGGCCAGGGAGATAGGTGGTGAGCAGGTGTGATGTGTGAGCAGTGAAACTGGCTGGTGATAAGGGCTTTGAGGGGGGAATCAGTGAGATGGGGTATAGTTATGGTACTTTGAGTGGTTGGGTGCCTACGAGGCTGAGGAGGAGGCAACCTGGTGAAGCAGATGAAGGCATGTGGCAGAAAGATGAACTGACCCTGAGGGAGACCCTCATGGTCTTTGTAATGAGATCCAGGGGTCCACAGGTAGGGAGGAGACGCTGCTATTGGCAGAGATGTCACTGTTATTAACTGATTGCTTGTTTTTGCTTTAACTGCTACATTGAACAAGAACGCCTTACAGGAGTGTCAATTTTATTTTTGTCTGCTGCATTGGAGAGAGCTCCCCGTGCCTCTCTTACTCCTCCCTCCTAGGTGATAGAGACAGGCCTAAGCCACCCAAGCCCCCTGCCCCAGCCTCGGTTCAGAAACTAAGTGTCCGCCAGTCCACGTGCACACCAGCTGCTCCTTCGTGTCGCACTGTGAGGCGAGCGGGGAGAGGGGCGGTGAAGCGGTAGTTTAGACTTGACAAGGTGGCTTTGCATTCTCTGGCCAGGCAGGGGGCTGATGCCATTTTCTATGAGGGGCTCTCTGTGGGTTCTCCGGGAACCCTCTGGTTACACCTGCGGTGCTGGTGATGTCTCTCATTTAGGTGACCTGTCTCTCCTCAGCCCCCTGGCCTCCTGGGTTCCTTGGCCATCCCTCCAGTCAGCACTAGCTGCCCCTTCCAGGAGAGCCTTTCTGCAGGAGGTAAGCTTTCACCTAGCCTTCTCTACTGCTGAGGCCACATCTGGCCCACGGAAGCTCTCAGGTTTCTTGGCCTTGCCTGAAGTAAGTCAGTTACATCACCATCATCACTGCCATCACTACCACCATCACCATCATCACCATCCTCATCACCATCATACTCTTAAAGAACCAGCTAGCAAATGCCTTAGGAATGGTTTGCCATTTGATCTCTATTTCAACTACTACTTCACCACCACTATTCTGCTGTTCTTAAGACCAACTTAAGAGAAAAAATTGAGTGTCAGTGGTGGGGAGTAGGAAGCAGTCAAGTAAGATGTAAGATTAACGAGAAAAAAGAGCATCTAAGAAACACCTACTCTCTGTTGGAGAAGCTTGTAGCTGTCTCTTTAAGTCATTTCAGAGGCTCTGAAGGTTTGAGGTCAGAGAACTCCTGGATCTTCAAACCTTGAGGCAGAGATAGTTTCTGACACAGTGGCCCTGGCCTTTCCTGACTTCCTGGAATAGCTGAGAAGAGCTGCCAAGATGAGTCTTCTTTGTAGGTTAAGTGACTTCGGTGATTCTTGCCGCTGGTGGCATCTTGGGGTCATGCAAGGTCCAGGGGCAGCTCTGAGTTTGAGCAGCAGACCCACCATCTGCGTGTCCTTGGGCAGGCACTTTGCCCCTTGACCCCGATTTTCACATTGGCCCCCAGATGGTGGTTGCAAGAATTACACTAAATAATGTATGGCATGTGATTTTAAATAATATTTTCTGAACTTAGTTTGGGGTATAAACATGAAGCTATCGTTTTTCTCCCATCCCTGCTTGCAGCTATATGTCACTGAAATGTGCTTTTCTATCCTTTGTCAACAACTTGAGCAGATGATGGATTCTTATGCGTTCCCTTTCCCTGGATCCAACCCAGTCCATCTTATTTTGCTCTCTCTCCTTTGTAAAGTCACTAAGTGGCCTCATTTAGTCATTCAACAGATACGTGCTGGCATCTGTTCCATGCCATGTGCACAGAGATGAAGTGGGCAGGTTCCTTGTCGCCTCAGAACTCGGGGTCTAGGAGGGCACTTACATAGGCCAACTCACCAGGGCCCTTAGGTGGACAAGGTGAGAGGGCCCTCGAGGCATCATGAAGAAGGAAGTCTGATCACCACAAAACCACCCCAAGCCCATCCCATGCCTCCTGGGCTACAGAAGCAAAAGACAAGAAGGCAAGGAGGAGGAGATCTTCGGAATGTTGAGTCAGCATCAGAGTGCAGAAGGCAGGGCCTCATCCCTCTCCTCCAGGATCCAAATGTTTGCCCACATGAACACACAAGTGTCCAGTGCCTTTCACACAGAGGGTGTCAAAGCCCATCAGTGTTGTCCAGAGCAGCAATGACGATCGGAGGTGGAGGACAAGAGAAGCCAGTGAGAAGAGATACGTCTCCTCTTCCTTATCCCTCCTCTTTCTTGTCCCCGGAAGAGGGAGCAGACAGGAAGGCTGTCAGAGACAGGCGGCAGCAGTCCACTGCCCAACACGTTCAGGATGGAAAGAGAAGACTTATACCCTCTCCCCAACTCTGAGTCCCTTAAGCCTCCAGTCCGGCTGGCGATCAGGAAAATAGAGGAGAGAAGTTGTAGTTCTACGTGGTTGAAACCAGACTTCTAATGACCTACAGCATCCAGAAAGCTCTGGGCTGGGCACTTCATAGATGGTACCCCATTCTAACTTCACCACAGACGTGTGTGGGAGTCAGGACTAATTTGGTGGTTACTTAAAGAAGACGGGCCCAGACTAGATTAAGCAGCAGAAGGATCCATTGCTCACATTACTGGGGAGGAGAAACAGATCGCCTCTTGAGGGAGGGGCTGCAGGAGCCAGCGTCCCGCTGCCAGGCGTCCCCTTCTCCATCTAGCTCTGCCTCTGCCTCTCCATCTTTCATCTCGCCCTCTGTTTCTCATTGCCTTGATTATTTCGTATTATTTACATACTTATCCACCAGCACCAGGTAGCCACTGAGATGTCTGCAGTAGTTTCCTAGTTTCCAACTGATGCTGTAACAGATTACCCCAAACTTGGTGGCTTAAAACAACACAAGCTTACTGGCCTACAGTCCTGGAGGCTGGAGGTCCAGAATGGGTTTCACTGGGCTGAAATCAAGGTGTTGGCAGAGGTATAGTCCTCTGGAGACTCTAAAGGAAAATCCTTGACCTTGCCTTTCCCAGCTTCTAGGGGCCACCTGCTCTCCTCATGAGGCCCTTCCTCCATCCTTGATGGCCAGTTGAGTCCTCACATGGCATCACTCTGACGCCTTCTTCCTCCTCCTTCCACTTTTAAGGGCGCTTATAATGATATAGGGCTCACCTGGATAATTCAGGACACTTCCAATTTTAAGGCCAGCTAATCAGTCAGCTTATTTCCATCTGCAAACTTCATTCCACTTAGCCATGTAAGGTAACACATTTGTAAGTTTGGTGGACACCCTTTGGGGCCATTATTCTGCCTTCTGCAATGTCTAACAGGCATCTCAAGCTTGACAAGTCCATATCTGAACTCTTCTTTCTCTTCCCCCAGAAACTGGCTCCACCTGTGACCACCTGTGTCTGCACTGATGGCGAGTCCGTCCTTCAGTTGTACAAGTCCCTGGGACCTGGCTCCCTTGTTCTCACATCCTGCCCCCAACCTGTCAGCTACTCTGGTGCACTCTCCCATCAGCATCTACTCCCGGTCTCCACAGCCTGGACCAGCCACCATCGTCTGTCTCCTGGATGATGGCAAAAGCCTTCCCTCAGGCTTCTCCAATTCTAACTCTTGCTTCCTGCAGCCTGTTCCCAACAGGGCAAACAAGGGGCCCTTTGAAATCCTAGATCGGATGGCGTCACTCTTGGTAGGTAGCTCCATCTGCTCCTGTACTTACTGAGAGGGAAACAGGGACCAGAGCAATGGGGGCAAAGTGCTGGTCTGTTCCTGGGAAAGCTATGCTAGAGGACATGACTCAGGTGGGACAGTGGGTTTGTCGAAACTCTTCTGAGGTGAATATACTTGCCCAAAACTTCAGGCAGGGATCTGATAAGGTGGCCAAGCAAGTGGACCAAAATCCTCTTTTCCTGAAGGCAGGCAGATGTGAAGGAGAGGGAGGGGACAGGTCTGAGCCAGCATCATCTCTCCAACTTCCCACCTGAAGGAGAGAGTGAAAGATGGGGAGAGGCCAAGAGGGTCCTGGGGATGTTTCTACCAGGAGACTGTACAAGGGGGAAATAATGGTTCCTTTTCATTTTCTACCTATGTGTCAGAATGATAAGATTAGTTTTCATGGTCCAGAGAAGTTTGAGTCTACACTCAGATCTGTCAAGGGAGGGGATTGATTTGGACTTTGGGAACATGGGAACTAGAGGATGTTAGTAATATCTGCTTCAGTATGGAAGGCATTTCTGACATGGCCCCACAATCCACTTCCTGGTAGTCATGTCCTGGTGTAATCCCCTCCCACAAAAAGTGATGGAATGCCCCTTCTTAGATATGATCACACAGCCACTGAAGGACTGAAGTTCTTAGTATCGTAACCTATGAGATATTGACTCCTGTCTACAGTACACAAGTGATCTTAAAAGCTGATGCTTCCCCAAGAGAGCTTCAAAATATCTATAGCGCTGGGTGATACCTTGATCGCTCCTGTGAGAGACCTTGATGCAGAGGCCAAGATAAGCCATGCAATTCCTGAATACAGAAACTGAGATGATAAATTGTGTTAAGGCATGATGCGTTGGACTGACTTCTTATGCAGCAATAGCTAACTGATAGCACTGTGCTCCTTAGCACAGTGCTCAGCACCTAAATGCTCATACAAGGGACATTCTTTTTTTATATATATCTGACTCCAAAATCACTTCTCCAGCTGTCTTTCAAGAGTGGCTGAGAGGGACTGCTCTGGTGGTCCAGGGGCTAAGTCTGCATTCCCAATGCAGGGGGCCTGTGTTCAATCCCTGGTCAGGAAACTGGATTCCACATGCTGCTACTAAGAGTTTGCATGCCACAGCTAAGACCCACATAGCTGAAGAGCCATAACAAGTAAGTAAGTAAATAAATATATATATTTAAAAAAGAGTGACTGAGAGATACTTCCAAGGTCTGGAATGTTTTCAAAATATCTTACCTCCTGTGGTTCTTTTCTAAGTCTCAGAAAATTAAGGGAAAGAAGTAGAAAAATGTTCTCCTTCCCTTGTGCTTGGGAGTCACCAAGAGGCTGAAACTGAAGTGAACTGAATTTTCCTCCCTATTGTGATTTTGCTGGTCCTGAATTTCCTCCTCATCCCATGAGTTTAGTTGCAGCAAAAATTCAACCCTAGCTGAATAGCTCTAAAGTGGTGCCAGATAAAAACAGCACAGCCCACATAGAAACAAGCCTTCTATATCACAGTTGCCATAGAAATAAGGGAAAAGGTGACTAATAAAAAAGCTTCGCCTGGATCTTGGTAAACAGACCCAGCCATGGTGCCTGGGAAATTGCTTACATACAAAGTCCTCTAGAGCTGTCTTCAGATGGATGGTTACAAAAAAGCTGGTTCCACTGGGTCCCCAGCAATGTGGTGCGTGAACTCATAAGGCAAATCGTGTTCTAAAGGTATCTAATGAGGTCATGTTTCATGTGTGATAATAATTTGTCTCGGGGGATCAGCCAACCCATTCCTGCATAGACTGTGTCAGTAATTTCCCCAGGGGGGCACATGCCCAGGCCATACAGTGAGGTTTTGTCATGGAATCCTGCTGGATCTAATGAGAAAGAGAAAACACTAAATAGCAGTTATTAGAATGTTAGGTATGAGCCGCCATATCAAGATAAATTCCCTAAGAGAAAGAGGAGACACAGAGAGAAACAGACTAGAAAGTGGGAGAAGGATAAGAAAGGAAGACAGCGTTCCCATAATGCCTCTTGAACGTTTACACCTGTCATCCTTGGAGCTGTTGGCCCCTAGAGCCAGCCAGCTTCATTTTTATTTAGGTGCATCTGGGTTGGATTTCTGTCCTCTGCATGGTCAATAGACCTGTTAGAGATTCAATTGTGTTCCCACAAAAGAGGTGTTGAGAGCTTAACCCACAGTACCTTATACTGTGACCTTATTCGGAAATAGGGTGATTATAGATATCATAAGTTAAGGTGGAGTCACCGTGAGATGTGGTACATATGTAGAATGGGATTTTACTCAGACATTAGAAAGAATGAAATAATGTCATTTGCAGCCACACGGATGGACCTAGAGATTGTCATGTTGAGTGACGTAAGTCAGACAGAGAGGAGAAATGTCATATAATATCCCTTTTATGCAGAATCTAAAAAGAAATGATACAAATAAACTTACAAAACAGAAATAGACTCACAGACTTAGAGAACCAACTTCAGCTTGCCAGGGGAAGAATGGGGAAAAAGGATAATGAGGGAGCTTGGGATGGACATGCATGTACTGTTGTATGTGAAATGGATAACCAGCAAGGCCCTCCTATGTAGCACAGGTAACTCCTCTCCATGTCATGTGGTGGCCTGGATGGGAGGGGAGTTTGAGGGGGCAATAGACACCTGTATATGTATGGGTGGTCCCTTTGCTATCCATCTGAAACTATCACAGCATTGTTAATAGGAAATAGTCCAACATGAAATTAAAAGTTTAGAAAGAAGTCAACCTGGAGTAGGGTGAACCTCAAATCTAATACAGCTGGGGTCCTTGTAAGATGAGGTAAAGACCCATGTGATGACACCACGTGATGACTGAGGCAGGGGTTAGAGTGCTGTGGCTGGAAGCTGAGGCATGCTAAAGGTGCCAGCCGCCATCAGAAGCCAGCAAGAGGCTTGACCGTGTAACTCCTTCAGTTCAGTCTTCTGGCATCCAGAACTGAAAGTGAATTTCTCTTGTTCTAAGTCATCCAGTGTGTGCTACTCATTTAATACAGCAACCTTGGAAAACTAATCCAACCCCTCATAGGAATGGGGGAAAGGAAACCAAAGTCTGGCAGCAGAGACGGGGTGCTGTTCAGCTCCTTCCAGCTCTCCCCCAGCTCTGCGCCTCTGCGGGAGGGTCCTCGCGCTGGTCGTCTGGTCTGTGAAGTAAGCACTGCAGGGCTTCTGCAGTGCTGTGAGCGTGTCTGACAAGGGGCCTGACCATGCCGGCTCCTCAAAGACCCTTTGCCCAAAGAAAATGGGCCCGTTAGGGGCACCTGCTATCGGGTGTCAAACATGAAGGCCCGCTCCTGGCTGTTGCCCTTTTTCTTTTCATTTAGGTACAAACTGAGATTTCTTTAGGCTTCTTTTTCTTGGCTTCACTCCAGTCTCAGAAGGTCTCCTTGCTGAGACTTTTATAACATATGAGGTCCCTGTCTAGTGTCCCAGGAAAGGCAGCGTCCTTCATTCTCCTCACCTCGGCCTTCTGAACGGGGCGGATGAGTGGCAAATAACAGTAGCTGAAACACTGATAGACAGTCTTTATTTATCCGAAGTTACTTTTCAAGGGCAAGAAAAGGAAGACAGAGGCACAACTTTTACCGCTTCTTCCACTTGGGGTTCTTAATGGAAATGGGATTTTTAATGAAAGGGGATGGGGACCTTCAGGTTATTGAAATTTCTTATTCTGTGTCTTGGANCCTTTAGAATGGACTGGTTGGATCTCCTTGCAGTCCAAGGGACTCTCAACAATCTTCTCCAACACCACAGTAAAAAAGCCATAAATAGCTGTATTCGATTTTTTTTAAGCCTAGATAAAGAAAACTACACAAATTACTGCTTAATTTCTTTCTGTTGGTTTTGATCCATGTTTCCAGTGTAACAAGAGAGATACTTGGGAATCTGGATTCTGCTTCAAGATGTGCGTCAGCTGCAAATTAAACATCTTGCCATGCAAGCCTTCATCCAAACTACTTGAACGTGGTTCTGACCAAGGTCAGAACCTTGTGACTCTTTCCCCATCAGGTGGGAAGGTACCACACTGAGATTATTTCCTAGGCTGCATTGCCCCATTGGAAGTGTTGGAGAGTTGGAAGAAAATGGTAATTAGTTAGAGTCAGGAATCCTCCAGGCAGCCGAAGGCTAGCTCCATGTAAAGATGGTGCTACTTAATTAGGTAGAAAAAGTGGGAACCATCAAGTCAAGCAAACATTGCCTCAGGAATGAATAGTTTTTCTCTGTCTACCGGGATCTGGGCACCAGGAATGTAAAGAGAATCAAAAGGATGGAATTTTCATAAACATTCAAGAGAAACATACTTTTTCCAAAGCTACAGGACTGATTCAATTTATTAATTTTTCTAGAAGATTTCATGCCTAGAAGTGAGACTTTAAAGTATTGCTTTGGTATTGAAGTCAATTAGATTTTTTTTGGTAGCTGACTTTTTGCCCTTTCCAGACAGGGTCTTCCAGACATTTCTACAGAGGTATTCTCTCTGGTGAGGAAAAAGTCCTTGAATAACTTTGGGATAGTAAAGCTTAGTTCCCCATAATGTCACCTTATCTGGAATGCTTGAGAAAGCATTGATTGTGAATGGGCTGCCTGTTAATTTCCCTGTATTTCTGTCCTAACTTTAACTTTAGTTCTACATGCTTGAGAGAAGGGGGGGTCTTCATGCAGAGTAGAAATATGTAAGAAATGTTTTTTTTTTTTTTTAAATAAGAAAAAATTATAAAAGCTATTGGGGAAGGAGATAGTGAAGGACAGGGAAGCCTGGCCTGCTGCATGGGATGGCAAAGCTACTGAACAACAACTGGGATATGCAGATACCATTTCTAAAAGGAGTAAGGGGTGTTTGCAACTTTTGTGAGTGGATATTTAGTTCCTGTAATAGTAAAAATAAAAGACTGGAATGCTTTTTAGATAACAGGAAGTTTAGTGCAAAGTGAAGATGTTACTCTGTAGCCAGTGTGGGGACAGAGAAATCTTAAATAACGTTTGAGAATGATAGTGCTAGAAGCAATGAGAAAGCTGACTGGTCATCTGGGACCCTTAGGGGACAATAAGGGAAGAGTGACTGACATTTTGAGGTACATAAAAATAAATGAGTTGGCCTAACTTTTTTTTTTTTTTTCATTTCTTGTAGTTTATAGAACTTTAGATGTCAGCATGAAGCTCTTTATATGATTTTCTATATGGGAGAATTAAGATATAGGGAGATGAACTATTAATACCTTGGCCAAGGTCACAAAAACAGCCCATGATAGAACTTGGGTAGTGCCTGGGAATCCCAGCTTCCAGGCTGATCCTGTTCATATCTCTCCTCACTGCACAGCAGTGTTCTCTATCTCTTCCTTGCTGTTGTCCTCTGCTTACAGTTCGCTTTAAGCCATGCCCATGGAAGAAAAAGAGTAGAATCCTTTTATTTGCTAGTAGGTAGCAATGGCACCCCACTCCAGTACTCTTGCCTGGAAAATCCCATGGAGGGAGGAGCCTGGTAGGCTGCAGTCCATGAAGTCGCCAAGAGTCGGACACGACTGAGCGACTTCACTTTCACTTTTCACTTTCATACACTGGAGAAGGAAATGGCAGCCCACTCCAGTGTTCTTGCTTGGAGAATCCCAGGGACGGGAGAGCCTGGTGGGCTGCCGTCTATGGGGTCGCACAAAGTCGGACACGACTGAAGTGACTTATCAGTCAGTCAGTGGCTCAGAGATTAAAGCGTCTGCCTGCAATGCAGGAGACCTGAGTTCGATCCCTGGCTCAGGAAGATCCCCTGGAGAAGGAAATGGCAACCCACTCCAGTATTCTTGCCTGGAGAAT
>SJYX01006047.1:32278-42736 GCA_006410675.1 Oreotragus oreotragus
CAAAAATTCATATGGAACCATGAAGGATAGAAAATAGTCAAAACAACCTTGAGAATAAAGAACAAAGCTGGAGGCATTATGTCTTGATCTCAAAATATATTACAAAGTTATGGTAATCAAAAAAGTATGATACAAGCATAATGGCGGACATACAGTCAATGAAACAGAACAGAGAACCCCCAAATAAACCTGTGCATATAAGATCAATTGACCCTCAATAAAGATGCAAACAAATACACAATGGGAAAAAAGTCCCTTCAACAAATGGTGTTGGAAAGGATGGGAAGAACTAAGTGAATAGCATTGACAAATATACATTACCAAGTGTAAAACAAATAGAAGGAGCTCATCTAGGTGCACTGCAGTGATGTACAGAGGCAGGATGCAGAGGGGTGAGAGAAGGACTCAAGAGGGAGGAGACATACGTATACATACAGCTGAATCATGACATTGTACAAGAGAAACGAACACAATATTATAAAGCAATGTACTCTAACTAAAAACAAATTAAAAAAAAAGAATATCCATAAGCAAAAGAATAAAATTAGATCCTTCTTTTGCACCACACAAAAATAACCTCAAAATAGATTAAAGACAAACATAAAACCTGGAACTGTAAAATTCCTAGAATAAAACATGGGTGAAAAGCTTCATGATGTTGGTCTTGGCAATGACTTCTTAGGTATGATATCAAAACCACAGGAAACAGAAGCAAAAAGAGACAAACAAGATTACATCAAACTAAAGAGCTTCTGTTCAGCAAAGAAAGCTGTCAACACAATGAAAGACAATCTATGGAAAGGGAGAAATACCTGCAAACCCTGTATCTGATAAGAGGTTACTATCAAAATACATAGATGGAACTCCTACATTTCAATAGTAAAAACACAAGTAACCCAATT
This sequence comes from Oreotragus oreotragus, assembly GCA_006410675.1. Taxonomy (NCBI): domain Eukaryota; kingdom Metazoa; phylum Chordata; class Mammalia; order Artiodactyla; family Bovidae; genus Oreotragus; species Oreotragus oreotragus. The sequence continues at coordinate 33,181 of SJYX01006047.1, forward strand.
TAAAAATGGACAAAGGCATTCAATAGACATTTCCCTAAATAAGATATACATATGGCAAGTAAGTATTTGAAAAAATGCTCAACATCACTAACCGTCAGAGAAAAGCAACCAAAACCACCATGAAATATTACCTCACACTTGTCAGAATGGTTATTATTAAAAAAAAAGGCAGCAAATATTAATAAAGATGTGGAGAAACTGGAACCTTATTAATGGGAGAGCAAAATGGTGCAGCCACTATGGAAAACAGTATGGAAGTTTTTCCAAAAATTGAAAATGGGACTACCACACGATCCAGCATTCTCACTTCTGGATATTTATATAAAAGAACTGAAATCATGATCTCAAGAGCTATTAACACTCCCATGTTCATTGCAGCATTGCAATAGCCGTGGATCTGGAAATAATCTAAACGTCTATCAGTGGATGAACAGGTAAAGAAACTGTGGTATAACCTACAATGGAATATTTGTTGTTGTTGTTTAGTCACTAAGTCATGTCCAAATCTTTTGATTCCACCAGATTCCTCTGTCCATGGGATTTCCCAGGCAAGAGTACTGGCATGGGTTGCCAATTCCTTCTCCAGGAGATCGTCCCAATCCAGGGATTGAACATCTCCTATATGGAGGCAGATTGTTTTCTGCTGAGCCACCAGGGAAACCCTATGGAATATTATTCACCCTTTAAAAAGAAGGAAATCCTGCAATACACAACAGTGATGAAGCTTGTAGACACAATGCTAAGGGAAATAAACCAGTACATAAGAACAAACACCACATGATTCCACTTCAATGATACATCTAAAGTGTTCAGACTCATAGAATAAGAGAGTGGAATGGTGGGTTCAAGGTGCAGAGGATAGAAGAAATAGAAAATGCCAATCAGTGGGCATAAACCTCTAGAGATCTGCTGTAAAAACTGCTTAAAGTTAACAATACTGTATTGTACACTTAAATATTTGTTAAGAGAACTGATCTCACGTTAAGTGTTCTTATCATAACTTTTTAAATGATAAAATTAAACTTAAAATTTAAATAAAAAGAAAATGTTGAAAAATAAAGTAGATTAGGAAAAATATATGTTATAAATTTGTCACGCGAGTTTATGTTCCTCGGTTCTTTGTCTCATCACAACAAAGATTTGGAGTGAGGGACATTAAAGCCCCCTCGGCATGTCACAGCTTTCAGGTCTTGGCTAGACCATGTCATAGCTCTTAGACAAATCAGTGTTATGGCTCAGTGTTACAGCTCTATTTTATTTAGAAGATAGCAGGAAAATCCATCTTCGAGGCATGAGGGCACGTCGATCCAAAGACACGAGAAGAAGAGCGCCCCAGTGCTCAGGAGAGAGAGCTAGCTTTGGCTCCTCTATTTATATGTTTATCTCTCCCTGGGTCGGTCCTATGTAAATTGGGCCAGCCAGGAGTGTTGTTTGTTTTACCTGAGGTTCTCACTCCAGTCCTCAGACTTTCTTTTGTTCTATTTTTGCGGGCTTTTCCCTTCCTTGTCTTTTAGCCACCACCATTTTGGACTCCTTTTCCCTATTCTACCTACCTAACAAATTTATACAAGTATATATATACTTGAAAGTACATAGGTGAAAGAATATGTATTACATTTAAGTCAAAATTGGTATAAAAATATATACGACGGTGTATGCTTTACATGTAAACACTAAGTGGTTAGATCGTGAATGGCTTTCACCTTGTTTTTAATCCTTTAGCTTTGTTTTAAAATATTTTTAAAAGCATGCATCTTTTTTATAATCAGAAAAGTAATTAATAAGATATTCCTATAAATAATATCATTCCTTAGTGGGATAAAAAGATGAGGTTATATTTTAGTCTAAATATTACATTCCATTTGCTGTGTATCTATTTAGGCTTAAAAGTTCAGGAACTTTATATTGCTCATGCCACAAAGTTAGTCCTTCTCAAAAATCTTTTCCTTTCTTCAAAAAAAAAATCTTCATTTATGGAAAACTTTTTTAATCCTTTTAAAGAAAAATTTATAAATACCTGTATATCTCAAATAAGGTTTTCAGTAGAGGATAAGAGCAGCCTAGACTGTATGATTCCCACCTCTCACAAAGAAATTCAGAGATACAGCTTTTCTTATAGGGAGTAAAACAGTGCCAGCAAACACCCACATACCTACAAAAAACTTGAGTTGAAAAAAAAAAAAAAGTTGTCTGTTTAGAGTATGTTAAATACTCAAGAAGTGAATTCTCATTTGATTCTCCCTCCGATGTGATATGGTACTACTAACAAGTCTTTCTAAAGACAGTAAAAAGTTCCTTCATATCACCCAGCCTGGGAGGTATGCCATTGTCAAATATGCAGAATTAGAAACATCTCTACAAAGGCTAATAATAAAAAGACCCTTAAGAAATACTTGAGTTTTGACACATGTTTTTATAATTTGACTTTTACATTTTCCTTTAATTTTCTTTTTTCATAGTTCTTATGCTAGTAAATAATAGAACCATTATAGAATGTTTTATTAGTCTGCCATTCTTTTAGCCTTCCCTAATATTCCTCTACACAGTATTTTAAAAATACATTGTAAACAGATAAGTTGCTTAGCCACTCATNTTTTGACACATGTTTTTATAATTTGACTTTTACATTTTCCTTTAATTTTCTTTTTTCATAGTTCTTATGCTAGTAAATAATAGAACCATTATAGAATGTTTTATTAGTCTGCCATTCTTTTAGCCTTCCCTAATATTCCTCTACACAGTATTTTAAAAATACATTGTAAACAGATAAGTTGCTTAGCCACTCATAAAAAAAGGTGTTTAGTATGAGGTAAAGCCACATACTAAACCTGTAGCTCTGAATTACGTCCATGAGTCTCTCTCTACTTACGCATCACATGTGCTTTTCTCAGACTCATGGCACTGTGCAGATACAATTTGCANAAAAATACATTGTAAACAGATAAGTTGCTTAGCCACTCATAAAAAAAGGTGTTTAGTATGAGGTAAAGCCATATACTAAACCTGTAGCTCTGAATTACGTCCATGAGTCTCTCTCTACTTACGCATCACATGTGCTTTTCTCAGACTCATGGCACTGTGCAGATACAATTTGCAAATGTTTGATTTATTGTTTTTCCTTCCTTTTCCCCAAAGCTCAGTTGACTGTTATTTCTGTTGGCTCCTCAAGGTGCCTTGGGACAACTGATATTTGCCAGACTTAACCTGAACCCTACAAGTTACAAGAGCTTGGAGACCTCAGCTGTCACTTCTGTTTCCATGGAAACTCAAATCAGATTGCCAAAAATGAGGTTAGTCACTTAAAAATCATATTATTTTTAAAGAAACAAATACTGCCCACCACCACCATATAATTTGAAAGAGTGTTTTGCTGAAGGCCATTTTCTTGTTTTTAAGGATTAAATACCTGTTGCCATGGAAGCAGATTAATAAACTACAAAGATAGAGCTGAGCTCTAAAAGCTCCTACTGACAACAACACCTACACCCGCTGAGTCCATTGTGCTCAGGAAGCCGCCTGCAGTGTGGGGCTCTAAACATGGTTTCTTAAATAATAATAAAGAACAACTTTGTTTCTCTACATACATGTTTCCCACAAATGGAATACATTGATTAAATAGTGATAGGAGGATTTTTGTAATAATGACAATAATAATAAGTACTTATAATTGACTGTCTACAGCGGAACCAAAAATGCTCCAGGTGGTTGATGTTGTTTAGTCACTTAGTCATGTCCAACTCTTTGTGACTGTAGGCCCCCAGGCTCCCCTGTCCATGGGATCTCCCAGGCACGAATACTGGAGTGGCTTGCCATTTCCTTCTCCACGGGATCTTCCCAACCAAATGATCTCCAGTCCTCACTATTATTAACTCCATTTTCTCATGGAAGGTTTCACAGGTATAGACAAGGTAGCCATGATTTTAACTCAACTCTGTCCTGGTTTGGAGCCAAGGTCTGTCTCTTATTCTTTTCAAAGTGCAGCAGGGAACAGGAACAGAATATTTAATTCCTGCTCTCACTGCCAACAGAGGTGTATGCCCACATAGTCATACCACACAATGCATGCAGGTGATTCAATCCAGATATAGTGAGTGAGATAAGAAGAAATTAGACCTCATATTTTAATGCTTAATTTTTTAGTGCTTAACAGTGTTTAAGCACTGTTAGCTCCTTCTCCAATCAGGTCATAAAAAGAATGTCTAGGTGCCCCTGAAGCCCAAACATGGATCCTAATCGCACAAGCCTACAACCTTTCAATGGAGTTAAATGCAATATTGCTTCCCGTTTTACACCTCACCTCACCTTCTCACCACCAAATATAACCTAAAATATAAACTAAACAATGCCTAGAGTAGAGGCTTTATATATAACATATGTGTGCTGATTTAAATGAACTAACAACTTCTTTGAAATTTTTAGTAAATAATGAAAGTATTGATCAATTGTTGATTGTAGCAAGAACTGAACAGACACATTATTTTACCCTGAAATAATATTTTTCTGGTTTATTTGAGAATGTACACTTCTACTGTGCCCTCAAAGGCATAGGTGACCACACAGTGTTCAGAAAATTAGATAGGGACAGTCATGCTCATTATGTCTTACTTGAAATTAATTCTGTCAGAGTTAAAAATAAACCCCCCAAAGCTCTGCAGACATACTTAGTAGAAATTGGATCCATCTCAACATAAAACAGCTGTCTTCCACATTTTTTCTCAGGCAAAATGTAGATGGGAACCTGACATAGCAGATTTTGTCTCCAGGCAAAATGAAATGGATGATTTTGTCAGTACAGGAAAAAGAGATGGGGCAGTTCCCCAAAGAGCACCTCGGTGCTCACTTTTAATTTATGTCAATATTTTTCTATTGAAGTAGGAAAGGAAGCCATAGAAGAATACATTTTTTTGCAGGAGCAGAGTTGAGGCACTGCTGACATCACAATCACACACCACTTAACCTTTAACTATCTGGACTCTTTGCAGTACTGCTAAGGTTATTTCTAAATTAAAGAGCTTAGAAAGCGCGACATCAAAGGCCTAAGTGACACTTAATTTGAAGATACAATTACAGTGTTTCCTAAAATCATAGGGACCTCTCCAAAGACCAAACACTCTGAAAAGCAATTCAAAACCTTATTCCTCAAGGAAAAAGTGGTTTTTCCAAATATATATACATATATATATATATAGTTGCTATTTGTAACTTATAACTGCCAACAAGCTGCTCCATTATCAGATCTTTAGAAGTGATACTTAAAATTTTCCAAACCTCTATGCTTATCCATGATGTGAATCACCACAGTAATCCAAATGAAACTACAATAAACCAAAAATCTGTAGCAGTCAAGGAAAATGTATTCCAAATGAGTAAACAACAACAACAAAAAAAAAAAATCCAAATTTTAATTACACTTGCCAAGGTATAAATTAGAACTAAGTAAGACCAGCCTACCCCAGAAATGGAAGATAAACCTTAAACTACAGTTCTGTATATTTATTTACCCACAAATTCTAGTTAAGCAGGTAAACAATCATTAAACAGAGGTCCCTGTACTTACAATAAAAAAAAATCCAAATTTTAATTACACTTGCCAAGGTATAAATTAGAACTAAGTAAGACCAGCCTACCCCAGAAATGGAAGATAAACCTTAAACTACAGTTCTGTATATTTATTTACCCACAAATTCTAGTTAAGCAGGTAAACAATCATTAAACAGAGGTCCCTGTACTTACAATAAATATTACCTTTAAAAATGCCAAGAATTCCCTCAAATACACTTCCAAAGTGAGAAAAGTTTCTCCCTCTTCTCCTCTTCTGCCTACACTAGGTAATAGTCACCCAAAACGGCCATGACCTAACCCTTGGAACCTACGGATATGTTATGTTACATGGCAAACGGTACTCAGCAGAGGTAATTTTAATCTTTAAATTAAAAAGATTACCCTGAATGTTCTCAGCCATCTCAGTCTAATCTCACAAGCTCTACAAAGTAGAGAAGTTCTCCAGCTGGAAGGAGATGAAGAAGGCAAATGAGAATCCAAACATGAGGATTCAATAGCCTGTTGGTGTTTCTGAGATCCATCTCTTGCTATTTCTGGCAGATGCAGAATAGCAGAGGGTAAAGAATGAAGGGGAAGAAAAAGGTGAGCCAAGTTCTTTAACCTCCTCAAACTTTAGTTTCCTCAGCAATAAACTGGAGAGAAAGTCAGTTTCCTGACAGGTTGAGGAATGAATAAAGGGTTTAATAAATGTAAAAACATGTAGAAAATGCTTATTCCATCTCAGTCTCCTCTTCCACAGTCTCTTTTAACACTTTCTGGAAGTTGCAATCCCAAGTTCAAGAAACACTATTTCAACCACTCCATCCCTAGGTAGCTGCACAGAGCAATGAAAGTTTATAGGACAAACTTGATCAAAGTGATTTAAATCTTCCTGGAAAGCATTTCCAAGGACTATCCCATGGAAGTCAGGCCTGAGGTCACATAAGAACTGATAATGATTCCCAACAACTCAGATAAAAGAAGAGGATATTCTTATAATGTCAAATTTATATTGATCTTACAGTCTGAATAACAAAAATAACTTTTGAAATAATTTTAATAAATTATAAAAACAGAATATCTCAAAAAAAAAAAAAAGAATATAAAAACAAAAGGAGTAACTAAGGACAGGACTAGTAAGAACTGAACAAACATAGATAATAGACCTAATTCTAGTGCAGAAAATTGCAGCGTAGAATGTATACTGACAATATTATAGCTGAAGAGATGGTAGGAAACAATAACCAATAACTTTTGTAAGTAAACTGGTTGAACTGGGTGAACTGATTATTAGATGAATTGATTAATGGGAGAACTGATTCTCAGAGATGAGCCAGATTCTCAGATTCTTGGCCAGCATTTCACTGGTACACGAAAGATGGTCAATACATATTTATTGAATAAATGGTGAATACTGGTATCATATTTGGTCTTAACTTTATCTTTAAAATTCCTGGAATCATGTTATTATGCTAAAAATAAAAATAATTATCTACCCACCTCTTTTTCAAACTTCTAACCAACAGTATTTGTTGCAGTTGTTTAGTTGCTAAGTTGTGTCCAACTCTTTTCCATGACCCCATGAACTATAGTCCACTAGTCTCCTCTGTCCATGAGATTTCCCAGACCAGAATACTGGAGTGGGTAGCTGTGTCTTCTCCAGGGAATCTTCCTGACCCAGGAATTGAACTTGCCTTTCCTATACTGGTGGGCAGATTCTTTACCACTTAACCACCAGATTATAGAAACTTAAAAAAAAAAAAAAAACCACACTAAGTAAAATTTTACTTTTAATCTATCGGTTTTACAGTTTTGGCAAGTTAACAAAGTTTATCTCTCACAGAAACTTTAAATGAGAAAATATAACATAGTATCTCTGAAAATATAACTCATTACATTAAGTCTGAGAATCATTCACGACTCAAAATTATTTTAAAGTTTGTACTGTGCATGAGTGTGCAATTGCTCAGCCATGTCAGTCCTTTGTGACCCCACAGACTGTAGCCCACCAAGCTCCTCTTTTCATGGGATTTTTTTTTAGGCAACAATACTGGAGTGGGTTGCCATTTTCTCCTCCAGAAAATGTGTACTAGACTTTCATGTCAGTCGTTCAGTTGTGTCTGACTCTTTGCAGCCCCATGGACTATACAGTCTGTGGAATTCTCCAGGCCAGAATACTGGAGTGGGTAGCCTTTCCCTTCTCCAGGGGATCTTCCCAACCCAGGGATCCAACCCAGTCTTCCGCATTGCAGGCAGATTCTTTACCAGCAGAGCCACCAAGGAAGCCCAAGTCCAGAGTGGTTAGCCTATCCCTTCTCCAGGGGATCTTCCTGACACAGGAATCGAACTGGGGGTCTCCTGCATTGCAGGCAAATTCTTTATTAACGTAGCTATCAGGGAAGCACAGATCAAACAGCCAAAATACTTGTTGACTTGATAATTTAGGGTTATAATAAAGAGTGTAAATATTGAGGGCCCTTTGTGTCCCTTGCATTTATTAGTGACTGACTATGCCTGCATGCTAAGTCGTTTACGTTGTGCCCTACTCTTTGTGGTGACCTCAGAGACTGTAGGCCGCCAGGACCATCTATCCATGGACTTCTCCAGGCAAGAATATTCGAGTGGGTTTCCAAGTCCTCCTCCAGGGGATCTTCCCAACCCAGGTATTGAATGCACGTCTCCTATGCCTCCTGTATTAGCAGGTGGGTTCTTTACCACTAGTGCCACATGGGAAGACCATACTTCAACATAAGAATCACAGGTTTTTAGCTATTCTAGCAAGGGAGTCATGTGAGTGTGGGAAGAGATGACCTCAGTGAGGAAATGACACTTAAGATGACACTAGCCCTCAAAAGTTGAGAGTTTCCCAGTAAACAGTGAAAGAGGAGCACTCTTGGCAGAATATTTCATAAGGATCACTGGATTCAAGTCCTCAAGGTCAGGAAAACTAGAGTGGGTCTGAGGAACTGAAAAGTGTTCAGTATGCCAAGAATGTGATGTATGAAGGGGAAAAAAAATTACAATGTAGGAATGAAAATCTGTAGGAGGAGTCAGCCATTGCGAGGCTTTGTCAGATATTTTAAAACAATTAGATTTCCTTTCCCAAGGTATAGGAGAAAAACCTATGTTTGGATATGCATATTTCTTCTAAATTTTTCTTTCAGTTTATATTTATATTTTAATGACCTTATTGTTCCTTTATTTTTAAGAATGGGTTTAAATTTTTAAGAATAGTAACATATCTACCAGCTATTAACATACATTCCATATTAAGTAATGTGAAGAAAATGTCACTGGCCTTTCTAAATGCAAGTTCGAATGACTGTCTTAAACAATTAATAGAATAGATCTCTCTATATTAAAAGGATAGTTTAGCTGCCTCAGCAGTCATGTATCTTCTCTATAAAATCGTTTGATATTTGGCAATACCAGTGGCAAGAATACACAGAAGAACTGTACAAAAAAGATCTTCACCACTGATCACTCACCTAGAGCCAGACATCCTGGAATGTGAAGTCAAGTGGGCCTTAGAAAGCATCACTACGAACAAAGCTAGTGGAGGTGATGGAATTCCAGTTGAGCTGTTTCAAACCCTGGAAGATGATGCTGTGAAAGTGCTGCACTCAATATGCCAGCAAATGTGGAAAACTCAGCAGTGCCCACAGGACTGGAAAAGGTCAGTTTTCATTCCAATCCTAAAGAAAGGCCATGCCAAAGAATGCTCAAACTACTGCACAATTGCACTCATCTCACAAGCTAGTAAAGTAATGCTCAAAATTCTCCAAGCCAGGCTTCAGCAATACGTGAACTGTGAACTTCCAGATGTTCAAGCTGGTTTTAGAAAAGGCAGAGGAACCAGAGATCAAATTGCCAACATCCGCTGGATCATGGAAAAAGCAAGAGAGTTCCAGAAAAACATCTATTTCTGCTTTATTGACTATGCCAAAGCCTTTGACTGTGTAGATCACAATAAACTGTGGAAAATTCTGAAAGAGATGGGAATACCAGACCACCT
>SJYX01006047.1:56225-66644 GCA_006410675.1 Oreotragus oreotragus
ATAAGTTGCTTGTATATTTTTGAGATTAGTTGTTTGTCAGTTGCTTCATTTGCTATTATTTTCTCCCATTCAGAGGGTTGTCTTTTCACCTTGCTTATAGTTTCCTTTGTTGTGAAGAAGCTTTTAATTTTAATTAGGTCCCATTTGTTTATTTTTGCTTTTATTTCCAATATTCTGGGAGGTGGATCATAGAGGATCCTGCTGTGATATATGTCGGAGAGTGTTTTGCCTATGTTCTCCTCTAGGAGTTTTCTAGTTTCTGGTCTTACATTTAGATCTTTAATCCATTTTGAGTTTATTTTTGTGAATGGTGTTATAAAGTGTTCTAGTTTCATTCTTTTACAAGTGGTTGACCAGTTTTACCAGCACCACTTAAAGAGATTGTCTTTATTCCATTGTATATTCTTGCCTCGTTTGTCGAAGATAAGGGTCCATAGGCGTGTGGATTTCTCTCTGGGCTTTCTATTTTGTTCCATTGATCTATATTTCTGTCTTTGTGTCAGAGGCAACTTAAACAGATACCCTAGGTGTCCACAATCCTGGACTTTATCATTTTCTGGACAGTTACAAAAACACTGTTGATGGCTCTTGACAAGCTATGCAGTCTGGAGCATAAAGAACCTTTATTTTTAAAGGTCTTTTGATTTCTAAAGTTGAAAGATATTCAGTAACAATCACTGAGTTCTGAAATGACACAAGCATGCCATTAGGTGCATGGGAATCATCAGTGAGAATAAGAAAAAAATTTCTTCTTCCATCAAAGTCGAAAGCCCTAAGTGATGAGAAAGTCAACTGTGCTCTGATCTCATTAGCTACCATTTTGTAAATGTTTATTGGGTATCACAAGAGGAAGGAAAAAGGGAATTCAAAGCTGACAATGTATAGGTCTTCCTTCATTAAAATAATAATAATGGCTCAGTCATCCCTGACTCTTTATGATCCCGTGGACTGTAGCACTCCAGGCTCCTCTGTCTATGGAATTCTCCAGGTAAGAATACTGGAGTGGGTAGCCATTCCCATTAGGATTACCCCAATTTTGTTGAAGGTAAATATGATAAATAACAGTATCATAGAAATGATACTCCACAACAGGCACCAATAATGTGTTTTGTGTTGTATCTCTGATTTTTTTAAACAAGGCTTAGAAGGGTACTTAGAAAACTAGTTATCTGGAGAAAGGACTGGCTCCCAAATGTGAGCCATCCTCTAGAATGAGAGTCTGGTTAGGGGATTAGGGGTTGATTAGGCTTACGGTATTAGTCAGCTGACAACAGAGATTTCAACAAGTAAGAACACATGATTTAATTATAATGGTTGAGATAGACATGATACAAAACTCCTAGAAGAGAACATAGGCAAAACATTATCTGATATAAACCGAATCAATGTTTTCTTAGGTCAGTCTACCAAGGCAAGAGAAACAAAGGCAAAAATAGGGTGTTCCCTGGTTGCCTAATGGTTAGGATTCCAGACTTTCACTGCCACAGCCCAGGTTCAGTCCCAGGTTGGGGAACTGAGATTCTGCATGCCACACAGTGTGGCCAAAATAAATAAATAAAGGCAAAAATAAACAAAGTTTGGACCTTATCAAACTTACAAGCTTTTGTTCAGCAATGTGTTAGTCACTCAATCATGTCCGACTCTTTGTGAACCAATGAACTGTATCCCACCAGGCTCCTATGTCCATGGAATTCTCTAGGCAAGAATGCCGGAGTGGGTTGCCATTTCCTTCTCCAAGGGATCTTCCAAACCCAGGGATTGAATCCAGGTTTCCTGCATTGCAGGCAGATTGTTTACTGTCTGAGCCACCAGGGAAGCCCTTTGTACAGCAAAGGAAACCATAAACAAAATGAAAAGACAATCTGTGGACTGGGAGAAAATATTTGCAAATGATATGACCAACAAGGGTTTAATTTCTAAAGCATAAAACAGTTCAAATAACTCAAAAGCAACAACAACAAAATAAATAAATAAATAAAAACACCCAATAATAAAGAAATGGGCAGAAGATTTAAACAGACATTTCTCCAAAGAAGACACACAGGTGGCTAATAGGCATATGGAAAGACACTCAATATCACTAATTATATGAAAAATGCAAATCAAAACTACAGTGAGGTACCACCTCACACCAGTCAGAATGACCATCATTTAAAAGTCTATAAATAAAAAATGCTAGAGAGGATGTGGAGAAAAGGAAACCCTCCTACAGTGTTGGGAATATAAGAGCAACCACTATATAGAACAATAAGGAGGTTCCTTAAGAAATAAAAATTATTAATAGAGTCCCCATATGATCCTAAAATCCCACTGGTGAGCATATACCCAGAGAAAATTGCAATTTGAAAAGATAGATATATCCCAATATTCACAGAAGCACTGTTTACAATAGGCAAGACATAGGAATAGCCTAAATTTCCATCAACAAATGAACAGATAAATATGTGGTATGTGTATGTATATATTTCCATTCATCTGTGTGTTTATATACACACACACACACACACACACACACATATAGTGGAATATACTCAGTCATTAAAGAATGAAATAATGCCATTGGAGGGACCTAGAGATTATCATAGTAAGCAAAATACATCAGGAAGAGAAAGAAACATACCATATTCTATCATCTTTGGAATCTAAAATATGACACAAAAAATTTTATCTGTGAAACAGAAACACTCAGAGAGACAGAGAACAGACATGTAGCTGCCAAGGGGGAGCAGAATGGAGAAGGGCTGGACTGGAAGTTTGGGATTAGCAGATGTACACTATTCTATATATGCATAACTGAATAACTTTGCTATACACCAGAAACTAACACAGCATTATAAATCAACTATAATTCAGTATCAGTCAGTCAGTTCAGTCACTCAGTCGTGTCCTACTCAGTGATCCCATGAATCGCAGCGTGCCAGGCCCCCTGTCCATCACCAACTCCCGGAGTTCTCTCGGACTCACGTCCATCGAGTCAGTGATGCCATCCAGCCATCTCATCCTCCGTCTTCCCCTTCTCCTCCTGCCCCCAATCCCTCCCAGCATCAGAGTCTTTTCCAATGAGTCAATTCTTCACATTAGGTGGCCAAAGTACTGGAAATTCAGCTTTAGCATCATTCCTTCCAAAGAAATCCCAGGGCTGATCTCCTTTAGAATGGACTGGTTGGATCTCCTTGCAGTCCAAGGGAATCTCAAGAGTCTTCTCCAACAGGTCAAAATCATCAATTCTTCTGCACTGAGCTTTCTTCACAGTCCAACTCTTGCACCCATACATGACCACTGGAAAAACCATAGCCTTGACTAGATGGACCTTTGTTGGCAAAGTAATGTCTCTGCCCTTCAATATGCTATCTAGGTTGGTCATAACTTTTCTTCCAAGGAGTAAGCATCTTTTAATTTCATGACTGCAATCACCATCTGCAGTGATTTGGGAGCCCCAGAAAAAAAAGTCTGACACTGTTTCCCCTGTTTCCCCATCTATTTTCCATGAAGTGATGGGACCAGATGCCATGATCTTCGTTTTCTGAATGTTGAGCTTTAAGCCAACTTTTTCACTCTCCTCCTTCACTTTCATCAAGAGGCTTTTTAGCTCCTCCTCACTTTCTGCCATAAGGGTGGTGTCATCAGCATATCTGAGGTTATTGATATTTCTCCCGGCAATCTTGATTCCAGCTTGTGTTTCTTCCAGTCCAGCGTTTCTCATGATGTACTCTGCATATAAGTTAAATAAGCAGGGTGACAATATACAGCCTTGACGTACTCCTTTTCCTATTTGGAACCAGTCTGTTGTTCCATGTCCAGTTCTAACTGTTGCTTCCTGACCTGCATACAGATTTCTCAAGAGGCAGGTTAGGTGGTCTGGTATTCCCATCTCTTTCAGAATTTTCCACAGTTTATTGTGATCCACACAGTCAAAGGCTTTGGCATAGTCAATAAAGCAGAAATAGATGTTTTTCTGGAACTCTCTTGCTTTTTCCATGATCCAGCGGATGTTGGCAATTTGATCTCTGGTTCCTCTGCCTGTTCTAAAACCAGCTTGAACATCAGGGAGTTCACGGTTCACATATTGCTGAAGCCTGGCTTGGAGAATTTTGAGCATTACTTTACTAGCGTGTGAGATGAGTGCAATTGTGCGGTAGTTTGAGCATTCTTTGGCATTGCCTTTCTTTGGAATTGGAATGAAAACTGACCTTTTCCAGTCCTGTGGCCACTGCTGAGTTTTCCAAATTTGCTGGCATATTGAGTGCAGCACTTTCACAGCATCATCTTCCAGGATTTGAAACAGCTCAACTGGAATTCCATCACCTCCACTAGCTTTGTTCTTAGTGATGCTTTCTAAGGCCCACTTGACTTCACATTCCAAGATGTCTGGCTCTAGATTAGTGATCACATCCTCATGATTATCTGGGTCGTGAAGATCTTTTCTGTACAGTTCTTCTGTGTATTCTTGCCACCTCTTCTTAATATCTTCTGCTTCTGTTAGGTCCATACCATTTCTATCCTTTATCGAGCCCATCTTTGCATGAAATGTTCCCTTGGTATCTCCAATTCTCTTGAAGAGATCTCTAGTCTTTCCCATTCTGTTGTTTTCCTCTATCTCTTTGCATTGATTGCTGAAGAAGGCTTTCTTATCTCTTCTTGCTATTCTTTGGAACTCTGCATTCAGATGCTTATATCTTTTCTTTTCTCCTTTGCTTTTCGCCTCTCTTCTTTTCAGTGCTATTTGTAAGGCTTCTCCAGACAGCCATTTTGCTTTTTTGCATTTCTTTTCCATGGGGATGGTCTTGATCCCTGTCTCCTGTACAATGTCACGAACCTCATTCCATAGTTCATCAGGAACTCTGTCTATCAGATCTAGGCCCTTAAATCTATTTCTCACTTCCACTGTATAATCATAAGGGATTTGATTTAGGTCATACCTGAATGGTCTAGCGGTTTTCCCTACTTTCTTCAATTTAAGTCTGAATTTGGAAATAAGGAGTTCATGATCTGAGCCACAGTCAGCTCCTGGTCTTGTTTTTGTTGACTGTATAGAGCTTCTCCATCTTTGGCTGCAAAGAATATAATCAATCTGATTTCGGTGTTGACCATCTGGTGATGTCCATGTGTAGAGTCTTCTCTTGTGTTGCTGGAAGAGGGTGTTTGCTATGACCAGTGCATTTTCTTGGCAAAACTCTATTAGTCTTTGCCCTGCTTCATTCCGCATTCCAAGGCCAAATTTGCCTGTTACTCCAGGTGTTTCTTGACTTCCTACTTTAGCATTCCAGTCCCCTATAATGAAAAGGACATCTTTTTTGGGTGTTAGTTCTACAAGGTCTTGTAGGTCTTCATAAAACCGTTCAACTTCAGCTTCTTCAGCATTACTGGTTGGGGCATAGACTTGGATAACTGTGATATTGAATGGTTTGCCTTGGAAACGAACAGAGATCATTCTGTCGTTTTTGAGATTGCATCCAAGTACTGCATTTCGGACTCTTTTGTTGACCATGATGGCTACTCCATTTCTTCTGAGGGATTCCTGCCCGCAGTAGTAGATATAATGGTCATCTGAGTTAAATTCACCCATTCCAGTCCATTTTAGTTCGCTGATTCCTAGAATGTCGACGTTCACCCTTGCCATCTCTTGTTTGACCACTTCCAATTTGCCTTGATTCATGGACCTGACATTCCAGGTTCCTATGCAATATTGTTCTTTACAGCATCGGATCTTGCTTCTATCACCAGTCACATGCACAACTGGGTATTGTTTTTGCTTTGGCTCCATCCCTTCATTCTTTCTGGAGTTATTTCTCCACTGATCTCCAGTAGCATATTGGGCACCTAACGACCTGGGGAGATTCTCTTTTGATATCCTATCATTTTGCCTTTTCATACTGTTCATGGGGTTCTCAAGGCAAGAATACTGAAGTGGCTTGCCATTCCCTTCTCCAGTGGACCACGTTCTGTCAGACCTCTCCACCATGACCCGCCCGCCTTGGGTTGCCCTGCAGGCATGGCTTGGTTTCATTGAGTTAGACAAGGCCCTGGTCCTAGTGTGATTAGATTGACTAGTTTTCTGTGAGTATGGTTTCAGTGTGTCTGCCCTCTGATGCTCTCTTGCAACACCTACCATCTTACTTGGGTTTCTCTTACCTTGGGCGTGGGTTGTCTCTTCACGGCTGCTCCTTACCTTGGACGAGGGGTATCTCCTTACCGCCGCAGTTCCTGACCTTCAACGTGGGACAGCTCCTCTAGGCCCTCCTGCGCCTGCGCAGCCCCTGCTCCTCGGGTTGCTCCTCCCGGCCGCCGGCCGTGGCCTCGGGCGTGGGTGGCTTCTCCCAGCTGCCGCCCCTGGCCTCGGGCTCAGGGTGGCTCCTCCGGGTCACCACCCCTGGCCTCGGGCGCAAGGTGGCTTCTCCCGGCCGCCCCTGGCCTCGGACGTGGGGTGTCTCTTCCTGGCCGCCCCTGACCTCGGACACGGGGTAGCTCCTCCCGGCCGCCGCCCTGACCTCAGACGCGGGGTGTCTCCTCCCGGCCGCCACTGACCTCGGATGAGGGGTAGCTCCTCCCGGCCGCCACTGACCTCAGACACAGGGTAGCTCCTCTCGGCCGTTCCTGCGCCGTCGCAGCCTGGCACTCTAGGTTGCTGCCCCTGACCTCGGACGTGGGGTAGCTCCTCTCGCCCGCGCTGAGTGCGCCGGCCCGGCTCTCGCAAGCGGCCCGCGCTGAGTGCGCCGGCCCGGCTCTCGCAAATGAGTCTGTAACTTGCCTGAGAAAACCTTATAATTACGTGATGGAGATCACAGTTTGAGTACATGTCCACTTGGAAGCAAAGCTCATCCACTTTTGACCAATGACTCCTAAAGACTGGCACAGTCATTCCTTCTGCAAGGATTTGGCAAACACAAGCTTCGGAGATGGAGGAGGGTATGATGTGTAATTAGCCCGAATTAGGCAGTTCCTGCCTTCTCGGGGATGAGCACTTGGAAGGAAAGACGAGATGCAGAGAGAGGCATCGATGCAGTGCTTATATGATCTGGTCTTCAGAGCTGTTGAGATCAACAGAGGACAGTCTAATGCTCCCAGGAAAATTTTCAGAATAACTCTTATTCACTTATTGTAATTCTCCAACACTAGGTGAGGACTCGTGATCCACAGAAATATCTCTTAAACCTCTTTTTCCATCCCAGCCACACTGCACCCCAAACCCCCTTCTCCACTCTTAACTGATGCAGCTGCCATGTGTGTGGACGCAGACACACACACACACACACACACACACATATAGTGGAATATACTCAGTCATTAAAGAATGAAATAATGCCATTGGAGGGACCTAGAGATTATCATAGTAAGCAAAATACATCAGGAAGAGAAAGAAACATACCATATTCTATCATCTTTGGAATCTAAAATATGACACAAAAAATTTTATCTGTGAAACAGAAACACTCAGAGAGACAGAGAACAGACATGTAGCTGCCAAGGGGGAGCAGAATGGAGAAGGGCTGGACTGGAAGTTTGGGATTAGCAGATGTACACTATTCTATATATGCATAACTGAATAACTTTGCTATACACCAGAAACTAACACAGCATTATAAATCAACTATAATTCAGTATCAGTCAGTCAGTTCAGTCACTCAGTCGTGTCCTACTCAGTGATCCCATGAATCGCAGCGTGCCAGGCCCCCTGTCCATCACCAACTCCCGGAGTTCTCTCGGACTCACGTCCATCGAGTCAGTGATGCCATCCAGCCATCTCATCCTCCGTCTTCCCCTTCTCCTCCTGCCCCCAATCCCTCCCAGCATCAGAGTCTTTTCCAATGAGTCAATTCTTCACATTAGGTGGCCAAAGTACTGGAAATTCAGCTTTAGCATCATTCCTTCCAAAGAAATCCCAGGGCTGATCTCCTTTAGAATGGACTGGTTGGATCTCCTTGCAGTCCAAGGGAATCTCAAGAGTCTTCTCCAACAGGTCAAAATCATCAATTCTTCTGCACTGAGCTTTCTTCACAGTCCAACTCTTGCACCCATACATGACCACTGGAAAAACCATAGCCTTGACTAGATGGACCTTTGTTGGCAAAGTAATGTCTCTGCCCTTCAATATGCTATCTAGGTTGGTCATAACTTTTCTTCCAAGGAGTAAGCATCTTTTAATTTCATGACTGCAATCACCATCTGCAGTGATTTGGGAGCCCCAGAAAAAAAAGTCTGACACTGTTTCCCCTGTTTCCCCATCTATTTTCCATGAAGTGATGGGACCAGATGCCATGATCTTCGTTTTCTGAATGTTGAGCTTTAAGCCAACTTTTTCACTCTCCTCTTTCACTCTCATCAAGAGGCTTTTTAGTTCCTCTTCACTTTCTGCCATAAGGGTGGTGTCATCTGAGGTTATTGATATTTCTCCCAGCAATCTTAATTTCAGTTTATACTTCTTCCAGTCCAGCACTTCTCATGATGTACTCTGCATACTTCAGTATAATAAATTTAAAAAGAAAACAAATACAATCATTGATGCATGGAGCCAACACAAATGATCTAATCTTAGAAGCAGAAGCACATATGGGTAAATGTACAGAGAAAGCCAGAGAGTAAAAAGTAATACAGGAGAGGTGATGCTAAACAGAGCAAGGAGATAGGCAGAAAGAATGTGGGCACTGCACAATGCAAGCTATCAAGATCCTAAACCATATGTGGGACTCAGAGCACCTGATCTTCCTTGAGAAACAGTCAATAGAAGACAGGTCTCAGATCTTGAACAACCACCTTGTTGGTGCCCCTGAAGGCCGATTCCTGGAAATGGCACTTGAAGCTAGAACTGGATCTATCAATCCAAGTTTTTAACAGACTGAAGTACACTGTTCCTATTGGCGAGAAGGTTCTGGAACATAGGGTTTCTAAGTCTAAAAGAAGAAATTCATCTAAAAGAAATTCTTCGTCTAAAAGGAGAATAAGAGGACACTCTAATTTTTAATAAAAGGACACTATAGGTAAAATGATTATCTGCCTCTCAGTTTGGAACCAGGACCAAATGCAAACAAAAGCACAATTCCAGCCACCTTTCATGCAAAGGAGGAAGAAACCAGGTACCAAGTATGATATATAACATTTGAGTTTTATACAAAGCCGTTCTACATACACAGAGGACATAGAGGATCATGGAAAAAGAAATTATTAACACCAAAAAAAAAAAAAAAAAAAAAACAAGAATGGCCAGGAACTGGATAAACCCCTGGCTTTAAGCAGCAGAGGAGACTGAAAGGGAAAAGCTATGGGCAACTGTCGATGCTGGGAAGAAAACACATGTTCCCAAGGGACCTGAACAAAAGACAGGATGGCCTCTAAAGCATCTGGGACGAAGTCCAATGTGGGGGAAGGGGCTCCAAGCAATTTCACACCAAGCGATTTTCCAGCACCAGTTGGGTGTCCAACATGGTAAGTCACTTCACTCATGTCTGACTCTGTGACTTTGTGGACTGTAGCCTGCCAGGCTCCTCTGTCCATAGGATTCTCCAGGCAAGAATACTGGAGTGGGTAGCCATTTTATTTTCCAGGGGATCTTCCAGACAGAAGGATCTAGCCTGGGTCTCCTGGATTCTTTACCATCTGAGCCACCAGGGAAGCCCCAGTTCTGACACATTCCACCCAGAGAGCGAGCATGAAATTCCACAGGTATTGGCATCAGGCCCACAAGACTGCTCACTGCCTGCCTTCAGATGCCAGTCATCATTCCAGGTTACCAGCTGTGCTTTTGGCCAACTATAGATTAGAGGTTCCCACCACCCCCTGCTGTGCAGTTCAGTCACTCAGTCATGCCTGACTCTTTGCAAACCCATGAATCGCAGCACACCAGGCCTCCCTGTCCATCACCAACTCCCAGAGTTCACTCAGACTAATGTCCATCGAATCTGTGATGCCATCCAGCCATCTCATCCTCTCTCTTCCCCTTCTCCTGCCCCCAATCTCTCCCAGCATCAGAGTCTTTTTCAATGAGTCAACCGTTCCCAGGAGGTGGCCAAAGTACTGGAGCTTCAGCTTTAGCATCATTCTCTCCAAAGAACACCCACTGCTGATCTCCTTCAGAATGGACTGGTTGGATCTCCTTGCAGTCCAAGGGACTCTCAGGAGTCTTCTCCAACACCACAGTTCAAAAGCATCAATTCTTCGTTGCTCAGCTTTCTTCACAGTTCAACTCGCACATCCATAATGACCACTGAAAAAAACATACCCTTGACTAATGGACCCTGGTTGGCAAACTAATGGCTCTATTTTTCAATATGCTATCTAGGTTGGTCATAACTTTACTTCCAAGGAGTAAGCGTCTTCTAATTTCATGAGTGCAGTCACCATCTGCAGTGATTCGGGAGCCCCCAAAAATAAAGTCTGACACTGTTTCCACTGTTTCCCCATCTATTTCCCATGAAGTGATGGGAC
>SJYX01006047.1:67304-103215 GCA_006410675.1 Oreotragus oreotragus
TCTTCTTTTCACAGCTATTTGTAAGGCTTCCCCAGACAGCCATTTTGCTTTTTTGCATTTCTTTTCCATGGGGATGGTCTTGATCCCTGTCTCCTGTACAATGTCATGAACCTCATTCCATAGTTCATCAGGCACTGTATCTATCAGATCTAGTCCCTTAAATCTATTTCTCCCTTCCACTGTATAATCATAAGGGATTTGATTTAGGTCATACCTGAATGGTCTAGCAGTTTTCCCTACTTTCTTCAATTTGAGTCTGAATTTGGAAATAAGGAGTTCATGATCCAAGCCACAGTCAGCTTCTGGTCTTGTTTTTGTTGACTGTATAGAGCTTCTCCATCTTTGGCTGTAATGAATAGAATCAACCTGATTTCAGTGTTGACCATCTGGTGATGTCCATGTGTAGAGTCTTCTCTTGTGTTGCTGGAAGAGGGTGTTTGCTATGACCAGTGCATTTTCTTGGCAAAACTCTATTAGTCTTTGCCCTGCTTCATTCCAAGGCCAAATTTGCCTGTTACTCCAGGTATTTCTTGACTTCCTACTTTTGTATTCCAGTCCCCTATAATGAAAAGGAGTGCAAAGAGTGCCAGGCTGCGACAGCGCAGGAGCAGCGGAGAGGAGCTACCTCACGCCTGAGGCCGGGGGCGGTGGCCGGGAGGAGCAACCACACGTCGAAGGAGCAGTGATGCACGGGCACAGGAGGGCCGAGCGGAGCTAGTCCACATTCAAAGTCAGGAGGGCGGTGGTGAGGAGATACCCCTCATCCACGGTAAGGAGCAGCAGCAGCATTTTGCTGGAGCAACCGTGAAGAGATACCCCACATCCAAGGTAAGAGAAACCCAAGTAAGACGGTAGGTGTTGGAAGAGGGCATCAGAGGGTAGACACACGGAAACCACAATCACAGAAAACTAGTCAATCTAATCACACTAGGACCACAGCCTTGTCTAACTCAGTGAAACTAAGCCATGCCCGTGGGGCCACTCAAGACAGGCGGGTCATGGTGGAGAGGGCTGACAGAATGTGGTCCACTAGAGAAGGTAATGGCAAACCACTTCAGTTCTTGCCTTGAGAACCCCATGAACAGTACGTAAAGGCATACTGAAAGAGGAACTCCCCAGGTCAGTAGGTGCCCAATATGCTACTGGAGATCAGTGGGAAAATAACTCCAGAAAGAATGAAAGGATGGAGTCAAAGCAAAAACAATACCCAGTTGTAGATGTGACTAGTGATAGAAGCAAGGTCCGATGCTGTAAAGAGCAATATTGCATAGGAACCTGGAATGTCAAGTTCATGAATCAAGGCAAATTGGAAGTGGTCAAACAAGAGATGGCAAGAGTGAACATCGACATTCTAGGAATCAGCAAACTAAAATGGACTGGAATGGGGGAATTTAACTCAGATGACCATTATATCTACTACTGCGGGTAGGAATCACTTAGAAGAAATGGAGTAGCCATCGTGGTCAACAAGAGTCTGAAATGCAGTACTTGGACGCAGTCTCAAAAACGACAGAATAATCTCTGTTTGTTTCCAAGGCAAACCATTCAATATCACAGTAATGCAAGTCTATGCCCCAACCAGTAACGCTGAAGAAGCTGAAGTTGAATGGTTCTATGAAGACCTACAAGACCTTTTTTAGAACTAACACTCCTTGCTGAAGTGTGATTAATTTGTGAGTAGTAAACTTATATGCAGAGTACATCATGAGAAACGCTGGGCTGGAAGAAGCACAAGCTGGAATCAAGATTGCTGGGAGAAAAAGCAATAACCTCAGATATGCAGATGACACCACCCTTATGGCAGAAAGTGAAGAAGAACTAAAGAGCCTCTTGATGAAAGTGAAAGAGGTGAGTGAAAATGTTGGCTTAAAGCTCAACATTCAGAAAACTAAGATCATGGCATCCGGTCCCATCACTTCATGGGAAATAGATGGGGAAACATTGGAAACGGTGGATGACTTTATTTTTTGGGCTCCA
The DNA here is from genome assembly GCA_006410675.1 of Oreotragus oreotragus. Classification (NCBI taxonomy): domain Eukaryota; kingdom Metazoa; phylum Chordata; class Mammalia; order Artiodactyla; family Bovidae; genus Oreotragus; species Oreotragus oreotragus. Next base: position 69,282 of record SJYX01006047.1, read on the forward strand.
AAATCACTGTAGATGGTGACTGCAGCCATGAAATTAAGAGACACTTACTCCTTGGAAGGCAAGTTATAACCAATCTAGACAGCATATTAAAAAGCAGAAACATTACCAACAGAGGTCCGTCTAGTCAAGGGTATAATTTTTCCAGTGGTCATGTATGGATGTGAGTGTTGGACTATAAAGAAAGCTGAGCACCAAAGAATTAATGCTTTTGAACTGTGGTGTTGGAGAAGATTCCTGAGAGTCCCTTGGACTGCAAGGAGATCCAACCAGTCCATCCTAAAGGAGATCAGTCCTGGGTGTTCATTGGAAGGACTGATGTTGAAGCTGAAACTCGAATACTTTGGCCACCTGATGTGAAGAGCTGACTCATTGGAAGAGACCCTGACGCTGGGAAAGATTGAGGGCAGGAGGAGAAGGGGACAACAGAAAATTAGATGGTTGGATGGCATCACTGACTCGATGGACATGGGTTTGGGTGGAATCCTGGAGTTGGTGATGGACAGGGAGGCCTGGCGTGCTGCGATTCATGGGGTTGCAGAGAGTCGGACACGACTGAGCGACTGAACTGAACTGAACTGAGTTTCCAGAATTTAGGAAACTACTTACCAGATGACTAGTTCATTACAAAGTGCATATTAAGGGATATAAATCAACAGCCAAAGAGGCACACAGGGCAATGTATGTTGGAAGGGGCACATGGCTTCTATACTCTCTGATCATACCACACTCCCCTAATCTTCACATATTCTCCAACATGGAAGCCCTCCAAACCCCATCCTTTGGGGTGTCTATGAAATTCCAAATATTTCAGGAAGTGTGCCAGAAATTGGGCCAAGGACCAAATGTACATTCCTTATAATCACAAGGTCACTCAGACCTCATGATGGAGAAATTTAGTCATGAATGCTGCCTGATGTTGATACTGGAGCATAGGCAGATTTTTAGGAAAATTCCTGCAACTATTCAGGACAAACATCATTTTCACATAGGCATTGGTCCATTTGTGGGCTCTGAATCGACATAGATTAAACTATGGAGTTAAATGACCATCTAATTTGTGTCAAGCAACAAGGTAGGCATTGGTCCTTGAATAGTCCTTGAGTATTTGAATGTTGATTGATTAACTGACTGATTGACCCTGGACCACTGGAAATAAGTTTAAGAAAGACTCCAGTTTCGGGAAGAATGAAAACTATCTTTGTACTTCTTTAATTCCAACCATACATCTCCTATTGAAAGCAGAGGTATGTGCAGAAGTAGCAATAATATTGTTATGGGTAGAACACATTTTAAAGAACACAGTAGAACCTACTGGGATCATTCAGTTCAGCAAGTTTTAGAGCTAGAAATTAATCCAAGAGTCCCTAGCTGCATAAGAAAACCCAAGCTCCTAGGGAGAAACCGAAGAGAACTTTAGGTCAAAATGTAAACATACCCTAAGGCTAGAATTAAGATACTCCACAAAAAAGAGGATATTATAGAGTGTGCCAAGAAGGAAAAGACTTTTTTTTTTTTTTTAGTACAGGAAAGTAAAAGGATAAGATTTGCTTCTGGAATGTAGGTTTGTAGTCCCTAAAAATATACTCCCCTATATTGCTAACAAGTGCACTTATATTGTTAACAAGTCCTACTTCAACACTTTGGCACAAGTACCTCAGTAACTTGAGAAATGAAACTTCCATCGTCAAAAGAAGTATCATTATCTGCCAGCCACATGAAGAAACACCTTTTCACTGCTGAGGGCAAACAGACTTCTTTGGGACTTTCTGCATCATCAGACACTAGAGCAAATGGAAATCACAGCTATCAGCAGCAACAGAAGAGCAGGCAGGAGTCACTCCAAGGAGTTACTGAAAATAAACTGACTGCCTAAGCACTCGCCCTACTTTAGGCCCTTTTCTCCTCTCATTGAACTGCATTACCCTGACTCTACAAAAGATGATGGGAAAAGTCTGTGAGAAAATCCTGGAGGTGTGGATAAAACAATGAACAAGCAAATCAACCAATTCAGACACTAACATCCAGCCCTGTACTTCTGGATTATAATCCACATCTTCAGTACTTTACATGTAGTTGAGGTGACCTGAGAAATAAGAGCTAGAGAAATGAGGACTCAACCAACCTTCCATCAGAGTACATCAATCGAACAGCCTTTTTAAACTCTAAGAAATATTAAGAGGTAAGTAATCTTTCTTTCTTCCTGCCTCTGTTAACCAGCTCTTGTATACTCCTTCAAAGTCCTCCTCTTAGCGATATCCACTGTGGCCCTAATTTGCAACTGTATTTCTACGATCACTGCCAAGATGAAACAACACTTTCTTCTTAATTCAGATGAGTCATGGGCCTAAGTATATTGTCTGAAACCAGGAGTGCTAACTCTCCATCATTTATTATCAAATCAGAGCCTGATAGATAATGACAGATATGCAGATATTAAGCCCATAAAGCACACAAAATATTAAAATGTGTAAGAAATCATATTTTAATAATGATGTATATAAGAGCTAAGAATTCCAATATTTCCCAGTTTTATGTTGCCAAAATCAGTCTCCTAAATTTTTTTCTTAAATCTGAGCTTCCTTTGACAGCCATTTATGTGTGTGCCCAGTGTTTAACTGTCTGTTAATAAAATAATTAAGCATTTTTAAATTTGATATGTCTTGGCCAAATAACAATTAATTTTTCTTTTTGTAACAAGGTGACCCTGGGTCTTTCATGTATCCATGATTTTTTTTCCCCCTTTACTAATTTTCATTTTGTTCCTTTTCAATGTGATGTTCCTTTCACAACACAATGCTAGGCACTGAGATACAATGGTGAATAAGATGTGGACCCCTTGCTCAAGAAACTCAAAATCTAGCAAGAGAAAGTGATGTGCAACCATCTACAAGTAAGAATTAAAACAATTACACCATAACAATGTAAACAATTTACAACAGAAGCCCAAAGGAAATAGCTGTTTGCTATAATGGAGGAGAGAATGACAGAGGTGAATTTGAAGACTGAATGATCTGCCATCAGATATTAAAATAATCATAATGATGAAGATAGAAGAAGAAAGAATGGGGAAGAAGAGGAGGGGAAAAGGGAGAGAGAGAAGGAGAAGAAGAGGAGGAGGAAGAAGAGAGGAAGCAAAGTGAAAGCACATACAGCAAAATAGAAAAATGTGGCTGGGCCACATCTTGTGTGATGAGATGAGATCGAGGTGAGACCAAATGGACCCCAGCACGTGGTGAACGCTGAATTTGAAACTAGTGAGCTTGAGGAAAGTGAAAGTCTCTCAGCTGTGTCCAGCTCTTTGCAAGCCCATGTACTGTATAGTCCATGGAATTCTCCAGGCCATAGTACTGGAGTGGGTAGCCCTTCTCTTCTCCAGGGGATGTTCCCAACCCAGGGATTGAACCCAGGTCTCCCACATTGCAACCAGATTCTTTACCAGCTTAGCCACCAGGGAACCTAAGAATAGTGGCGTGGGTAGCCTATCCTTTCTCCAGCAGATCTTCCGGACCCACAAATCAAACGGGTCTCTTGCTTTGCAGGCGGATACTCTACCAGCTGAGCTACCAACGAAGCCCAAGTGAGCTTGATATTTGTCATCAAACTGTTGGAAGACTTTGGAGGTCTGTAAGGTAGAGAATAACAGGATGCCCCATCTTATGTTTTAGGAAGAAACTTTATGACTGGTGTCTTTATGTTTATCATCGGACACTAGAGCAAATGGAAATCGTGGCTATCAGCAGCAACAGAAGCCCAGGCAGGAGTCACTCCAAGGAATTACTGAAAATAAACTGACTGCCTAAGCACTCACCCTACTTTAGGCCCTTTTCTCCTCTCATTGAACTGCATTACCCTGACTCTACAAAAGATGATGGGAAAAGTCTGTGAGAAAATCCTGGCATTGTGGATAAAACAACTGAGTGTGCATGTTTTGAGGAGGAAAGGGGTCTACACAAAACTATTGCTAATTTAAGACAATGTAAATGGGGAATTTATAGTTTTAGAGATGTCATGTAGATAAACTTTTACAGATGAAATCAAAATGCAAATTTAATTATTCTATGTATATTCTTTTCTGAAGTATGAATCTAAATGAAGCAGAAATTTTCAAACAGTTGTTTACTGATTGTTTCCAGATGTTCTTGGTTTTTATCTTATTTGCCCACATGTAACAAAGGAAAGTGCTAAACAAGACCAGGGGAAAATCAGCAGTTGTGGACCTAACTTATCTGTGGCATCAAGTTTCATGTTTCAACATAGATCCAGGAAATCAGAAATAGATCACACAACACAAAAGTCCTTTAAGATATCCAGACAGACATTGATTATGTTAAACATATCACAAATGAAGCAGCAATGTTTATAGATGTTTAAAATTGGTTAAACCAGGAATTCTTTGTCTGAAAAATAATCTTTAACCTGGTAGAAAAAAAAGAATTCAAAACAAACCTTTTAAACAAACACTGAAACAGACTGGAACTAATTCTTACATAAAAGAAAATATCACCCACAAATAAGTGTACCCACTTACTCTGGAAAAGAAAAACACTCCCCTCTAGAACATAGCTACCAAGTCACTTCCCTTGAACTCCCTAATAAATCAAACTATGGACTTTCATTTTTTAAACTAAAATAAATTTTCTTTGGTTTGGGCATTTTCATGTACACATTTTAAGTGTGTATGTGTGCACGCTTGTGTCTGTGTGTGTCTTCCTTCTACAGCTATTCTTTCTGCACTTTTAATTATCTTTTATTCTTTTTGGATAAATGTCATGGCTTTTTTCAGGTCATTCACATGTAAAATATGAAACACATGTAGCTATCATTCTCTAAATGTAATGGATTTGATACATAAAAGACAATCTTTTAATTTTATTCCAACTTCAAAGGTAGCTTTTCTCTCTTAAAGGAATTTCAAAACATGAATGTTATGTTAATTTGTACAATCTCTGATTTAACAAGTCTCTTGATTAAATACTTTCACAGTCAAAGATGAATAACAGGGTGTGACTATGCACTCTGAATGCATTTTCCCATAACTGTGTGTGTTTGTGATTTTTTAGCAAGTTGTTTCTATGGATGGGAGAATAAAAGCTATTAAAAGATTAAATATAAAGTGATTTCACTTTAGCCAACTGCTCTTTATTTTTCTGGTGCTTTTCTCTAAGTATTCTTGCAAAAGGTCATGAAGGAGTGAAATGAAAGTAGGGACATAAGAGAGATGGTGCAGCATGGGGGCTTAGCTTCAGCTGTATTTCAGAGAGAAGCCATACAGAGATTGGGCTTCCCTGGTGGCTCAGATGGTAAAGAATCTGCCTGCAATGCAGGTGACCTGGGTTCCACCTCTGGGTTGGGAAGATCCCCTGGAGAAGAGCATGGCAACCCACTCCAGTATTCTTGCCTGGAGAATCCTATGGACAGTGAAGCCTGGCAGGCTACAGTCCATTGGGTTGCAAAGAGTTGGACACAATTGAGTGACTTTCACTTTCATACAAGATGCAGAAGCCAAAGGCAGAGGAGAAAGAGGAAAAAGAGGTCTTTTACTGGTCAGAAAGATGATAACTATGATGGTACCAACTTCTGGAATTTTCCCAGTCTGACATTTTTCTATGTAAATACTAGTAAACTCTATCTGACAAGTAGATTAGCAACTTAGAATTGGTTTTTATCCAACTCAATGTTGGGACATAAACTCTGAAGTAAATAGCCATGGATGCCTGCAGTGGCACCCCTGGCATATACGATAGAATAAAAGGATGAATGAAGGGAACACTTTTGTTAACACTTTTGAGAAAAATAAGGTAAGGTTGAGTTGACTACCTTTCCAGGAAGTGTTACTTCTTAACAATTCTCACCAGATTTATTAACTGCAAGCTATGCTTGTGACAACGTAATTTATTTTCTCAAAGCTGTTTCTGTATTTCAGGGAAAGAAAATACTATTTTATAAACTGGGCAACTCTCCAGGTTTTCTGAAAGTTTCCTTTTAATGGTCACATCTGGCAATAACATAGGTCCCGTGCCCAGGTATTAATATTATGCATAATTACTCACAGATGGCCAATGAGCCACCCCACCCCAGAGAGCACAGACAAATACTCTGGGTCAGCTTGCCCATCTGCAACAAACTTCTATAACACAACTCTAGAGAATTCATGTTACAGGATCACTGCCCAAATCCACTTTCAGTTCCTCAGAAAACTGCTTTCAGATAAAAAATGGGAATAAATTAAAACTCTGACTTCTTATCCAGCATAATGAAATAGAATTGATTATATTCTCAATTCTTCATATTGGAATACAAAAGTTCAATTTATAAGGAAAAAATTTGCTATTTAGCTACTTATGTGCCTCAAAGGACAAGATAAATAAATAAACCCAAATATTTTAGGATAAGCTTAGGTTACAACTTTGAGAAAGGATAAACTTTCTTGATTCTCATTGTTGAAAAAAGTATAGAGAAATTGCAACTTATTTCTGCTTTCCCACACCCTTAAAAATAGAACCCCATACACTTACTTACCCATTGATCTCTGAAGTAATCTAGCCCCACGTTGGGAACACCCCGAATTTATTGGTGTGGTTTGATCTACCCAGGACCAGGAAACTGCCTAGAAACTTCTATTCATGGAATTGAATTTGTCTTAATTCCAATTCTCTTTAACATCTCCAGCTCTTTTGATGTGGTCACATTAAAGACTGAAGAAGAAACAATGAAAACCTTAGGGGAAGCAAACACTAGGCCCTTTTCTCTTCTTCAAATAAGTCCATTCACTGTTGTCTATTCTTTTCATAAGCTCTCATACACTGAGAATTTATCACCCAAAGCTTGTTTATATTTGAGAAGCTCTGTTACCATCCATTTGTCTTCCTTTAACAAAAAACCATAGTAGCAACATAATCCCATCCCTAAGACATATTTTAAAGGTTTTGTTAAGAGGTGTGTTTGTAGCCTTTTCACTGGAGATGGCTCTCAGGAATTAAAAATCACAGTTTAAGGACTGTGATGAGTTAGTAAATCAGACTTCTCTTTGCTCAGAAGCAAGCATAAGGATCAGCTGGGGGTAGGAAAGTTAAATGATACTCTTTCCCTAGTCACTACTTCATTTACTGATCTTGTTTGAATGCTTGCCCACAACATTTTCCCTGGACACCTCTGAAAGGATTTTAAATAAGGATGCTTTTCCTCGAGCCATCTGGCAGCTTCCTGGAAAGCAACAGTGCAAGATGTCCCTATTCAGAGATTGATTAGATTCCCAGAGGAACCTTTCAAAGCTGGTCATTTACAACAAGATGCTCACTGCGGCCAAACTTGCTTTTAGGTAGCTCTAGCTGAACTGATACCAATACAGGCAATTGGCACTTCAAAGTTAATGAGCTCAATTCAGACGTAAAGAAGCAGTAAAAGTACAGGCCATAATAAATTGAAGTCTTAGGCAAAAGAACTTCCCCAAAAGGGGAACACTCAGATACAGGGTCCTGTTCATTCAGTGAGCATTTACGGAGCACCTACTGTGTAGCAGACATTCCTAGGTACTGAGATTCCAGGGACGACAGAGACACAGACTTTGCACCCCAGAAGCTTATGATCTTGTAATGGAGAGAGCCATATAAACAAATATATTGCAGTTTAGTTTGAAGGTTATTGAAATAATACATAAGTAAAACATGAAATATGAAGTTCTGAACTAATCCCAGGGGAAACCCAGCAAAAAGGAGAGTACAAACAAGAGACATACATAAATACTATTTTTTGCAGACTAACTAGATGCGAGAGGTGTGGAGAGAAAAGCATCAGGTTTGGGAAACAGTGCAAGGAGCAGGAAGAATACAGCAGAAGTGAAGGCTGGAGGAGAGATACAGACTGAGGAGTCATTCAGTGCATCAGAAGGGGTTAAAGTCATGCAAAGAGGAGCTAGTGTTATTACCCTATAAGGAAAAAAGACGAAGGACAGATTCTGAACCACACCAAGGTTTAGGGGATAACAGAATAAGAGCATCTGGAGAAGAAGACTGAAAAGCAACAGTTGGTGAGAAAGGCGACCAAAATACAGTGGCCGTGGAGATGCCAAAAACAAAGTTTCAAAACAGGGAGCAGTCAGTTGTATCAGATGTCTCAGAAAAGTTCAGATGGAGACTGAAAAATATTCCTTGGATTTGAATATTAAGAAAATGTTACTGGACTTGACCAGAGCGGTCAAGAGAGCCTTGAAATCGGTATCACAGGCTGGGCATTTCAATGTTTAGGAAGTCATTCATCATCTAACATAACCTTAACTAGAGAACTTAACAGATCACACTGGCTGAGAAACTGGAATATCTGTTTATCTAGTGATTAGTTTCAGGTTTTACACAGAAAAATTCAGGCGAGCTATGAGAGACACTGTCTTGTCAACTTGCCCATTGTATTTTAAATCCAATAACTTAAATACCACCAGTGTTGCTGTGCAGGGCCTTGGGAAGATTCTGTGGCCAGCATTAACCCTTTGTTTGCTGTATCCTAGTCTAGGGTATCCCCTGAGGGGAAGGACTAGGGCTCTGTGTTGGAGAGGATGAAGTAGAAAGGATGTAGTAGCTTTTTTTAACCAATGATGTAGAAACGTATCGATATTTTACCAACCTATAAGGTTATATCAGTATGTATATAGTGATTATCAACCCTCAGATAACTAATAAACAAAGCTGATCACACAGATAACTTCAACTTGAAATTGTTAGCTCTTTTAACCCTAAAGTAGTAAGTGGTAACATATTTTTTTTTCAATTTACTTGTACATCCTATATGCAATTTATACATACTGTATATGTTTTGCATTCTTTCAGAGCACAACATGGTTTAGACAATGAACGATCTAAAACAGATAGAAGATCAGCCTTTGTGACCCTACATTCCATTCAGGGAAATAAACTGGGTATAGCTAAAACAACTGGCAAAAATTACTAACATCTAAGCAATAGTGTGACAATGCTGGACTTTCTTGGTGGTGCAGTGGATAAGAATCTACCTGCTAATGTAGGGGATACAGGTTTGATCCCTGGTCTAGAAGATTCCACACACAATGAGGCAACTAAACCCGTGAGCCACAACTACTGAAGCCATCGGGTCGAGAACCCATGCTCTGCAACAAAAGTCCTCCCACTCAGCCACAATTAGAGAAGCAGGCACACAGCCAAAACTAAATTTAAAAAAATAGTGTGGTGATGAGAAAAAAAATTAATATAAATTCCAGTAGGGCCAAGCTCAAGGGAGTGATCAGAATGATATAATATTGTTTAAAGAACTTTCAGAACTTATACTGAAAATTAGGGTATTTGTAAATATAGTTGTAAATATAGTTGAAACTCTATTTCCTCTATAGTCACATTTATCACAAAGTAAACAGAAGTGAAACGTTAGAGTCAGTCGGTAGAGTCAAACAAGCCCTTGACTCAACAGACCAGAACCCCAGGGCCTTCTCTGTGCTACTTTATGGTGAGACTCTGGAAAGGGCATATACCTTTCTTCTTTTTTGTTCTCAGCTGGCTTTTTATGTAAAAGGACTCTTCAGATTATCTGTTTTCCAATGTCTCCTCCAGTTCCCAGGAATATGATCAGTCAGTTCTCAGATTCTAAGTCCCCTCTGGTTGAAGAACAAGGCCAGCATTAGCACCAAGTGATTTGTGTGTTTGAACCACTGAAGAGTAGATTAAAATGAAGACTTACCTGCAGGGATCCGAGAAGAGCATCATGAAGAGCAGAGATGCCATATATACACATTCAACCCTGCTACATCATCCAACACAGGATGGGCTTCTCTGCCAACTCTTCACCCCATAATTATCTGTTCCCTTATTGTCTCCTCACTGTTCACCAATCATGATGTCAGTGCTGATACCATTGAAGTTTTTGATAATACTGTAGAACACAGCCACTATTATCTTTTTTTTTTATCCTAAGTTAATTTATTTAATTTTGAACATAGACTGGCAATTCATTTCTTACATGATAGTATACATATTTCAATGCTATTCTCCCAAATCATCCCACCCTCTCCCTCTCCCTCTCCTTCTCCCTCAGAGTCCATAAGTCCGCTCTACACATCTGTGTCTCTTTTGCTGTCTTGCAAAGGGCAGTAATTCCACTTTAATTTCCTGAAAATTCTATGATTATAACAAATATACTGGTTATAACACTGGATCACCTTTTTTAAACTGAAACGACCATGTTAAAATAACATCTGAGGCTGTCTGAAATATAGGAAAATAATTTTCTCTCTTTTTTGATAAGGCCTACTTACTTTCTCTAAATGATAAATATAAATGTCAACTGACTCAGACCATGGACTGTTAACTTTTGGAAAGTAAAAGAGGAAAATATGGTAATTTTCTATGAGTGAGTTAAACATATTCTTTACAATAACAGACTTTTTTCTTGATTGTAATAAATACTGTAGTCTATGACTCTTTTCACTTTTTCCTTTTTTATTTACCTCATCTTTATATGGTAAAAGAGAATTCTCTCAAGTTAATACTCATGATCAAAATCCATAACTTTCATCAAAACTCAAGAGTATAGACTCTGAGGGAGACGGAGAGGGAGGGGGAGAGGGTGGGATGATTTGGGAGAATAGCATTGAAATATGTGTACTATCATGTAGGAAATGAATCGCCAGTCTGTGTTCGATGCAGGATGCAGGATGCTCGGGGCTGGTGAATGGGGATGATCCGGAGGGATGATGGGGGAGATGTGTATAAGAGACAGCAACCATACATCTCCTATTGAAAGCAGAGGTATGTGCAGAAGTAGCAATAATATTGTTATGGGTAGAACACATTTTAAAGAACACAGTAGAACCTACTGGGATCATTCAGTTCAGCAAGTTTTAGAGCTAGAAATTAATCCAAGAGTCCCTAGCTGCATAAGAAAACCCAAGCTCCTAGGGAGAAACCGAAGAGAACTTTAGGTCAAAATGTAAACATACCCTAAGGCTAGAATTAAGATACTCCACAAAAAAGAGGATATTATAGAGTGTGCCAAGAAGGAAAANGAGCGGGGTTCATGTTTGGGAGTTCATGTACACCCGCGGATTCATGTCAATGTATGCCAAAACCAGTAGAGTACTGTAAAGTAAAATAAAATTAAAATTAAAAAAAAAAAGAAAGAACATTCAATAAATATACCTGTTGTGTTTTTATTTTATTTCAAAGCCAATCCAACAAAACCAGCATCTTGTACAGGAGAAGTTTTTAACATGCATTTCTGAACTGGGGGTGGGAGGTGGGGTGTGGGAAGCGAAGGAAGGAATCCAAGAGGAATAAAAAGTCATCTGCTCATGGCTGAAATCTGCAACCAATGAAGAACATTTGCCTGCTCTTCTGTGCTCTCTTTCAGATAATGTTCTCAAAGAGGCTTACCAGAATAGACCTGATAAAGACAGAGGCTAATACTCCCTGACTATATGTTGTAATGTAAAAATTGTCAAAAATAGACCTGTTTGAAATTCCCATGTTGAGTCACTTTTTAGGTTAAAATATTGATGCTTTTTGTTAAAATGCAAACATTTAAACTATCAATGCAATTGCCTTGTTGCTCAGCATGACCAACAGACTAACTGCATCAGCACCCCCTGAGGGAAAACTTTGAAATATAGACTCTCATGCCCCACCCTGAGATCTGCATTTTAATAAGGTGACCTACATGCACCTTTAACTTTGAGATACTTATAAATGTTTATGCAGAGATGTATTACATATTATACATATATTACCCTGGCATTTGTGAATGGGCTCTTTGTCTTTACTACCTAGAATATTTTTAAGCTATCCTGAGAAGAGGAGAGGGCTCCAGAATAACTTACAAAAAGCAAAGATAGTATTTATGACTTAAGAGTAACAGAAAAGATGAATCTTGGGACACAGCCAAAATGGTAATTAAGCCCTGAGTCAGTCTAAGACAGTAGAGTATCTACAGACCCAGAGTCTAGAAATGAGCATGAGCTCCTCATCTGGGGATTGGGATGAACTGGTAAAGTAGGGAAAGAAGAATGAAAGGAAAGTGGAAGAATATTACTGATGAGAAGCCCATGATCACTTCTAGACCCTGGGTCTATAGATACTCTGTTTTATTTATAGATGTCCTTAGGTTTTAAATGCAATTTACCAACAGATTTATTTTGGGGTGCCTTTTTACATCAACAGTTCCCTAATGTGCCCACACATTTTAGAGACAGTAAGCAAGACATACTGACTAAGGGGATCTCTGGTTTCTAGTCCTCTCTGGGCTACTACCTTGCTCAACACTCCAGAATAAGGGAGCTGGCCTCTGTTCTCTCACCTGTATAGAGGAGGTTTGCACTACAAGCTTTCTGTGGTTTCCAGCAACAGTATTCCATGATTCTAAGTGGCATCTTACCAATATTTGCCAAATCCTGTTAGAGTCATGCATCTCTATCCAAATAGTATATTCATCAGAGGAAATTGCTCTTTTTCAAACAGTAAAGTAACTATGTGCCTTAAGGAGATGCTGGTTTTGTGGTAGGGCTGCTCTTAAGTAGTATAGCTCTCTTATTCTGTAATCATAAGCTCCTCCTTCTCCCCTTCAAAATGTTAGCCTCATTACCAATAGAAATTCCCTCAGAGTCAATCCCTGAGTGAAATAATGTCCCAAAAGATCTAGAATTAAAGTAGTGGAGGAGTTATTAAGTACGTACATATACATCAACTATGGAGAAGGAAATGGCAACCCACTCCAGTGTTCTTGCCTGGAGAATCCCAGGGACAGGGGAGCCTGGTGGGCTGCCGTCTATGGGGTTGCACAGAGTCAGACACGACTGAAGCGACTTAGCAGCAGCAGCAGCATACATCAACTAATAACAACATACATGTGCATTTACATATGATATATAAGCTGTAAATAATAGTTTTATTACGCTTCCCCTAATATTTCTTTAACTTTTTGTTTAACTTAGTTGCGGCTATAAGTGAAAAAAAATTAATAGAAAATATCCATGTCCCTGGGCTTTCCAGGTAGTGATCATGGTAAAGAACCCATCTGCCAATGCAGGAGACAAAAGAGACAGAGGGTCCATCCCTGGGTCATTAAGATCCTCTGGAGGAGGGCATGGCAACCCACTCCAGTATTCTTGCCTGGAGAATCCCATGGACAGAGGAGCCTGACTACAGGGCTGCAAAGAGTTGAACACAACTGAAGCGACTTAGTACACACGCACACATCTATCTCCCTATATGTAGAAAACATACTAGCCTGAGGGAAACTTCTCATCTAGAAATTACAAATGGAAGAAACTTGGTTCATAAGTACTGTGAAGCATTAACCCGAGAACAAATTTGTATACTGTATAGGCATCCTGCAAGAAATCCTCCAAATCCTGGGAAAGTAATCCTGTACAGAACTGTACTCTCTCTCTCTTTTTTTTTTTTAATTTTTTACTTTATTTTACTTTACAGTACTGTATTGGATTTGGCTTACATTGACATGAATCTGCCACGGGTGTACATGAACTCCCAAACATGAACCCCCCTCCCACCTCCCACCCCACATCATCCCTCCGGATCATCCCCATGCCCCAGCCCCAAGCATCCTGCATCCTGCATCGAACATAGACTGGTGATTCGTTTCTTATATGATAGTATATATATTTCAATGTTATTCTCCCAAATCATCCCACCCTCTCCCTCTCCCTCTCCCTCAGAGTCCAAAAGTCCGCTCTACACATCTGTGTCTCTTTTGCTGTCTTGCATACAGTGTCCTCATTACCATCTTTCTAAATTCCATATATATGTGTTAGTATACTGTATTGGTGTTTTTCTTTCTGGCTTACTTCACTCTGTATAATCGGTTGCAGTTTCATCCATCTTATTAGAACTGATTCAAATGTATTCTTTTTAATGGCTGAGTAATACTCCATTGTGTATATGTACCACAGCTTTCTTATCCATTCATCTGCTGATGGACATCTAGGTTGTTTCCAAAAGGCAAGGTAGGGAAGATTCCCTGGAAGAGGAAACAGCAACCCACTCCAGTACCCTTGCCTGGAAAATTCCATGCACAGAGGAGACTGGTGGGCTACAGTTCATGGGGGTCACAAAGAGTCAAACCTGACGTAGTGACTAAACCACAATAACAAGAGAATCGGAACAATTGAATTTATAGGGTTAATTACAGAAAATGTTAACATACAAACACACAGTTGTGTTTTCAAATGCTCTGAAGTGTTTTTATTATTAACCTTTTTTTTAATGAGTAGGGTTAACAATTGTCTAACTGGTTTTCAACACTGATATAATGGGAAATTATGCATTATGGGGATTATGCATTGAAGGTTGGAGCCCACATTATACTTGGATCGGTTAAACTGGGGTTCATGTTTAACTAATGCTACCCCTGGTTATACTTGTAGTGGATATAGCAATTAACCAGACCCACATAACATGAGAGCCTCTTCCTTCTCTGCCAAGTACCCATTCATGCTGGTAGGAATGAAAGGAACACAGTTTCCACAGGGCTGTTGGTGCTGGTGTTGCTGTTGCTCAGTCGCCCAGTCATGTCTGACTCTTTGCAACCTCTTGGACCGTGGCACGCTAGGTCTCTCTGTCCCTCACCATCTCCTGAAGTTTGCCCAAGTTCAAGTCCATTGCACCAATGATGCCATCCAGCCGTCTCACCCTCTGATGTCCTCTGCTCCTTCTCCCCTCAATCTTCCCCAGCTTCAGGGCCTTTTCCAATGAGCCAGCTGTCCACATCAGATGACCAAAATATTGGAGTTCCAACTTCAGCATTAGTCCTTCCAATGAGTATTCAGGGTTGATTTCCCTTAAGATTGACTGGTCCGATCTCCTTGCTGTCCAAGGGACCCTCAGAGGTCTTTTCCAGCACCACAGTTCAAAGGCATCAATTCTTTGGTGCTCCACCTGCTTTATGGTCCAGCTTTCATAACCATACATGACCACTGGGAAGACCATGTCCTTGACTATATGGACCTTTGTTGGCAAAGTAATGTCTGTGCTTTTCAAAATATTGTCTAGGTTTGTCATAGCTTTCTTGCCAAAAAGCAAATGTCTTCTGATTTCATGGCTTCAGTCACCATCCACAGCAATTTTAGAGCCCAAGAAGAGGAAATTTATCACTGCTTCCACCTTTCCCCCCTCTATATGTCATGAAGTAATAATGCCACGATATTAGTTTTTTAATATTTAGTTTTAAGCTGGTTCTTTCACTCTCCTCCTTCACCCTCACCAAGAGGCTCTTTAATTCCTCTTCACTTTCTGCTATTAAAGTGGTATCATTCACATATCTGAGGTTGCTGATGTTTTTCCCACCTATCTTGATTCCAGCTTGTAACTCATCCAGCCTGCTTTTTCTCATGATGTCCTCAGCTATAGATTAAACAAACAGTGACAGCAGACAACCCTGCCATACTCCTTTCTCAATCTTAAATCAACCCGTTGTTCCATACAGAATTCTAGCTGTTGCTTCTTGACCCACATACAGGTTTCTCAGGAGACAGATAAGATGGTCTGGTATTCCCATGTCTCTAAGGGCTTTCCAAAGTTTATTATGATCCACACAGTCAAAGGCTTTGGCATAATCAATGAAACAGAGGTAAAAGGTTGTTTTGTTTTGTGTTTTGTTTTTGTTTTTGTTTTAGTTTCCTAGCTTTCTGTATGATCCAGCAAATGTTGGCAATTTGATCTCTGGCTCCTCTTCTTCTAAATCCACAGGGCTAGCCCACAAGAATTCTCCCTTGAGACATAGTTTTAGTTTCTCTCCATCTAGTATTCTGATGTTTCCAACTATGGCTTCTGAAAAAAAATATTTCTTGTCCTGTCAGTTGACAAAATCTACTTGAATAAATATTCTATTGCATTGTTTCCATGGTTCCATTCTTTCACCAATGTGCTTATTAAAATGGCCACAGATGATTCTCCTTTAATTGATTTATCATTTTCAGAAGCATTTAGCTGCCAGTCCATATATTTGCACCTGATAAACTAACCAGGTCACTTCACAGGCTATGTTCTCTTTCTCTTTGCTGTTCAGTCCAGTTCTACAATAGGAGACATCTAAGTAGCAGCAGGACCTGCTGGTCTGAGCACAGGTCAGTAACTCTGAGTTCAAATCCCGACTCCGACACACTTATGTTGTGAAGATGTGAGCTGCCTATGAACACACTCACTATGGCATTCAAACACATCTGGAAACCACTGTGTTAATGTGCTAACACAAAGAAATCTCTCTTGTAGACGTGCTTATTGCATTTTTCAACAGTCTTCTAATGGAGGTTTGGTCTGACACAAAAAAGCACAATGAAAAGCAAAGAGCAAGTGGCCCAGCTTGCCCTTTAGTCAGAATGACTTTGACTGTTCAGAGTCTGGTAGGTGGCAAAAGGAAGATTTCAAGGTCACTTTCCTCACCTTTCAAACCTGTGATTTCATATTAGAGGATCAGGCTGTCAGCCTTCTTGTGTCAACAATTCTCTTTTGGAAGGTTAATGTCACCCCTCAGCCTAATAATGGCCCCAAAGTTAGGAATGTATGGTAAACATCCTGAATGTGATGAATAAGTCTAAGTAAACAAGGATGATAAAAACAAAGTGTGCGTGAAATTCTTTACAGCTAATACAGCAACAAAAAGGGGAGAATATAAGCTAAGATTGTATACACCAAGGGTCAAAATTTGAGTGTGAAAAGGAAAGTGAAAGTTAAAGTCGCTCAGTCATGTCCTACTCTTTGTGACCCTGTGGACTATACAGTCCATGGAATTCTCCAGGCCAGAACACTAGAGTGGGTAGCCTTTCCCTTCTTCAGGCGATCTTCCCAACCCAGGGATTGAACTCAGGTCTCCCACATTGCAGGTGGTTTCTTTACCAGCTGAGCCACAAGGGAAGCCCAAGTGTAGTGGAGTGGGCAGCCTATCCCTTCTCCAGTGGATCTTCCCAACCTAGGAATCAAACCAGGGTCTCCTGCATTGCAGGCAGATTCTTTACCAACTGAACTATCAGGGAAGCCCATGAGGAAAGCGTTTAACAAAAGATGCAGATGTACTATCCTTATGCTATGAAATTAAATGTAGCATCTTCATGTTATGAAACAAACTTTTTGGTTAGATGTTTAGCAACATATAACCCAATGAAAATCTTCTGAAAATTACTGAATTAAGCACCTAATATAATTTACAAAATGAGTATAAAGTCTCAGCATTTTCTTCTATAAAATAAGTATAGCATCATCTCCCTTTCTCATGTCACAAAATAGCAAATGGGTTGAAATAGCATATTTATGTTAAAGAACTAAAATGAATCATAAATCAATATAGAATCATTAGATTTGGCCACTGGTCTTGAAAACTTGTCAAAAGGTATTTGTTTAGTTACTCTAAGCTATCTTGACTTTTGCTGTTCTCAAGTGCAGTGGTCCTCAACCTGGCTGCACATTAAAATCATCTAGGGAGCTTTTAAAAAATTTCCAAGTCCCAGTCCCATCCTAGACCAATTAAACTAGAAGATCTAAGGTGGAACTGAGAAATTACTATTCTCAAAGTGTGCATCTAATATGTGGTTAGGGTAGAGAACCACTAATGGAGTGCAAATCTGCTTACATAATAATAAACTGGGAAGTCAACAGCTAACAAATGAAAGCTAGGCATGCTCCAGGCTGTGATGCAAACATCTTTCTAAACTTTACACTTCTTCCTACATGCAAGTTTAGTTTTCCAATAAACTTCTAATTATTATCTCATCTAATAGAGCTTAGAAGACCAAAGGATTAGTGAAGAGAGGAAAACTTCCACAATTTGGACTAATTGGAAAAGTCTATCTAAATTAATGGAAATTCAACAGGTTAGAATACTTTTGAAAGACATGTAATTTTCTGTCTCAAAATACCATCTTTATCCAAACAAAGCCTTACAAGTTCAACCAGTCTTTTATTCATTGAGTAAGAGTTGCAGAAGTCCTTAAGATAGTTCTTTCAATGAATAGATTTTGTTAATATATGTAATTAGAAAGTAAGTTGTATCAGCATATCATGTGCATAGAAGATGTTAACACATTTTCATTAATGATTAGATAATATGACCTTGCCATAGGGACAAATACAACATTTGCAATGGCTCCTACTTTTCCTAATTCTTCCAACTACAATTTCTGATATTTCCTTCCATCTGTCGGTTCAGGCACATTAATCCCATGTCTCATTTCTCATTCCAACTTCCCCTCTCTCTCTTCCTCTCACTGTTACACACACACAATCACACAATCACACAATCTTTGAAAAGGTAGACATGTCATCACTTCAACTCCTTAACTAGTGAGCCTAGAATTAGTCTTATTTCCCATATACCTGATATCCACTAGGCTGGCGATGAGAAACAGCATCTTAATCATCACCGACACTGTATTGTCTCATCATCATGTGACTGAACGCAGAGCTAGACTGAGAGAGATTTGCCAGCAAAGGACAAAAAATATTATGAGTCATGATTTTTACAGGAAATAAAATGAGAAAACTGGTTAGTCAGAACTCTATCAAGAAGAATACTGTATTCCATTGGTAGAAATGAGATACCTTAGAAGGAAGAAGAAATAAGACCACTGAAGAAGCTAAATTGCCTTGCAAAGAATAAGGATCTTGCTATCTGTAGGACTTCGATGTGAATAAGCTTGGAACAGTGGCTGTCTTGCTCAAAACCATATTAGAATGACTAGGTGCTGCCAGCCAGGTTTCTCAGGCTCTACATTCCCTTCCTGACTCTGCCTTTTCCTTTCAATAAGCAGTTCTCAAGGTGAGAATTCCAGACTTACAGTATCAGTATTTCCTAAAATTTTGTAAGACATACATCTTCTCAGGCCTTTCCCCAGGCCTGCTAAATAAAAGTGCTTCCCCAGTGGCTCAGTGGTATTTAAAAACAAAAACAAAAACAAAAACAAAACGCCATTTGCCAATGAAAGAGATGTGGGTTTGATCCCTGAGTTGGGAAGACACTCTGGAATAGAAAATAGCAACCCACTCCAATATTCTTGCCTGGAGAATTCCATGAACAGAGGAGCCTGGTGGGCTACAGACCATGGGTTTTTAGGAGTTAGACATGACTAAAAGACTAACACACACAAAAACAAAAATAATAGCTGTAAATTATTAGTCTTCCCAAGACCCTGCTACAGAATGTATCCCATCCCTGACTTAGGAAAAGAAGCCTGGTAAATGTATACTGTTCATTTTTCAACAAAATATGTATTGTGTATCTACTAGCTACCAGGTACTTATAGGCACCATGATAGAGAAGGGAATAACAGGAAAATTCACATCCTCATGGTGCTTCCATTATAAAGGACAGACCATAGGCATAACAGATGAATAAAATATGTATGTTACATGGTGGTAAGTGGTATGCAGAAAAATTAAAGGCAATGAATATGCACACTCTCAATTTTAAATGGTGTGGTCAGAGAGTCTGAGATGCAGATATTAGGGTACAGGCCTGAAGGAAGTGAGGGAAGAATTTTTCAAGAATAAGCTACAGCAAGTACAAAGGTCCTGAGGCAGGAAGTTACTTAAAGTTCCCAAGTCACAGCAAAGAGATGACATAAGAGAATGGAGACAACAGATCATGTAGGGCTTTCAGTCTTTTTACACTGAGATATAAAAAGCAAAGGAGTAACATGATTTGATACTGCTGCTATTCAGTCACTAAATCGTTTCCAACTCTATCGGACCCCTTGGTCTGCAGTACACCAGGCTTCCTTATCCTTCATTATCACCTGGGGTTTGCTCAAACTCATGTCTATTGAGTCAATAATGCCATCCAACCCTCTCATCCTTTGTTGCCCCCTTTTCCTCCTGCCCTCAATCTTTCCAGCATCAGAGTCTTTTCCAATGAGTCAGCTCTTCACATCAGGGGGACAAAGAATTGGAGCTTCAGCATCAGTCCTTCCAATGAGTATTTAGGATTGGCAGGGGCGGTGGCCAAGAGGAGCAACCCTACATCAAAGGTAAGGAGCAGTGGTTGCGCTTTGCTGCTGCAGCAGCCATGAAGAGATGCCCCATGTCCAAGGTAAGAGAAACCCAAGTAAAACGGTAGGTGTTGCAAGGGCATCAGAGGGCAGACACACTGAAACCATACTCACAGAAATCTAGCCAATCGGATCACACGGACCACAGCCTTGTCTAACTCAGTGAAACTAAGCCATTCCATGTGGGGCCACCCAAGACAAACAGGTCATGGTGGAGAGTTCTGACAGAATGTGGTCCACTAAAAAGGGAATGGCAAACCACTTCAGTATTCTTGCCTTGAGAACCCCATGAACAGTATAAAGAGGCAAAATGATAGGATACTAAATGAGGAACTTCCCAGATCGGTAAGTGCCCAATATGCTACTGGAGATGAATGGAGAAATAACTCCAGAAAGATTGAAGGGATGGGGCCAAAGCAAAAACAATACCCAGTTGTGGATGTGACTGATGATAGAAGAAAGGCCAAATGCTGTAAAGAGCAATATTGCATAGGAACCTGGAATGTTTGGTCCATGAATCAAGGCAAATTGGAAGTGGTCAAACAGGAGATGGCAAGAGTGAACGTCGACATTCTAGGAATCAGTGAACTAAAATGGACTGGAATGGGTGAATTTAACTCAGATAACCATTATATCAAATACTGTGGGCAGGAATCCCTTAGAAGAAATGGAGTAGCCATCATAGTTAACAAAAGAGTCTAAAATGCAGTACTGGATGCAATCTCAAAAACAACAGAATTATCTCTGTTCGTTTCCATGGCAAATCATTCAATATCACAGTAATCCAAGCCTATGCCCCAACCAGTAACGCTGAAGAAGCTGAAGTTGAATGGTTCTATGAAAACCTACAAGACCTTTTAGAACTAATACCCAAAAAAATGTCCTTTTCATTATAGGGGACTGGAATGAAAAAGTAGGAACAAAAGAAACACCTGGAGTAATGGGCAAATTTGGCCCTGGAATACAGAATGAAGTAGGGCAAAGGCTAATACGTTTTTGCCAAGAGAAGGCACTGCTCATAGCAAACACCCTCATCCAACAACACAAGAGAAGACTTTACACATGGACATCACCAGATGGTCAACACCGAAATCAGATTGATTATATTCTTTGCAGCCAAAGATGGAGAAGCTCAATAACAAGACCAGGAGCTGACTGTGGCTCATATCATGAACTGCTTATTGCCAAATTCAGACTTAAATTGAAGAAAGTAGGGAAAACTGCTAGACCATTCAGGTATGATCTAAATCAAATCCCTTATGATTATACAGTGGAAGTGAGAAATAGATTTAAAGGACTAGATCTGATAGACAGAGTGCCTGATGAACTATCGATGGAGGTTCGTGACACTGTACAGGAGACAGGGATCAAGACCATTCCCNATCTTATGATTATACAGTGGAAGTGAGAAATAGATTTAAAGGACTAGATCTGATAGACAGAGTGCCTGATGAACTATCGATGGAGGTTCGTGACACTGTACAGGAGACAGGGATCAAGACCATTCCCAAGAAAAAAAAAATGCAAAAAAGCAAAATAGCTGTCTGAGGAGGCCTTACAAATAGCTGTGAAAAGAAGAGAGGTGAAAAGCAAAGGAGAAAAGGAAAGATATAAGAACCTGAATGCAGAGTTCCAAAGAATAGCAAGGAGAGATAAGAAAGCCTTCCTCAGTGGTCAATGCAAAGAAGTAGGGGAAAACAACAGAATGGGAAAGACTAGAGAGCTCTTCAAGAAAATTAGAGATACCAAGGGAACATTTCATGCAAAGATGGGCTCAATAAAGGACAGAAATGGTATGGACCTAAGAGGAGCAGAAGATTAAGAAGAGGTGGCAAGAATACACAGAAGAACTGTACAAAAAGGATCTTCATGACCTAGATAATCATGATGGTGTGATCACTCACGTAGAGCCAGACATCCTGGAATGTGAAGTCAAGTGGGCCTTAGAAAGCATCACTTAGAGAAGGCAATGGCAACCCACTCCAGTACTCTTGCCTGGAAAATCCCATGGACGGAGGATCCTGGTAGGCTGCAGTCCATGGAGTTGCTAAGAGTCGGACATGACTAAGCGACTTCCCTTTCACTTTTCACTTTCATGCATTGGAGAAGGAAATGGCAGCCTACTCCAGTGTTCTTGCCTGGAGAATCCAGCCTTGGAAGGCTGCTGTCTATGGGGTTGCACAGAGTCAGACATGACTGAAGCAACTTAGAAGCAGCAGAAAGTATCACTACAAACAAAGCTAGTGGAGGTGATGGAATTCCAGTTGAGCTATTTCAAATCCTGAAAGATGATGCTCTGAAAGTGCTGCATTCAATATGCCAGCAAATTTGGAAAAATCAGTAGTGGCCACAGGACTAGAAAAGGTCAGTTTTCATTCCAATCCCAAAGAAAGGCAATGGCAAAGAATACTCAAACTACTATACAATTGTACTCATCTCACACGCTAGAAAAGTAATGCTCAAAATTCTCCAGGGCAGGCTTCAGCGATATGTGAACCATGAACTTCCAGAAGCTCAAGCTGGTTTTAGAAAAGGCAGAGGAACCAGAGATCAAATTGCCAACATCTGATGGATCATCAAAAAAGCAAGAGAGTTCCAGAAAAAAACATCTTTTTCTTCTTTATCGACTATGCCAAAGACTTTGACTGTGTGGATCACAATAAACTGTGGGAAATTCTGAAAGAGATGGGAATAGCAGACCACCTACCTGCCTCTTGAGAAATGTATATGCTGGTCAGGAAGCAACAGTTAGAATTGGACATGGAACTACACACTGGTTCCAAAGAGGAAAAGGAGTACGTCAAGGCTGTATATTGTCACTCTGCTTATTTAACTTCTATGCAGAGTACATCACGAGAAATGCTAGGCTGGAAGAAGCACAAGCTGGAATCAAGATTGCAGGGAGAAAAAGCAATAAGCTCAGATATGCAGATGACACCACCCTTATGGCAGAAAGTGAAGAGGAGCTAAAAAGCCTCTTGATGAAAGTGAAAGAGGAGAGTGTAAAAGTTGGCTTAAAGCTCAACATTCAGAAAACGAAGATCATGGTGTCTGTCCCATCACTTCATGGGAAATAGATGGGGAAACAGTGGAAACAGTGTCAGACTTTATTTGGGGGGGAGAGCTCCAAAATCACTGCAGATGGTGACTGCAGCCATGAAATTAAAAGACNCAAGCTGGAATCAAGATTGCAGGGAGAAAAAGCAATAAGCTCAGATATGCAGATGACACCACCCTTATGGCAGAAAGTGAAGAGGAGCTAAAAAGCCTCTTGATGAAAGTGAAAGAGGAGAGTGTAAAAGTTGGCTTAAAGCTCAACATTCAGAAAACGAAGATCATGGTGTCTGTCCCATCACTTCATGGGAAATAGATGGGGAAACAGTGGAAACAGTGTCAGACTTTATTTGGGGGGGGGGGCTCCAAAATCACTGCAGATGGTGATTGCAGTCATGAAATTAAAAGATATTTACTCCTTGGAAGGAAAGTTATGACCAACCTAGATAGCATATTCAAAAACAGAGACACTACTTTGTCAACAAAGGTCTGTCTAGTCAAGGCTATGGTTTTTCCAGTGGTCATATATGGATGTGAAATTTGAACTGTGAAGAAAGCTGAGCTCCGAATAATTGATGCTTTTGAACTGTGGTGTTGGATAAGACTCTTGAGAGTCCATTAGACTGCAAGGAGATCCAACCAGTCCATTCTAACGGAGTTCAGTCCTGGGTGTTCATTGGAAGGACTGATGCTGAAGCTTAAACTCCAATACTTTGGTTACCTCATGTGAAAATTTGACTTAATGGAAAAGACTCTGATGCTGGGAGGGACTGGAGGCAGGAGGAAAAGGGATGACAGAGGATGAGATGGCTGAATGGCATCACCCATTCAACAGATATGAGTTTGAGTAAGCTCCAGGAGTTGGTGATGGACAGGGAGGCCTGGCGTGCTGTGATTCATGGGGTCACAAAGAATCGGACAAGTCTAGTCAAGGCTATGGTTTTTCCAGTGGTCATATATGGATGTGAAATTTGAACTGTGAAGAAAGCTGAGCTCCGAATAATTGATGCTTTTGAACTGTGGTGTTGGATAAGACTCTTGAGAGTCCATTAGACTGCAAGGAGATCCAACCAGTCCATTCTAACGGAGTTCAGTCCTGGGTGTTCATTGGAAGGACTGATGCTGAAGCTTAAACTCCAATACTTTGGTTACCTCATGTGAAAATTTGACTTAATGGAAAAGACTCTGATGCTGGGAGGGACTGGAGGCAGGAGGAAAAGGGATGACAGAGGATGAGATGGCTGAATGGCATCACCCATTCAACAGATATGAGTTTGAGTAAGCTCCAGGAGTTGGTGATGGACAGGGAGGCCTGGCGTGCTGTGATTCATGGGGTCACAAAGAATCGGACACGACTGAGCAACTGAACTAACTGAACTCATTTAGCATTGACTGATTTTATATCCTTGCTGTTCAAGAGACTCTTCAGTCTTCTCCAGCACCACAATTTGAAAGCATCTTCTCTAGAAGCACAATTCGAAAGCTAATTAATTTTTGGCAATGCTCTACCTTCTTCATGGTCCAACTTTCACATCTGTACATGTTTGCCTAATGGAAGAAACATAGCTTTGAATATATGGACCTTTGTCAGCAAAGTGATGTCTCTGCTTTTTAATATGCTATCTATGTTTGTCATTATCTCATTACTTCCACCATAGTTTGGCCACATGTCAAATAACAGGGAGGGAACACAGCCCTGCCCATCAATGTGGGGTGGGAGGTGGGAGGGGGGTTCATGTTTGGGAGTTCGTGTATACCCGTGGCAGATTCATGTCAATGTATGCCAAAACCAATAGTGTACTGTAAAGTAAAATAAAGAAAAATAAATAAAGATTTATAGAGCATGGCTCCACCCATCAGAACAAGACCCAGTTTCCCCTCAGTCAGTCTCTCCCATCAGGAAGCTTCCATAAGCCTCTTACCCTTCTCCATAATAGCAAGAAGAGATAAGAAAGCCTTCTTCAGCAATCAGTGCAAAGAAATAGAGGAAAAGAACAGAATGGGAAAGACTAGAGATCTCTTTAAGAAAATGAGAGATACCAAGGGAACATTTCATGCAAAGATGGGCTCAATAAAGGACAGAAATGGTATGGACCTAACAGAAGCAGAAGATATTAAGAAGAGAAAAGGTGGCAAGAATACACAAAAGAACTGTACAAAAAAGATCTTCATGACCTGGATAATCAGGTTAGTGTGATCACTCATCAGAGGACAGACAGACTCAATAATCACAGAAAACAACAACACAAAAACAACAATCACAGAAAACTAACCAATCTGATCACATGGGCCACAGCCTTGTCTAACTCAATGAAATTATGAGCTATGCCTTGTAGAGTCACCCAAGATGGACGTGTCATGGTGGAGAGTTCTGACAAAATTTGGTCCTCCAGAGAAGTGAATGGCAAACCACTTCAGTATTCTGGCATGGAGAACCCCATGAATAGTATGAAAAGTCAAAAAGATAGGACACTGAAAGGTGAACTCCCCAGGTTGGTAGGTGCCCAATATGCTTCTAGAAATCAGTGGAGAAATAAATCCAGAAAGAATGAAGAGACAGAGCCACAGCAAAAACAATACCCAGTTGTGGATGTGATCGGTGATGGAAGTAAAGTCGATGCTGTAAAGAGCAACACTGCATAGCAACCCGGAATGTTAGGTCCATGAAATCAAGGCAAATTGGAAGTGGTCAAACAGGAGATGACAAGAGTGAACGTTGACATGTTAGGAATCAGTGAACTAAAATGGACTGGAATGGGTGAATTTAACTCAGAGGACCATTATTTCTACTACTGTGGCCAAGAATCCCTTAGAAGAAATGGAGTAGCCATCATAGTCAACAAAAGAGTCCAAAATGCAGTACTTGGATGCAATCTCAAAAACAACAGAATGATCTCTGTTCATTTCCAAGGCAAACCATTCAATATCACAGTAATCCAAGTCTATGCCCCAACCAGCTGAAAAAGCTGAAGTTGAACGGTTCTATGAAGACTGACAAGACCTTCTAGAACTAACATTCAAAAAAGATGTCCTTTTCATTTTAGGGGACTGGTATGCAAAAGTAGGAAGTCAAGAAATACCTGGACTAACAGGCAAATTTTGGCCTTGGAGTACAGAATGAAGCAGGGCAAAGGCTAACAAAGTTTTGCCAAGAGAACACTGGTCATAGCAAACACCCTCTTTAACAGCATGTGTAGAGTCACTAGGTCAAAACTGAAATCAGATTTGACTATATTCTTTGCAGCCAAAGATGGAGAAGCCCTAAGCAGTCAGCAAACACAAGACTGGGAGCTGACTGTGGCTCAGATCATGAACTCCTTATTGCCAAATTCAGACTGAAATGGAAGAAAGTAGGAAAAAACACTAGACCACTCAGGTATGACCTAAATCAAATCCCTTAAGATTATACAGTAGAAGTGACAAATTCAAGGGATTATATCTGATAGAGTGCCTGAGGAAATATGGATGGAGGTTTGTGACATTGTACAGGAGGCAGGGATCAAGACCATTCCCAAGAAAAAAGAAATGCAAAAAGGAAAAAAACACTAGACCACTCAGGTATGACCTAAATCAAATCCCTTAAGATTATACAGTAGAAGTGACAAATTCAAGGGATTATATCTGATAGAGTGCCTGAGGAAATATGGATGGAGGTTTGTGACATTGTACAGGAGGCAGGGATCAAGACCATTCCCAAGAAAAAAGAAATGCAAAAAGGCAAAGTGGTTGCCTGAGAAGGCCTTACAGATAGCTGAGAAAAGAAGGTAAATGAAAGGCAAAGGAGAAAAGATAAGATATACCCATTTGGGAGCAGCCGTGAAGAGACAACCCACGCCCAAGGTAAGAGAAACCCAAGTAAGATGGTAGGTGTTGCAAGAGGGCATCAGAGGGCAGACACACTGAAACCATACTCGCAGAAAACTAGTCAATCTAATCACACTAGGACCAGGGCCTTGTCTAACTCAATGAAACCAANTCCTCTCATTGAACTGCATTACCCTGACTCTACAAAAGATGATGGGAAAAGTCTGTGAGAAAATCCTGGCATTGTGGATAAAACAACTGAGTGTGCATGTTTTGAGGAGGAAAGGGGTCTACACAAAACTATTGCTAATTTAAGACAATGTAAATGGGGAATTTATAGTTTTAGAGATGTCATGTAGATAAACTTTTACAGATGAAATCAAAATGCAAATTTAATTATTCTATGTATATTCTTTTCTGAAGTATGAATCTAAATGAAGCAGAAATTTTCAAACAGTTGTTTACTGATTGTTTCCAGATGTTCTTGGTTTTTATCTTATTTGCCCACATGTAACAAAGGAAAGTGCTAAACAAGACCAGGGGAAAATCAGCAGTTGTGGACCTAACTTATCTGTGGCATCAAGTTTCATGTTTCAACATAGATCCAGGAAATCAGAAATAGATCACACAACACAAAAGTCCTTTAAGATATCCAGACAGACATTGATTATGTTAAACATATCACAAATGAAGCAGCAATGTTTATAGATGTTTAAAATTGGTTAAACCAGGAATTCTTTGTCTGAAAAATAATCTTTAACCTGGTAGAAAAAAAAGAATTCAAAACAAACCTTTTAAACAAACACTGAAACAGACTGGAACTAATTCTTACATAAAAGAAAATATCACCCACAAATAAGTGTACCCACTTACTCTGGAAAAGAAAAACACTCCCCTCTAGAACATAGCTACCAAGTCACTTCCCTTGAACTCCCTAATAAATCAAACTATGGACTTTCATTTTTTAAACTAAAATAAATTTTCTTTGGTTTGGGCATTTTCATGTACACATTTTAAGTGTGTATGTGTGCACGCTTGTGTCTGTGTGTGTCTTCCTTCTACAGCTATTCTTTCTGCACTTTTAATTATCTTTTATTCTTTTTGGATAAATGTCATGGCTTTTTTCAGGTCATTCACATGTAAAATATGAAACACATGTAGCTATCATTCTCTAAATGTAATGGATTTGATACATAAAAGACAATCTTTTAATTTTATTCCAACTTCAAAGGTAGCTTTTCTCTCTTAAAGGAATTTCAAAACATGAATGTTATGTTAATTTGTACAATCTCTGATTTAACAAGTCTCTTGATTAAATACTTTCACAGTCAAAGATGAATAACAGGGTGTGACTATGCACTCTGAATGCATTTTCCCATAACTGTGTGTGTTTGTGATTTTTTAGCAAGTTGTTTCTATGGATGGGAGAATAAAAGCTATTAAAAGATTAAATATAAAGTGATTTCACTTTAGCCAACTGCTCTTTATTTTTCTGGTGCTTTTCTCTAAGTATTCTTGCAAAAGGTCATGAAGGAGTGAAATGAAAGTAGGGACATAAGAGAGATGGTGCAGCATGGGGGCTTATCTTCAGCTGTATTTCAGAGAGAAGCCATACAGAGATTGGGCTTCCCTGGTGGCTCAGATGGTAAAGAATCTGCCTGCAATGCAGGTGACCTGGGTTCCATCTCTGGGTTGGGAAGATCCCCTGGAGAAGAGCATGGCAACCCACTCCAGTATTCTTGCCTGGAGAATCCTATGGACAGTGAAGCCTGGCAGGCTACAGTCCATTGGGTTGCAAAGAGTTGGACACAATTGAGTGACTTTCACTTTCATACAAGATGCAGAAGCCAAAGGCAGAGGAGAAAGAGGAAAAAGAGGTCTTTTACTGGTCAGAAAGATGATAACTATGATGGTACCAACTTCTGGAATTTTCCCAGTCTGACATTTTTCTATGTAAATACTAGTAAACTCTATCTGACAAGTAGATTAGCAACTTAGAATTGGTTTTTATCCAACTCAATGTTGGGACATAAACTCTGAAGTAAATAGCCATGGATGCCTGCAGTGGCACCCCTGGCATATACGATAGAATAAAAGGATGAATGAAGGGAACACTTTTGTTAACACTTTTGAGAAAAATAAGGTAAGGTTGAGTTGACTACCTTTCCAGGAAGTGTTACTTCTTAACAATTCTCACCAGATTTATTAACTGCAAGCTATGCTTGTGACAACGTAATTTATTTTCTCAAAGCTGTTTCTGTATTTCAGGGAAAGAAAATACTATTTTATAAACTGGGCAACTCTCCAGGTTTTCTGAAAGTTTCCTTTTAATGGTCACATCTGGCAATAACATAGGTCCCGTGCCCAGGTATTAATATTATGCATAATTACTCACAGATGGCCAATGAGCCACCCCACCCCAGAGAGCACAGACAAATACTCTGGGTCAGCTTGCCCATCTGCAACAAACTTCTATAACACAACTCTAGAGAATTCATGTTACAGGATCACTGCCCAAATCCACTTTCAGTTCCTCAGAAAACTGCTTTCAGATAAAAAATGGGAATAAATTAAAACTCTGACTTCTTATCCAGCATAATGAAATAGAATTGATTATATTCTCAATTCTTCATATTGGAATACAAAAGTTCAATTTATAAGGAAAAAATTTGCTATTTAGCTACTTATGTGCCTCAAAGGACAAGATAAATAAATAAACCCAAATATTTTAGGATAAGCTTAGGTTACAACTTTGAGAAAGGATAAACTTTCTTGATTCTCATTGTTGAAAAAAGTATAGAGAAATTGCAACTTATTTCTGCTTTCCCACACCCTTAAAAATAGAACCCCATACACTTACTTACCCATTGATCTCTGAAGTAATCTAGCCCCACGTTGGGAACACCCCGAATTTATTGGTGTGGTTTGATCTACCCAGGACCAGGAAACTGCCTAGAAACTTCTATTCATGGAATTGAATTTGTCTTAATTCCAATTCTCTTTAACATCTCCAGCTCTTTTGATGTGGTCACATTAAAGACTGAAGAAGAAACAATGAAAACCTTAGGGGAAGCAAACACTAGGCCCTTTTCTCTTCTTCAAATAAGTCCATTCACTGTTGTCTATTCTTTTCATAAGCTCTCATACACTGAGAATTTATCACCCAAAGCTTGTTTATATTTGAGAAGCTCTGTTACCATCCATTTGTCTTCCTTTAACAAAAAACCATAGTAGCAACATAATCCCATCCCTAAGACATATTTTAAAGGTTTTGTTAAGAGGTGTGTTTGTAGCCTTTTCACTGGAGATGGCTCTCAGGAATTAAAAATCACAGTTTAAGGACTGTGATGAGTTAGTAAATCAGACTTCTCTTTGCTCAGAAGCAAGCATAAGGATCAGCTGGGGGTAGGAAAGTTAAATGATACTCTTTCCCTAGTCACTACTTCATTTACTGATCTTGTTTGAATGCTTGCCCACAACATTTTCCCTGGACACCTCTGAAAGGATTTTAAATAAGGATGCTTTTCCTCGAGCCATCTGGCAGCTTCCTGGAAAGCAACAGTGCAAGATGTCCCTATTCAGAGATTGATTAGATTCCCAGAGGAACCTTTCAAAGCTGGTCATTTACAACAAGATGCTCACTGCGGCCAAACTTGCTTTTAGGTAGCTCTAGCTGAACTGATACCAATACAGGCAATTGGCACTTCAAAGTTAATGAGCTCAATTCAGACGTAAAGAAGCAGTAAAAGTACAGGCCATAATAAATTGAAGTCTTAGGCAAAAGAACTTCCCCAAAAGGGGAACACTCAGATACAGGGTCCTGTTCATTCAGTGAGCATTTACGGAGCACCTACTGTGTAGCAGACATTCCTAGGTACTGAGATTCCAGGGACGACAGAGACACAGACTTTGCACCCCAGAAGCTTATGATCTTGTAATGGAGAGAGCCATATAAACAAATATATTGCAGTTTAGTTTGAAGGTTATTGAAATAATACATAAGTAAAACATGAAATATGAAGTTCTGAACTAATCCCAGGGGAAACCCAGCAAAAAGGAGAGTACAAACAAGAGACATACATAAATACTATTTTTTGCAGACTAACTAGATGCGAGAGGTGTGGAGAGAAAAGCATCAGGTTTGGGAAACAGTGCAAGGAGCAGGAAGAATACAGCAGAAGTGAAGGCTGGAGGAGAGATACAGACTGAGGAGTCATTCAGTGCATCAGAAGGGGTTAAAGTCATGCAAAGAGGAGCTAGTGTTATTACCCTATAAGGAAAAAAGACGAAGGACAGATTCTGAACCACACCAAGGTTTAGGGGATAACAGAATAAGAGCATCTGGAGAAGAAGACTGAAAAGCAACAGTTGGTGAGAAAGGCGACCAAAATACAGTGGCCGTGGAGATGCCAAAAACAAAGTTTCAAAACAGGGAGCAGTCAGTTGTATCAGATGTCTCAGAAAAGTTCAGATGGAGACTGAAAAATATTCCTTGGATTTGAATATTAAGAAAATGTTACTGGACTTGACCAGAGCGGTCAAGAGAGCCTTGAAATCGGTATCACAGGCTGGGCATTTCAATGTTTAGGAAGTCATTCATCATCTAACATAACCTTAACTAGAGAACTTAACAGATCACACTGGCTGAGAAACTGGAATATCTGTTTATCTAGTGATTAGTTTCAGGTTTTACACAGAAAAATTCAGGCGAGCTATGAGAGACACTGTCTTGTCAACTTGCCCATTGTATTTTAAATCCAATAACTTAAATACCACCAGTGTTGCTGTGCAGGGCCTTGGGAAGATTCTGTGGCCAGCATTAACCCTTTGTTTGCTGTATCCTAGTCTAGGGTATCCCCTGAGGGGAAGGACTAGGGCTCTGTGTTGGAGAGGATGAAGTAGAAAGGATGTAGTAGCTTTTTTTAACCAATGATGTAGAAACGTATCGATATTTTACCAACCTATAAGGTTATATCAGTATGTATATAGTGATTATCAACCCTCAGATAACTAATAAACAAAGCTGATCACACAGATAACTTCAACTTGAAATTGTTAGCTCTTTTAACCCTAAAGTAGTAAGTGGTAACATATTTTTTTTTCAATTTACTTGTACATCCTATATGCAATTTATACATACTGTATATGTTTTGCATTCTTTCAGAGCACAACATGGTTTAGACAATGAACGATCTAAAACAGATAGAAGATCAGCCTTTGTGACCCTACATTCCATTCAGGGAAATAAACTGGGTATAGCTAAAACAACTGGCAAAAATTACTAACATCTAAGCAATAGTGTGACAATGCTGGACTTTCTTGGTGGTGCAGTGGATAAGAATCTACCTGCTAATGTAGGGGATACAGGTTTGATCCCTGGTCTAGAAGATTCCACACACAATGAGGCAACTAAACCCGTGAGCCACAACTACTGAAGCCATCGGGTCGAGAACCCATGCTCTGCAACAAAAGTCCTCCCACTCAGCCACAATTAGAGAAGCAGGCACACAGCCAAAACTAAATTTAAAAAAATAGTGTGGTGATGAGAAAAAAAATTAATATAAATTCCAGTAGGGCCAAGCTCAAGGGAGTGATCAGAATGATATAATATTGTTTAAAGAACTTTCAGAACTTATACTGAAAATTAGGGTATTTGTAAATATAGTTGTAAATATAGTTGAAACTCTATTTCCTCTATAGTCACATTTATCACAAAGTAAACAGAAGTGAAACGTTAGAGTCAGTCGGTAGAGTCAAACAAGCCCTTGACTCAACAGACCAGAACCCCAGGGCCTTCTCTGTGCTACTTTATGGTGAGACTCTGGAAAGGGCATATACCTTTCTTCTTTTTTGTTCTCAGCTGGCTTTTTATGTAAAAGGACTCTTCAGATTATCTGTTTTCCAATGTCTCCTCCAGTTCCCAGGAATATGATCAGTCAGTTCTCAGATTCTAAGTCCCCTCTGGTTGAAGAACAAGGCCAGCATTAGCACCAAGTGATTTGTGTGTTTGAACCACTGAAGAGTAGATTAAAATGAAGACTTACCTGCAGGGATCCGAGAAGAGCATCATGAAGAGCAGAGATGCCATATATACACATTCAACCCTGCTACATCATCCAACACAGGATGGGCTTCTCTGCCAACTCTTCACCCCATAATTATCTGTTCCCTTATTGTCTCCTCACTGTTCACCAATCATGATGTCAGTGCTGATACCATTGAAGTTTTTGATAATACTGTAGAACACAGCCACTATTATCTTTTTTTTTTATCCTAAGTTAATTTATTTAATTTTGAACATAGACTGGCAATTCATTTCTTACATGATAGTATACATATTTCAATGCTATTCTCCCAAATCATCCCACCCTCTCCCTCTCCCTCTCCTTCTCCCTCAGAGTCCATAAGTCCGCTCTACACATCTGTGTCTCTTTTGCTGTCTTGCAAAGGGCAGTAATTCCACTTTAATTTCCTGAAAATTCTATGATTATAACAAATATACTGGTTATAACACTGGATCACCTTTTTTAAACTGAAACGACCATGTTAAAATAACATCTGAGGCTGTCTGAAATATAGGAAAATAATTTTCTCTCTTTTTTGATAAGGCCTACTTACTTTCTCTAAATGATAAATATAAATGTCAACTGACTCAGACCATGGACTGTTAACTTTTGGAAAGTAAAAGAGGAAAATATGGTAATTTTCTATGAGTGAGTTAAACATATTCTTTACAATAACAGACTTTTTTCTTGATTGTAATAAATACTGTAGTCTATGACTCTTTTCACTTTTTCCTTTTTTATTTACCTCATCTTTATATGGTAAAAGAGAATTCTCTCAAGTTAATACTCATGATCAAAATCCATAACTTTCATCAAAACTCAAGAGTATAGACTCTGAGGGAGACGGAGAGGGAGGGGGAGAGGGTGGGATGATTTGGGAGAATAGCATTGAAATATGTGTACTATCATGTAGGAAATGAATCGCCAGTCTGTGTTCGATGCAGGATGCAGGATGCTCGGGGCTGGTGAATGGCGATGATCTGGAGGGATGATGGAGGGTGGGAGG